>VZRI01014060.1:0-12295 GCA_013397515.1 Upupa epops | reverse complement strand
CAGGCTGTCCAGGGGGGTTGTGGAGTCTCCTTCTCTGGAGACTTTCAACACCTGCCTGCATGTGTTCCTGTGCGACTTGGTCTAGGTGGTCCTGCCATGGCAGGGGGATTGGACTAGATGATCTTTCGAGGTCCCTTCGATCCCTAATGATTCTGTGGTTCTATGATGCTTTCCTAAGCATTTTAAAAAATACATTGGAGCTTTGCAGTTTTTGCTTAAACTTTGGGGAAGGAGCTTGATTACCCTGTGCTCCTGGTTTTTGCACAGCATTTCTGGTTGGAGTATATCAGGTTAGCTGAATATCCTATTGTTAAAGGAGAATGCTTCTGTTAAACCTATGAATGGCATCCTCATGAAGGCTTGCTTTTGTCAGTTGCTTACTCTGAGAATGCATTGAAGCCTAAGTGGAAGCTAAGCCTTCTGTAACTGGCCCACTGGCTTTGTGTAAATACACTTCTGGATTTACAACACTGTAAATTCTGTAATGAAATTAGGGAATTGTAAATTCTGGATATAAATGTGTTGCATTCTAACACTAAGTGAACTTTCACACATTTTAAATGTTCATGTTTCTTCAGTCAGTGGTTTGATTGGAATTTTAAAAGGGAAACAATTTCAATATGTTTAGGTATTTTTTTAAAAAAAATTGTATAAACTGGAAACAAAATGGATCAAAAAATCAAATTTCCATCTAAAATTCCATCAGCAAGTGAAACCTTTAAGACTGCTGTTTGAATGAAAGTGATTCTGTTTTAAATATAACTGCACGCAGAAATTGCTGCCACAGGAGCTGCTCTGAGTTCAGTTCAAGTTGGTGGGGATATGGCACCAATCGGAGGGTAATTTAACTGTGAAGAGTGTTGTAACTCTGTCAATCTTTCTGAAGTGCCAGTGCTGATGTCTACATAAATTAGAGCCACAAACGTCACCTTGATCTTCAGGAAGTTTCTTGAAAAGTCTTCAGTCCCCAATAGATTTTTGCATCTGGAGAATGAAATTGTAATAGAAGCTATGGTAAGACAAGCTTTTCCAAACTCCATTTCAACTGTAGTATTCATTTTTACTGGCAAATTCGATTTTTATCTGTGATAATTAGGTTTTATTTTGTTCTATTGTGTTTAATAGGGTGGAGTTAGTGTAGTCTTTATTTGAGATTAAGGAGGCTTCCTTTATCGGGAATTTAGGTTAAATGCTAACTCCTGACATTTGGTATGATTTTACAACTCTCCAATTCATTAAACAAAGATATTTATGAGTACCTGCAATAGAGACTTTTCTTGAGCAGCATCTTGTGGATAGAAGTACTTTACCCCATTAGAAGTGGGAAAGTCTATAGGCAGCAATACTTAAGATGTATTTGTACTTGAAGATTAAACTCCTGGTCAATCTGATAACAATAGTGTTTCTTCCTAAATTAATGTGAGCCCCACTGTATCCACATATGATCTCCAAAAGCCTTTTCTCTGACATCTTGCTTTGGTACTCCTGAAAAATCAAATCCCTAACATTCCAGTTATCTAGTGATCTGCAAACAAATGTTCCACTTCTGGGGAGCGGGGAGGTTTGTCTGTGTCCTCACGGGATCAGAATGCTTTCCATGCAGAATTTGAGATGCACATTTCCTTATTCATGTTGATTTTCACAGTAATCAGAATATAAGTTAATAGCTGAGGACTCCAGGAGTGTGTTTAAAAATAGCTTCCATCTGCTCTTGCCCTCTTTCTTTAAGTTAGCAGAATTGGTCTGAAGAAAAGACTAGAAAGATATTTGCCATGAGGCATTGGATGGAACCTCATCCTCTGGTTCCTCTGGGGAAGGAGTCAAGGAAAAAAGTTTCTATCTCATAAATTTAACAAGCTGACGAATTTCCTGCTAGCAGCCTCCTTCCCTAATCCCTTAGCTGCCTCATCTGCAAATTTCATGAAACTCCGTAGTGTTACTGCAGCCTCAGATTCCTCTTTTATTCCTCTATTTGATATTACTGTTATTTTTAACCTCCCAGCATCTCTGATGGTAACTGGAGATAGCTGTAAGAAAGTAAGCTGCAATAGGAAAGGCAGTGCAAGGAAAAGTTGAAATGCAGGGAAAGCCTAAGCCCAATGCCTAAGATACAAGTATAAAAACAAAAAACCAACCCCTACAGACCACATCTTTGTATCTAGTATGTACCTGTAATCAGTGTACTCGAGGTTTTTAATTAAAAGAAATGCAACTGAGAATCCATCTTTGATTATGGTGATGGTGTAATTGGTGATAAACGTGAGACTCCTAAAGAAAACTAGAAGTGCAATGTGCTTTTGCAAATTCATTTATTTTGGGGTTTCCTCCTCAATGATTTTCATTCCAGTGGTTACCGAAGCTTAATGCATTTGAATTGTATTGAACGATTTGGTGTGTTCTCAAGATGGAAACCAATTGGATCATTGACTAAATGAAATGTGAGCACACAAATGCTTTTTTACAAAGTTTTCTGGGTTGTGTTACGTGAGCGACTTTATGAAGTACCCTAAGATCTCTGCCCATTTGATTCTTGAGTCCAGTCTGCTGCCAGTAAACCATGGTCCTTAGGTGAGAAATGAGAAATTTTAAGGGCCATTGAACACAGGGAATTTTGAAGGGTGCTAAATAGCCCTCAAAATTTTTCATTTATGATGGTGCATATGTACTGCTTCCAAAAATGAATGTGAACTTCACTTTTCCTATTAGATTTACACTCCCTTCTTCCCTCCTGCCTCTCTCTGAGTTTTTCATGCCTTGAGTAGGTGATCTGCTTTAAATTTCCTTCATTTTGAAACACAATTCACTTGCTGATTAAGTCTCTTTACAAAGTGTGAAATGACATACAAAAATTTGTGATGTATCACTAGAAAATTACAAGTCCTACAGCAACCCCCAAGCAATGTGTTTGGGATGGTTTTTAACCCTGCAACCCTGTTACCACTCCTTTGACACTAACTTGGTAGCTCATGACAAAAATGATTATTCAGGATAATAGGTATTATTTGCCTTGCTGCTGTTCCTTTGTTGGGACTTTATAGGATCCTTTATAGGATCTTCCTGTCGTGTCTGTTCTCCAGGCTCTGATATTCCCAGTGTTCTCAGTGTCCAGTTTGAAAGATCCTAAGTAAACATCGCGGATTTAAACTTCCAAGATGTCGATATTTCCTTCTCTTTGAGCTACTTCAGCTCCTTTATAGTTCCACATCCGCAGAGATAGAGCCGTTTGCATCTTGTCATTTGGGGAATTGATTTTTGTGTGTTTTGATGGGGTGGCTCCTTTGAGTAAGAACCACCTCCTATGAAGAATCAATGAAAAAAAATGTTTGTGAATGTATAATATTTAAATATACTTCTAAAATAAGACAGAATTGCTTCATTATGTGATAGTGTTCATAAAAGGCACGGAATAGCAGCTAGTCAAACCATCCCAGTTTATACATCTGTTGTTTTGTAAACTGTTTCTATTTGAACAGACAGGTCAATTAAAGCAATTTAAAGAAGCATTACATGTCATTCTGCTTTTAATGCAAAAAGAACATTTTTAAATACGGGAGTAAGAAACTTTGAAAGGAAGGTTCTTGATGCTCATCTTTTTTTTTTTTTTTAGAGATTAGTTTTGGGATTCTCTTTTGCCTACTTTGTTAAGACAGCCTTGCCTTGATCTTGAATATTTATTTCTTCAAATAATTCTTTATTTGTTCACCCACTTAGTTGTTTGCCATGAGCAACATTCTTAGCAAATAGCAACAGCATGGAAATTCCACAAGTCATAGAATCATAGAAGAGTTTTGACTGGAAGAGACCTTCATTGTATCCAACCTTTTTCTAGCTCTATCAACATGACTAAACCCTGTTTGCAGTGCAGCATCTACCCTTCTCTTCAATACCTCCAGTGATGGGGACTCAACCCCCTCCGTGGGCAGGCTGTTCCAATACCTGGCAATCATTTCATGAAAGAAATCCTTTGAGTCACAGAATCATAGAATGGTCCAGATTGGAAGGGACCCTCCAAAGGGCATCCTCTCCAATTCCCCTGCAGGGAGCAGGGACGTCTTCAACAAGATCACGTTGCCCAGAGCCTTGTCCAGCATCACCTGAAATAGCTCCAGGGATGGGGCCTCAACTCCGTCCAGTGTTCAACCCCCCACCTCCTCAAGAACTTCCTCCTAACAGCCTATTTCAATCTGTCCTTCTCTGATGTGAAACCATTGCCTTATCACTCCAGGCCTTCAGAAACAGTCCCTCTGCAGCCTTCTTGTAGTTCCCTTCAGGGCCTGGAAGGTGGATCTCTGATCCCATTGGAGCCTTCTCTTCTCCAGACTGAACAATCCTCAGCCTGTCCTCGTAGCAGAGGTGCCCCCAGATCCTCGATGCTTGCAGAGACACTGAGCTGAAGAGCAAGATCTCCATTGATTTTAATTTTGATTTTTTTTTTTTTTGCCTGTGCCACTAAAACTGAAGAGCTTCACAAAGAGTTGCTGGGACATGGTTACTCCTGAATATGCAGAGGTCAGCAAAATACTACTGAAGATGCTCTTCTGTATAAGATGCACTTTTAAATACTTTTTTAAGGAAAACTGCATTTCATAAGGGTAGAAAGAAAGGGATCTGTTAATTGAAATGCTAATTTGTTTTTTTCATGCGCCCAGCCTGCTTTCCTTTTCTTGATCATTTAGACCTCCCTGTATGAGGCACTGGTGAATCTTCCCACTTCAAGAAAGAGACTGAGGGGCTGGAGCATGTCCAGAGGAGCAACGAGGCTGGGAAAGTGACTGGACAAAAATTCTGATGAGGGTCCTTCTTCCTCTCTAATCCTACCTGAAGGGAGGTTATAATCAGGTGGGGGTTGGGTTCTTCTCCTAGGCAACTAATGCCAGGACGAGAGGGCAAGGCCAGGGGAGGGTTAAGTTTGATGTTAGAAGCCCTTCCTCATGAAAATAGTGATCAGACCCTGGAATGGACTTCCCAAGGTAGTGGTGGAGTCCCCATCCCTAGAGGTGCTGAATGACAACCTGGCTGTGGCCTTTAGTGCCCTGGTCTGGTAGATGTGGTGATATCAGGTCTCATGGGCTGGGCTGGATGAGCTCAGAGGGCTTTTTCAGCCTCAATA
The DNA here is from genome assembly GCA_013397515.1 of Upupa epops. NCBI lineage: Eukaryota > Metazoa > Chordata > Aves > Bucerotiformes > Upupidae > Upupa > Upupa epops. The sequence goes on along the minus strand of VZRI01014060.1, from coordinate 7,185 downwards.
ATAACAATCACCAGATATTTAGCATTTCTTTACATCTTGTTTTTTGTAAGAAATTAATATGAACAAGAGCGAAAATGCTTATATTTCTAATAGTTACGTTTCGATAGGCTCTGTAATGCTCCAGAGTTGAAAATCCCATGAGCTTCTATATACATTCAGAACATTTTTTTCATAGAAAAACCTGAATTTCACATTCATGTGGCCACACTTCTCTAGTGCCTGTGTCTATTTGGTATGACTGTATCTCTCAGAAATGCACTTGACCTTCAGCTCCTGTGGAAATCTGTGGTGTTTTAGGTAATAAGGTTAGATATGCAGACTAAAAGCAGTTACTCTGGGCGTCCTAAGTGCTTTTCAGAAAATGCACCTCGTGGGACTTACTATAGGCTTGTAGACTTAAGAAATAGGCTATTAAGGCGATATATTGTGTTAGACTTCAGCCGAATATGGGTTGTCCTGTTAAAAAGTCACTTTCTTTTGCTCCACCAGAACAAAAACAAAATAGCTAAAATATTGACTATTTTTGTAGTGACTATTTTAGCAGCTACATTTTGAGTTACCATATAGACCGAAGGGTAAATTCTGGGCTGCTTAAACATGTGTAATCTAGTTAGCATTTGTGAGATTTACTGGGATGAATCTTCCCCTCAGCACATGCGATAGCAATCAGGGAGGACATGGGCTGCAGGCTGCTGGGAGCAAGCTTCTGCCTGGGGTGGGCATCCATGTAGAGTGGTGCCTGCATCCTTTCTCCCTGAGGAGCTGGCATTGGCTGACATCGTTCATGGAGTTATAACAAGATTTGCAAGCAAGGGGAAGTTCCTCAGTTCTCAGTGCAAATAAATAGAAATATGCTTTGAAGTATAAGAAGGTTTAAAAGATGCTTCTTGAGATCACAAATTTAGTTGGCAGAGATGTACTTGGAGAATCCTGTGTTGCTGAGGTACCTTACAAAAATCCAAGGTAAAAAAATAAGATCAATGCAGCTTTTTTGAGAAAGTTGTTAAAAAGCATTCATTTATGGGAGGTTATTTCTCAAAGACAATACCAGAATTAAGGCTAATCATTGATTCTGTTTACTCTCTTATTTCAAGAGGAAAGAATGAAGTGTGATTTTTCATATAAATGATTCTTGATGCCCATCAATAAACTGTCCCCTGTTGGAAAACCTTCTCAGTGATGTTTAGGAGTGGCATTAAAGAACTGCTAGTGTCTCTGAACACAACTGGCCAGATGGATGAACCTGATTTACCTTCTTTGTATTGTTCATGGGTTTACCAGCTACATCTTCATTTTCTTTGATAATATCCTTCTTCAAATGGCAGTTTATATTTATGCCTCTCTTTTATGTCATCTGCTGTAACATGTGTTAGCTGTCATAAAGATTTGATGGGGTGAGCAATCTGGACTGTACCCTGCACGTGACAATGTAGTTCACTGCTCACTGTGAGCTACTTGCCAGCAGGATTTGGCTTTCACCTTTCTTTCAGAGCACAGGGGCAGAACGTGGAGGGAAGCTCCTATCACTTTTTTAAGGTAGCTCAGCTCAATTAAGCAGAACTTGAAATCGGCTGTTTAACAGGAAAGCACTGACTCACCTCTCTGTGACTGAAAAGTGTTTTGGGAAACAGTGGCATTCACAACCTCAGCTGAAAAGAACAACGTCGTACTCTCAGGGCAAAGCAGGATCAGCTTGCTTGTATGATTCAGTCTGTACTTCAGTGGCTTTAGGCTCACATTAGCCATCTGGGACTATTGCTGCTTTATGAATCCTTGGTTTATGTACAAGGAAACCTGGGACTTGCTGTGCAACTTTTGTAACCGTATTTTGTATAAAGAGGATTTTATTAATTTATTGCTGTCAAACAGCAAGTGCAAACTGGGAGTGTGATGAAACTGTGATAGTTCAGTGTCCCATATCATTGTCTGTTCCATTCATGTCCTGCAAAAGTTGGTTCATGCTTGTTCCTTAAATATTTAATAAGAAATGTCAGTGAGGCTTAAATTAAAACAGGGCATGATATGAGCAATACTGCACCAGTAACTAAAAGATTGCCTCCATGCTTCCCAGGCTTCATGAGCTTTGAAAATCTCAGATCAGGACTACTCCAAACACTGAAAGTTTTGAGTTTGCTATCTTAGCCATAGGGAAAGGGGGTTTGTTTGCAGGTCTTACATGTTTCAAAGTCTCTCCTGCAAGTGTCTATGTAGGATCCTATGTCTAGTTGCATCCAGTCTCCACTTCCATTTGTGTCCACAAGTATTGCCTTGAGCTACTTTTTCTCCTTTCTTCCACTAGTCAGGCAAGTTCCAGTTGTAAACAGATCCTATAAAGCATGAGGAACACTCTGTGTAATGGAGGATAAAGTTTAAATGCCAAATATTTCTTCTACTGCAGAAACCACACAGCTGCTTTGGTTATTTTCTCGGAGCCGTCTCCATCAGACCTCAAAGACAGCCTCAAGGTATTTGAGATACTTGCAGAATAGGGCTGATGAAGATGGCATGCGTGGCAGCCTCTCAAGTGCTGAGACCAAGTTCTCCTCCTGGAAGAAGTCACAGTGGTGATGGAGCACTCTAGAAGGTCCCCGCATCTGTCTTGCTGCTCCAAGAGGAGCAGAAGCAGCTATGACTGGTTATGCTGGGGTGGGCCAGCCAATGCAATAACAACACCAGGGAGACTGAGTGACCTTCCAGGACTCGTGTGCAGAAAAATGAGACCATGGCCATGTCTCTCTGTTTCCTGCACACCTTCCACCATGTTCTCTAAACAAGTTGCAATTCCTGAGCTGAAAGCCAGCAAGTGAGACAGACCTTCAGGAATGTTCTAGTGGCAAAGGACACATGACTTAAGCTTGAGCCACGTCACCATGTTCTATCTTAGCCTTTGTTTTGTCGATTTAGGTCCACACCTTTCAGGAAATACCAGGGTTTTCTGTTACTGTGCAAAACATGCTTAAAATAAGAACCATCCCTCTCCTGGCTGCTAAGTGGATTAGTTTTGCAAATTAAAGCTTTAGTTAGGATGACAGTAGAAGAGGGTATTTGTCCTCAGTCTCTATCAATGTCTTTTTTCTCTAATGTTTCTTTTCTGGAAATTGAAAGAACACTGTATGCATGTGTAATATTGTATTCAGTCTCTCAAGATGGTATCCCAGGTCTGGTGTTTGATTAGGGAGTGCAGTTCTGTAATCCTTATTTAATTAGAACTCCTTGTCTTGCTCACTGGGAGTTGCATTTGTAATTGCCTTCTCATGAGTGAGAATATGCTCTCAGAGGGAAGCCATAATTTGCTGACGTGTTACTTACCTGTAGTTCTTTGAGAATGTTTCCTCTGCATATTCACATTATGGGTCCTGTCCACCTTCTGTTTGTCCTCAGACCTCTACTGCTCTATGCTTGCGATGTTTGGTAGAATAACTGAAGCATTGAGCACTGTACTATTCTTTGATTACTTGGTGTCATGAGATGGCACTTTGTACAGTCCTAGTAGTCACTGCTCTTCCAGGAAGTTCCTGTAGGTCACCAGCACTGGAGAACCAAATCTCACTGGTGTGAATATGCAAGGACAGCACTCTCAAAGAGCAAGCCCATGGTAAGTACCCTCTCTTTGTCTTCTGGGGTCTTTCAAATGTCATTTTGTCAATTCCCTAGTTGAAAATTTTCTACATTTCCTCTATGATAAAAACACTTAGAAACTAACTTTAGAGCTGTTGTCTTTCTGACAACCCAACAAATTGTATTTGCAAATACTCTCTTGAGTTGTAAATTTGTGGGCTACAATTTGCATGTGAGTGTGTCAGATAGCTGAGCTGTCATGGGTATTTCTATTGAAAAAAGGCACAAGATTATGCATTTTACAGAGTCATTCTTTTAGTTCTATTGGACTCAAGTTGCATGAGGGGAGGTTTAGATTGGATATTAGGAAGAAGTTCTTTACTGAGCGAGTGGTTGGGCACTGGAACAGGCTGCCCAGGTTGGTGGTGGAGTCACCATCCCTGGAGGGGTTTACAAAGGAGTAGATAGAGCACTTGAGGCTGTGGCCTAGGGGTTAAGGAGATATTGGAATGAGGGCTGGACTTGATGATCCTGGAGGTCCTTTCCAGCCATGATGATTCTATGATTCTATTACACTTGTAGATAGTACTAGAAGTGTTAATTTTCCCAACAGATTNAGCCACGATGATTCTATGATTTTACTACACTTATCAGATTAGATAGCAGAGCGACCCAAAAAAGTCTTGTAGATAGTACTAGAAATGTTAATTTTCCCAACAGATCCTCCCTAGGAAAAACAAAGGTGTCCTGCCTTAGGATTATTTTGTACTGGTTTGGGTTTCTTGGGGTCACTGAAACACACAGAAAAACCAGGGATGTTATTACAATAAAGAAAAAAGTTCATTACCAAAAAGTAAAGGGTTTTAAAAGACTGAAGCATGGTCCTCCTCCTCATCCACCCTTCAGATTCTTTTCCTCACCATTTTCCCCTCCTGATGTAGACATGGTACACTGACTGACACCACAAAAATGCCCTTTGTTTCTTCTAAAAGACACAGAGAGGGAGGAAAGGACGGAATTAATTGAATTTCACTGGGTCTGTGACACAGGACAAAGCTCTCACAACACAGGTGAGAGAAGTCAAAATGAAGAGCAAATGCCTTTCCAAATTCCAGAATTGCTTCTGGATGAGCAGGATTACGCTAAGGGATATCCAGTTGTCACATATTGTATGTTGTATGTAAACAGAATAAGAAAAACGAAGTTGGTCCCATTAAGGGTGCCTCTCATATCTAATTTTTTTTTTCTGAATTTTTGTTTTTTTCCAGACATGGAATTCTGCGAGACTCCCCACATTCTGTGCTCTGGCTATCAAACTGATTTACACGGGGTGGCTGAGCACAGTTACCCACTGGAGGTGGGCTCAGATGTGGATACTGAAACTGAAGGTGCTGCATCCCCAGATAATGCCCTGAGGATGTGGATGAGGGGGATGAAGTCAGAACACAGCTCCTGTTTGTCAAGCCGGGCAAACTCAGCCTTATCCCTCACTGACACTGACCATGAAAGGAAGTCTGATGGGGAGAATGGTAATAAAGAAATGCAACTACTGTGCTGAATACAAGTAGTAGATTCTTTGAAACTCTCTTCTTTTACTCCTCTATTATTTTCCTGTCTTTTGGTTTTGGTTTATTTTCTTTTTAACTCCCTTCCTCCTGAGGTATCTAAAAGGGGAAAGTCTTGTTTGGTATGTGAGGATGGAAAAGAAGAAACAAAACAATGTTTTCAGTCTGCTAGAGACCAATTATTTCCCCACACTCTCCATTTTCATACAATAGGACATTTATCATTTGAGTGTGGTGGCCCAGGAATCAGGTTGTATTTGTATTATAAAGTGATGGATGTGTGTTTATAGGGTATTTGGTGTAGAATTGATTCTGTATGTGCTGGTTTATGTGCAAAATTTAAGACTGTTCTAGGTTAGGAAAAAATAGGCTTTGGTATCATCTCTTCTTTCCTTTTATTCCCAAGATAATATATATGTTTTGGTTTAGACTGTGAGGAGGCAGAAAGACCCTCCACCCTAGATGGTTTCTCTGCCTGCTCAGAGAAGTTTGAGCCATTGTCAGCTAAATGGCACATTTCAGTGGACAAAGGAAAATGGCTCCAGATGGGAGCCATGGAGGTGGCTTAGAGCTGAGAACGAGGTTTCCAGAGGGGTTGTGATTTTGTGAGTTTGTGACTGGTTTAGAGAGGAGTTGTGGGGGACATTCCACTTTGCCCTGCACCCCAATAAGAGACACTGCTCAGGGGTGAGCACTCTCTCTCTTTGGCTCTTCCCCTCTCCCAGTGCCCTGTGGGGTGGCTAGGAGGTCCCCCAGCTTGAGAGCCTCGGCCGACCCCACTTGCCAGGGCTGGAATGACACAAACACGCCCGGAGCCAGGCTGTGGGGTAGCAGGAGTATGGTGGCAGCATGCCCTGCCTGCTGCTGAGAGGCTCCGAGCCACACCGGCAGAAAAGCCCGTCCCACACGCACATGGTGAAGCAGAAGGGCGCAGAGAGAAATCATTAATGCTGGTATTTCCCTACGTCGAGCAGAGCAGTTGCATTTGTTAGAAGTGATCTGACAGACCACACAAATCTTGGATAAAATACAAAGATTTATTGGTTGCGGTAATAAGAGATGAGCAAGCAGTGCTGGGTGCGTGGCAAGTTATTCATTCCACCAACATNCATTTGCTGTTCCAGCTTGGCAGAAGTGTCTGCACAAGAAACTGAAGATTTGTAACTTTTAAATCTTTGGTAGAATGTTGGAAAATTGGGGTTTGAAGAGTCCTAGGGGTGGGTCTCCCCTTATTGCTGCTGCTGTACTGTGCTGTGCATGTCCATCTCCTGAGGGGACCCAACCTGAAGCCAAAGACTGCTACAGAATGTTTTGTCCATTTCTTTTTCTCAGAATGTGTGTAATGGCGCTGTGATGGAGTTTCTGTTTTCTTTGTGTCGCTTGCTTGGGCCTTTTTGGCTTTGGGAGAGATATTCAATAAATCCTTTTGTTTCCAGAATCAGTTTTCTCTGGACTGATAGATTCTATCTGAGAACCCTCAAGACCTGGCTGCCTTTCTGTTTTTTGGAATGTTTTTTTTCCCTGACCCGGGACAGAATCTACAGCCAGGTGACTTCAGAAAGGCAACCTGGAATGTTCACTGCTCTATTTCTGAGTGTTTTCACATAACTGCATCACCAGGACAGACTTTTTTATATCTCAGTTCTGTATTTCTCCATGGATGGAACATGAGCTGCTGGGCTGTTGGAGTTATTTTCGCGATGATGGGTGTTTTTGTCTTGTTGCTCCACTCTTTTTTAAATAATTTTTCATTTTCTTTCAGAATCTATTTTACTTATTTGCTTTTCTGACCCTTTAGTGTGTCCCAGAACAAGAAAATGTGTATTTAATTAAGTATATTTATGTATATTTAATGAACATATTTTTTAAACATATTTAAAGTAACAGGTTTTTATCTCTGCATCAAAATTTATGCAAATCTGCTATAAATGTTTCCTCAAACCATATAGTAAATTAATAATTTCTAATGTTTAAGGTCAGCAAGTTTATCTGATATTTAAATTTCTCTGTTTCATAGCTGCATGTTATGGGAGGTCAAAATGTATCACAATATCACAGTATC
>VZRI01014058.1:13664-29067 GCA_013397515.1 Upupa epops | reverse complement strand
CTCATGCCCCCCCCCCCCCCCACCCCCCCCCCGCCGAGGTTCAATTTGCTCCGTGCCAGAGGGGAAATTTATCGCTGCCCGAACAAGAGCACGTTCTTCTGGCGACAAACTCTGCCTAAGTGACATTCTCAGACTTTCTCGCCTCAAGCCCCCTCCGGGAAAGGCCGCCCCGACGTTTTACAGTAAATCCCGGTGCTTCGGTTTCCAACCGGACGGATCGTAAATTACAACATATTCCCCCATCCCCCACCTCCTCCACATCCGCGTCCGCGCAGGGAAAACGCGGAAAGATAAAACGGAGGGGATTGGGAGACCTTTTCTGTGAAAGGATCCAGGGAAAAGGAAAGGGGTCTGGGTGATCGTTTAATAATGAAATTATGCCCCTCACCCAACCCTGAGGGTAGTGGGAGCAGCCTGGCTGGTGCCCTGGATCTCCTCCGGGATCTCACGTCTGGGATCGATGTCCCAGAAAGCCCCGGCAAATCCCGGACCCGGGTCTCGTCCCTCGGCCGAGAAAGTCCGACTATAAAACCACATCCCAGTACCAACGGGCAGGGGGGCAGAGGGGACCCCGTCCAGGCTCCGAGCCCACCCCTTGCGGGTGAAAAGACTATAAAACAAAATGAAAAAATCTTCAAGGAAGGGGCTGAGCTGGGCAGAAAGGAGAAGGAAAGGGCTTCGGGGGTAGTGTCCCTGTGTTAAGGATCAGAATTTGGCGTGGGGCTGGGGCATCCAGCAGACGGGGTGGGTGAGACCCAGCTTGCCTTCACCCCGCAATAACATAAGAATTGTTGTGGGGGGTCAACAATCACAAAAAGGACCCCATTTAATTATCTTTTCGAATAAAATAAAAGCATAAAGGGAGCAGAAAGAAACCCCCGTAATTTATTCTAAGAGTGAAAGTGGCAGGTTTAGCCGATTTTTCATTTACTTTTGGTAACAGCTACTGTACAATAAATAACCTTCACCCTACAACAAAAAAAAAAACCCACCCCGAAATCCCCAAAGACTTTTTCTCTACAACCTCCCACAAATCGGTGCTCCAGAGCTGTCTACAGGCTGGAGCCGAGCAGTTCCTGGGATCTTCTGGCTCCATCACCGCCGCACATTCGCAAAAGCTCTATAAAGTCTCTCTATTTTTGCTGTTTTCCTTTTCTTCGGGGATTATTGGTTTTTTTACAAGTGCACACATAACAAACAATAAGGCCACATTTAAAAATGAATATCCTACACACAACATTCTGGGGGAGGTAACGATTTCCCTCCAAAAGCAGGTTTCACCCCTAAAAATGTTTCTGTGAAAATATTCACGCGAAGGGTCACGATTTACGCTGTAAATCCCATCGCGCGGATTCAGTCACCATCACTTCGCAGCCACCACTATTCTTCTAGAGTACTCATTCTTATTTTTATAAGAATCTCTGCTTGCATTGAGTTTTTAGGCTACAATTTGTTCCTTATCTCCTTTTGTAATTACACTTCGCTCAGGGGCAATGAAATGCTCCATCCCGGTTTCTCTCTGTGTCTGTGAGGTTTTTCTTCGCTCGCTGCCTGACTGAAGACGAGAAACCCACTCGGATACTCAGTTAAACAACAATCGAAAGTTATAATCGAGGATAAGACGAGTCTTGCAGCTCTAGGTGTCACAAGGAAAAAGCAAAGAATCGATCGGTGATGGTGAGTGAAAAATAAAGATCTTCCTTTTCCTTAAGCTGTAACAGCTCGTGTTGCCACTTTGGATGACTCTCAACTTGTGTTTTGCAGAAAATTTGGATTGTAGATGCAAGAAACCCCAAAGAAAACACATTAAAAGAGCTGTTTCTTCCCTGCCTAAACCCACTGTTCATTTGCTAATTTTCCTTGGCTCGCAAACAAAGGCATTCGCGATCCTTTAAATCTTGCCTGCAAGGAAATAGATTTTAAAGAGCCCAAGGCAGCAGAACCTCTTGCACAACTGGCACCAGTTCTTCCCTACTTCTGAGCATTTGAGATGCACCTGAAGAGCTTGCAGAAAGACAAAACAGATTGCAGCTCTCTGTCTGCTACCTTCATTTTACCACCTACCTTCCAGATCTTTTCCCCCGCTGCTGGAAGAATGTACTCCTTCTGTCCCTCTGTGCTCAATGCCACTGAAGAAATCGAAATAAGTTTTATTATTATTTGGTTTATTTTAATTGAGGTTGGTGGCATCGCTTTATTATTGTGATTTAAATGGCTGGTTGCACGGTGGTTTCATGCACCAGCACAAGTTAATAAATGCGGCGGGGGTTGGGGGGGGTGGGAAGGAAGGAAGGGAGAGGAGGAAAGGGAGCAAAGAACCAGCCCAAACAACTGGTTTATTTATAACTTTATGTCTGTGTTGCTTTAGCAGAGAGTGGCTCTGCTCAGAGCATGGAGAAAACTTCAGCTCTCTGGACTGGTGAGGACTCACAACTAGGATAGCTCTTGCTAATCATTCCAATCATCAGCGTTAGCTGCCTGTCCCAGAGAGGAGGGTCAGACCCTCCTTTCAGAGGACTGAGTTGGAGAAGAAGTGCCAAACCTCATGAGAAGGGGCAATCCAAGCTGTCAGAGACCACTGGAGCTTTGCTATGAGCCGGTGCGGCTGCCTCCAAACCCTTCTATGGAAAATCTGTGGGTGTCGATTCCCAGAGGGACTGATGCTCTGTGTCCCACCAGGGTGCACACACAACGAACCCCGGGTGCTCCCGGAGCCCTCGGCCTGTCCCGTCGGGGGGCGCGGAGCTCTCCGCGGTGCTGCCGGCCCCGGGTTCAAACGCGGCCCCAGAGGGCTCTGGGCGGGGGGGCTGATGCGGCTGAGCCAGGGGCCAGGCTGTGGATGGAGATGGTGCCTGGCCGTTAGTCCTTGCTGACAGAAGAGAAGGATTTTGCTTCGTGCCTGCCTAGAGTAGCTGGGAGAGTTCTGTTCCGCATCTGGGCGGGGGGGTACTGCAGGATGGTTAATAAATGCGGGGAGCTTCTGATCATTGTTCAGTGGTTCCACATCCTGTTTTCAGCTTCTGTATTGCCTGAGAATTTTCTGGGTAATTAAGTAAAAAGTAACATTTATTATCTATGTTCTGTCACTACGGGTACGGAGTCAGACATGATTTGTTTATCATTTTCTCTGTGATCTTCCTCCTCAAAGGAAAAAGACCCATCTGTTGGGCAGAGCAAAGCTGCTCGACTTTAATCCATAAATGTTCCCATTTAAGGGGTGCAACCTTTGAGACAACAGAGTGCAAGTCTTTGAACAAGACAGTTGTGCAACTGGCATTAAAGAGCCTAATTGAATCTTTCAGTAACCACACACACTGGCTTTGGGCAAAGGTTTTCTCTGTGCAAATATGATCTTGTCCATTTGCTTGGAAATTTATTACCTTTCCAATCATGTGAGTTCCATACTATCTGCAGCCTTAAAAGCTTAAACATCATGGATTCATCTTCTGCGTGTTCACGTGTTTCATTAAGGTGCCTCATAAATTCATGCTGACTTTCATTAGTTTGCCTTTGCTTCCGTATTACACTTGTTTCTGTCTTTTCAAAGCATCTCAGCTTCATTATTCCTTTAAGCTCTGCTCCTCTGGGTTGGAGATACAATATTTGTTCTAGTGTGTGTTAAACTGGAGTGATTTCTTCTGGCTGAGCACCTGTTATTCAAGGGGAGCACCCAAAACGCTTTGGAAATGTTCACCACATGTTTTCTCCTTTCCCCACAAATGTCTCTGAATATCAGCCCCTTAAACTGGACTGAACGACCAGACACACTCAGGTCAACATTTCATTATCTCCTTTTTCTGCTTCCTCTTTCATTCCCTTTATTTGTGTGGAGAAGCTGAAGGTGATCTCAGAGACCAGGACTGGTGCAACTGTGTCAGGTTTCATCTTGCACGTTCGGAGAGCAGAGCAGTGTCAGGATCCAAAGGCCGGGAGCAGAAGAGAAAGTGGGGACAGGCTGGGATTGTTCTGTAATCTACTAATCAGCTGCTCCTGGCTTATGGGAGCAGAGGCCAATAAAGGTACTCTTCAAGGAAAGCAGGAGATGAGAACTGTGAGAGGGAATCTCGTGCCCTCTGTGTAGGACTGGAGTGACAGTCCCTGCTTGCTACTTGATCTCAAGCAGTTTTACCTTGTTATCACTGTGACCTACATCCACCCAGCGTCAGATCCCTCACTGCTTTTGGCTCCAAATCCATCCTTTTTGTCTTTACAAATCCCAAATCTTTGAAAATGTGTTTAGCTGTGATCTAAACCCATCATTTCTAGTCCTGCCCAGCAAGTCTCGCACTTTGTTTTACACCAGTCTTGCCCTTTCTTTTACATATTAGTTAGGCAATGCTCTGAAATTTATCTCTGGGCTTTACTTCTTTAGACTAGTCAGAATTCCAATATCTGTAAGGACTTGATATGGAATAGAAGAAACTGCTGTGTGGCTTACAGGGGTTCACCACTCAGTGCTTGCAAAGGGTTGGAACAAGGGAGAAAAAAATTAAAAGCCAATGGAATTCCTTATTTTTCCTACTTTGCTATCAGTTTGCAAGTCCCTGGTGGAGTTTGGCCTCACATAGCTACTGCGATGCAATCATTTTTATTAATAATGATGGGCAAATTAGGTGCATATGGATTATATTGTTATAATATAGCTGGATTATATTGTTCTGGTTCTCTTTTATTTTTGAAAGAATCATTATAAATGGCTATGAAAGGGAAGTTTAAATCAGAGAGCTGCTCTGGGCATTGGATTTATTGCATTGCATAAAACACTCATCAACCTGCTTAGTCTGCCTTTTCCCTCTTTATAGCTTTCTGGGTGATGGCTAAGATGGGACTTTGCCCAGACTCTGTACCTCGCAGAAAGAAAGTCACTCCTGATGGTTATCGCTAGTCTGTAGACTTTAAGGAGTTAACTCCAGACCTTGCTCTGGCTCCATTTCTGGTGAGTGGATTTTATGGGCTCCTTTTAACTCCCAGCACAGATTTGACACTCTGGCCTTTCGTAATAATCCTCTCACTCATGTTGTTTCTTCTGGAAACTTCTCCTGCTCAGCTTGTGCCAAAAAAGCTCCACATTCCAGTTCTCCCAGGCTCGAGTGGTTTTTTTCTCATTTCTGCTTTCTTTTTGTAGTTAACAGCTAACAAGAGACAGGACAGACAAAGGACTATTTAACAGGTTTTGTTCATTTATATTCCAGATATTCTTTCTCTGACCCACACACCCTCACCAGGATGAAGTGGCCTGGGGGGACATCCACTTCCCTTCCAGTACATGTACGCTTGGCTTTCCAAACCTTCTTCCTGGAAGTAGTTGAGAAAACATTGGGGTGCTGAGCAGCCTTCCTGGAGTGAGTTGTATCTTTACTTTTGGACCCCCTTTTCTCTCCTTGCCTTCCCCTCACACCAGTTCCTGGAGAACTTCAAGAGCAGAGTGAAGACCATGCTCAAAAGTATCTTCACCGAAGCACACAGGACACCTCCCAGAATAAAATACTTGAAAGACTGGCTTGGGTCTTCACCTCCTCCTTAGGAAAAATGACATCTGAATAAAATTATCTGTAACTCATGGCCTCTGCAGTGTGGCATCTCACAAAACGTTAGTGTTCTGTGATCTTTATTTCACAGATGCAGAGGCTGAAGCAGGGAAGAGGCTGAGTTGTTTGATCAGTTACTCAGTGATATAGAATCAATGGTGGAATAAAGCTTTGCCGTGGTTTTGCTCACCAGCCTGTCTCCACAAGGCAGGGAAAGACTGTATTTACTCTGTGAAAGCCTGCTGCACTAGTAAAACAGCCTGTCTATTGGAAATCAAATGTTTGGAGGAGTTTGAGAGGTAGAACAGCTTATTTCACACAACACACACCTGCATCTGCTATCTGAGTTTTAAAAAGAAAGTGGATTTAAGAAGATCAATTCAACACAAGCTAAATGGGGAGATGTGTTTGTGGCTGGACAAACCAGTATAAAGTTGTGACTGATTCAGAAGGAACTCTGGTTTCTTTTTAATGCTGCTTTTTCTTTTTCACTGAGACAGTTTGTACAAATGAATGACACTGTGCTGAGACCCACCGGCTACTGCAAACCCACCTTCCCCATAACTTCTCCCATCTGTGTTTTCCGTTTTACTGCCTTCTGCCATCACAGTAATTTGAGCTTTGGCTTGAAAGGAGCAGCGAAAGAGGAAAACCCTCTCAAGCATCTCTGTTTAAGCAGCTTCTCAGTTCAGCTCCAGCCAGGGATTGCCCTCTCCTGGAGGACAGGAGAAAGTCGCATCCCACGACCTCGTAGTCCATTCTTGCTGGCCGGAATTCCAGCACCTGCCAGAATCCAGGGATCATTTATTTGGCTCTCCCTGGACACAGTGTCCAGTGGGAGAAGAGTTTCTCCATCAAACTTGGGGTAACCACACTACCCATTGCAGCCAGGAATAGACGGGTGGTTGAGATGGAGGGCGATAGAGATCTAACAGCCTGGAAAGCAAAGGGAAGGGTCCAAGGGAGCAGTTATTCTCTGTCTCAGAGCATGGGCAGGTTGTTTCTTACCACATACACCACTTACAGGCAAAGCTGTAAATAAGAGCCAAAAAGAGATCCAACGCTGTACTGAAGGTGCATCCGACTTTGTTGTCAATCAGGATGGTTGAGGCAGAGCCATCAGGATAGAAAGTTTCTTCCTCTGCAGTTTGACAGAGACTGGGACATCACCCTCAGCAAAAGAGAGTAATGCCCCTTTTCCTTTGTGTATAGGTTCTGGGCCATGCTGGAAGCTGGATTTGGGGCTGGACTGTGCTTTGAGCTGATGCATGAGACAAATCTTGCTCCTCCTGGCAGCACTGATGCTTTTGGGTCTCACAGCTTTTGTAATGCCAGCTTCTTGCTAATGCCCAACCTCATTCCCACTGGAAACAGACAACACCGTGGCTTTTGCTCTCACCTACACACACACACACACACACTCATACAGTGACTCATTTGTAGGGTGCTGGGCAAATACACAGACATGACCATGCCCTATCACAAAGTACGTGGAACCTCATTTTCCACTTTTTCTTGGGGTTCTGTTGTAATAAGCACCCCATCCTCATGCCACCATGCAGCCAGAATGGGTTACGAGGGCCCTTTTCTTTTCCTGACTGCATCTCCATCTCTATCTCTGCCCCCATTTCCACCAGCTGCTGCCACACGTCCTACAGGCTACAAGACAGGAGGTTCCCAAGGTGCTTGGAGACCTCCACAGGGCAGTGATAAAGAAATGCAAAGCATAAATCCTTTAGGTATTTAAGTCTCATAAAAAGGAAGCCCACATCTCCTTCAGCTGCTCTCTAGAGCCCCAGAGACTTGGCCTGATATGAAACAGAGTTGTTTTATCCTTTTTTTTTTCTTTGGGTAATGTTGCTGTTTGGATAAGGGCACCAGCAGGAGAGAAGGTCCATTTCTCTGCCTAATGGTGCTTCAAACACTCATGTGAAGCTGAATTAACATCACTAAAGGGAAAGATTAGAAGTCACTTTAAAGTGGCTCTGGGGAAAGTTTTCAACCCAATCTATTTGCACCCATGACACTGTAAAAAAATAGAGCTAATGGGAGTGCAGTGAAGTCAGAAAGACAGGCAGCCTTGGTTTTAAATTAACCGGAGCATTATTTACACCCAGAACATGGGTTACTGTAAACCTTTTACATAATCTCTGCTACTTTCTAGATCCTCCCTCCTACAGACTTAGATGATATTAGAGTAATTCCAAAGACAATTTCTGAAAGGTTTGACCCCCCCTCTTGTATCAAGCAATTCGTTTTTATTAAGGTTGGTTAGTTTCTGTCTAGGTAGATGTACAATATCAGTGCTTTATTCTCCAAAGAGCCACTGAATGGGATGCAAATAGGATTGAAATGATAATAAATAAGCTCAACAGCAGCTTTTATCATCTCGTTTCTACTGCTCTCCATTTCACTTCAGTTTTCCTCAAGCCTGAGCAATTTCACCACACAGCTCCAGTCTATCAGCCACTCCATGAGGACCCGTTTTGGAGATGCTTTACCACCTACAGGAGCTCTGCTTTCATCTGCTGTGACCTCTGAAAACCCCTCTTTGCCTTGAGGATTCAGATTCACAGCAGAGCTCTGCACCATGCAGGAAAGACTGCAGAAGGAGAAGGATGAGAAGGAAACTGAGGCTGGGGCTCAAGATGGACCTGGANCTGGCTGCTGCGACCTTTGCCTGTGGCTTCTTGTCTGTGGTCCTACTGCATACCACAGGCTCTCAATCAAGCCTGGGAACCTCACCAGAGCAGCTCTGCTCTGGCATCCCTGGGCATGAACTTATAGCTGGGCCAAGCTGGGAAATGTTAAACCCCTTCATATTTACTTCTTACATTTCCCCTTCCTCCAGAGGCACTTCAAAAATCAATACCTGCATTAAAAAAGGGACATTTTGAAGAGAGATTGATGCCTTCTGCTTTCCCTCTAAAGCCTCAAAGTGAAGAATAAATACTTAGGCAGAGGAGAAAGCAGGTCTGACAGCAGTTTAAATCAACTGGAGACAGAATTACCCCGAATCAGACAACAAATACACTAAGCCGTTTCCTCTGCTGCCTTTCAGGACAGTGTCTGTCATTCCTCTGCTGCACACATAAGGAGTTTTTAATATACATCGGCGTAAGTGTAGCTTGAAATGGCAGCGATAGCACAGATAAATCAATTCCCACTTTCCCAGCTCCAGTGTGTTTTTCCCACTCGGTTAATTCTCGCTCGTTAATTAATTGAGCCCCGGGCTCCCTCTAGCGTCGCTTGGGGCAGGGGTCTGCTCTCACCCTGACCCTCTTTCTTCCCTTCTCTGTCACCGGACCCAAAACCAGAAAGGGAAAGACCTTAAGGATGAGAGTAAGCATCGCAGCAAGCCCTGACCTGTGGATATTTACTGGAGATCTTTCCATGGGCGACTTTGAATGGGTGGTGTAATGAACTATCTTCAAAAAATTATGAAATGAAGTCAGGAGTTTTCATTCTTGAGGTAATTGAGATCTTGCTGACCTCAACAGAGGATCTAGAGCTGAGTTGGGTCAAATGGTAGGGCTCCCGGGAGATGGGATGGGGTTGTGTTGAAGATTCTAGATCTTCAATCGCTTTCCTCTGTGCTTTGTTCCTCCTGGCCCAGAGGGCTGACCTGCGTGTGTTTGGACATTGACTTTAACTCGGTGTTGAACAGCCAAAGAGAGCTGCCACCAGTGAAACACAGTGATGCAAGGTGCTGCCTGGCTTTGGTGGGGTGTGCAGGTCTTCAGCAGCATGTTGCCACGATCCTGCTCACCCCACAAACAAGTCCTGGACAGAGCAGGAATACCGCTCCAGCCCAGAGGGTAGCCAGATTCAGACAGGCACAAACCTGCATCTCTGCTGTCCTTGGGCACAAGCTAGATGCTTCTGGACCATTTAATATGCCAGTTTCCTTGTTTAGATGGAGATGGCAGCAGAGGAATAAGGTTCTTTTAATCTATTCTCCCCTTGCTGCCCTGAAACAAGGTTTTACATTCTCTATGATTGGTATTTCCGGGGGAAACTGAGGCAGAAAACTGTGAGACACCCCCCAGATCTCTGCAGGGTCTCAGAGTTTCATAGTTTCTTGGACACAGATCTGAAACTCAGACTCTTGCTGTGTCTCTGTGGTACTCTCCTGCCCTTGGTGGAGTGTCTTCCTCTCTCCCATCTGCAAAGATAGTTCTGTGCAGCTATCCCTGCCCTGACAGTGGGATGCTCTTTCTATCACTCTCCACAGCAGCTATCTCCATAAAACCTCCATCGTG
Source organism: Upupa epops (assembly GCA_013397515.1). Lineage (NCBI taxonomy): Eukaryota > Metazoa > Chordata > Aves > Bucerotiformes > Upupidae > Upupa > Upupa epops. Next base: position 19,277 of record VZRI01014058.1, on the reverse strand, counting down.
GGGGCCTCCAGGCCTGCCCAGAATGCAAATAGTAATAAATAATGGGGCCTTCTGGTTCCAGCCATCCTGCCCCTCCTTTATCCCCTCCCTCAGCTGTGGTACATCCTTTGGGGGGTCTGCAGGTATGCAGCCGTCCGGAAGGAGCCCATAATTCTTGAGGAAGTTGTCCTTTCTCACCCTGACTGAAGCATTCCTCTTTGTTTGGAAGACTTTTCCTTGTGATCTCCAGCAGACACACCTCAAGTTTCAATCCCAACCTCACACTCCTGCTCCTTATTCAAGACCGTGACCTGTGACCCTCAAGGTCAGACATCTCTAATCCCAAGAACAACAACTCTCTAGTCAACAGGGGGATCACTCTCCCTCTTGCCAAATTCCTCAGATCTGGCTGCACAAATCCCTCCTCCTCCTAGAAAGGAAAAAAAAATATAATGAAAAAAATCCCACCACATTAGTAAAAATAATATACGATGGTGAGGGGCTCTGGGGGTGGGGAAGAGAGAAGAGACCTTAAAAGGACCCCATCTCCCATGGATGTGAGCTAAATAGTTTCAGGATGGTGCCACAGCTTGCCTTTGCTCTGTCAGAAGGGAAAGACACTAAACTCTGCTGCTGGGATCCGTGGACTCGTTTTGCTCCTGATTTTGGGACCTTTTAGTTTCTTTTTTTAATTATTTCTTTATATAAAGAATAACTGCTGAATTACTGGGCAGTCCCGCACCATCTCCCAAGCATGAGGAACAATCACGGAGCTGGAGAAGTCTTTTCTTCTTTGTCTTTATGTGGGATTGAAGCCTGCAGAGGGACAGGAGAGGGGGAAAACTGTTTCATCAAGGGTGTGAAATGCTGACACTACACAGAGGAGAATCATAAACCCAGGAGGCGAAGGTCCCCGGACAAGGGCTGGAGGGGCAAGGGGGAGAGGACTCACATCCGTCCACTTCCAAGGGGAGTTAAGCCATGGATTTGCTCTTGTGCTTTTACCCTGAATGAATCTCCAGTGCTGCTTTTCCTGTCGTTCACCTCCTCCTCTCCTCATCAAGATCTTTCTTTGAACTCTAAAACTGCTCAAGTAATTGAGAGGAAAATCAGCAATAACAGCAAACATCTGAGGGGCTTCTCCAGCTGCATCAGGCTGGGATTTTAATCTGTGGATGTTTGGGCCTAGATGGAAACAGAGTGGTCCTTGGGATGCTGAGAAACCTTTGGGAGAAACCAGCTCCAGCACCTTCCTGCAGAGACAAGAGCTGCTGCTGGCAGAGGGGGCTCGCTTTTCCATCGTGGAGATCCCAAGTAATTTTAAAAAGGCGAATATTCCTCCAGCTGGAATCAGAGTTCAACTCCAGACGGTGTGAAAATCCTGTGGTTTAAGGCCAGGTTGTGAATCAGCTCTCCTTGCAAGGTTTGAGTATTTCAATTCGTGTTAAACCCGGAGGGGTTTCTTGCTGGGAAACCAAGCCAGGAGAGAAAGGGATGGAGAGTTAAGGACTGAAATGAACCAGTGTCCTGGGAGTCGGGTCGTAAAAGGTTGTTGTTACCTGGTAGTTTCCAGGCTCAGGGGATGGAAAGTGACTTTTACAAGGAAGTTTTCATGAACCAGGGGCACTAGGACTGTAGCTGGGGATGTCCCGTGCTCTTCCAAACCGGGAGGGACTGGGATGTTCGATCCGAGGTTGGTCTCCTCCAGCACCGGAGGAGAAGCACGTTAATCCTCGCCGACAGCAAACCTGGGGAAGCAGTGTTTTTGGGGTTATTTCTCATGCGATTGGCATCATGTGGCAAAAAAATCACTGTGTAACCTCTGCCAGTAGCCCCGAGGCTTCAGCAGGAACCCCAGAAACTGAAGTAAATTCAGTAAAACCCTTTCTTGTGGGGAGGGAATGAATCCCCCAGCTGAAATCAAGTGGAGGAACGATTGGCAGGGTTTGGCTAGGAGTAAAAAGGAATAAAACCCCCACCCCACCCTCCTTAAAGGAGAGTATTTAGTGCGACTCCTTCAGCGACTTCCCCCGGGCAATGAGAAAGCCCTCAGCTCCTTCAGCTCTCTATTTCTCGTGGTTGGAAAATTTCCGGAATAAAAAACAGGGAGAGGGAGTGCCAAAGGTCCTCTCCAAGCACTAATCACATCCCATTCTCCCTTTCCAGCTTTCCAGTGGGATCCATCCACCTTTTCCTTGGTGCTTTTCCAACAAATCACAGATTTTTGATTTTAAAAAAATAATAGTACATTTTAAAAGGGACCAACTTCACTCCCTTTAGGCGAGATGCCCTGACATCTCAATCCTATACTTCCTTTTAAAAATCCTGCTTTCTTTTTCCTTTCCCTGTCCCCAATTCCCCGACGGCTGAGGGAGCAAGTGCAGGGAGCAGGGCTGGTGCTGCAGCGGGGCAGGAGGCCCGGGGGACAGTCACAGCCGGTCCCAGCTCGGGCACAGAGGGATTTTGTCCCCACTTCATTGGAATCACCCACGGGTGATCCTTTGGAGAGTAGGATCAATGTGCAAAGCAGGTCTGAACTTTGGTCCCTGAGGGAAGAGAAAGGAGGGAGGCTGAAGGGAAAAGTCCTCCTCGAAGGACCACAGGGCAGAATCAGACCCTGAGGAGAAAAAGGTTGGGGTTTTTCTTTTAATTAAGAATTATGCAAAGGCCAGTCGCCAGAGCAAGTGGGCAACCAGTTGGAATAAGAGATGAAAGGCAGAAAGGTGATGAAACGAAGAAACCCACTCCAATTTCGCAGAAGTAAAGCGAGCGAGTCCTTCTCCAGGTCAGTCCCGGCTCGGGTGGAAAGTCGTGGCTGGAGGTGACTGGAAAAAGGGGTTAAAGACCCTCCGGGACTCTGTGATTTTGGTAATTTGTCTCCACCCTTTTCTCCTTCAGTTGTTTTACAGCAGGGGTTTGGTTTGGGATCTTTTTATTTTATATATATATAAAATTTTGTTGCTTTATACTTACGGTTTCAAAAATCTATAAAATCCCAGTCCTCCCTCCATCCCCCCACTATTACTTCTTTAATCGTCTTATTTTTAGATTTTTGAGAACATATCACACACACATTACCAGGCGCAACTGCAAAATACCTCCTAAGCTTGAATACGTTTCCAATAACACCCCGTGCCCCGTCCTCGCAGGCTCATTTCCAGAAGGGAAAGTTCATTATAAGTGAAGAAATCGGATAGATTCTACTGAAGAATCAAATTTCCCCTTTTCTCCATCTTCTCAGTCCGAGCATCCAGCTACAGGACACCCTCCCGTACTTTTGGGGTTTGATTTCTTTTCTTCTTTGCAATGACAGCCCTGCAGAGGATTGTACCACAAACCATCATTTTTCTTAAACACAGGAGTCAGAATTAATTCACTCTGATGGTTAAATCGTCCTACGCGGCTGGGCATTAAATCCTGCTTATAAATCCTTTCTGAATGGAGAACAAGTGGGTTGGGAACGGTCCTCCTGGGAAACTCGCCTCTGGCCATGCCCCCAGGCAACTCCCAAACTGGAGAGACCCCCTCCCAAACCCGGACTTTGACAGCCACCGGTCAAGAACTTGAATTTTTGTGGGAGAGGGTAGAAAACAGCTTCAGTTTGACCCCGAGAAAAGCGAGGGGAAACGAGGAGGGGAATCCCAAATCTTTTGAGGAGCTATGTGTCACCAGCCCCCAACTCATTCTTCCTTGGGTCCTAGTGCTACAGCAAGAAAACCCAACAGGGAGATCTTCCCTTCCCTAAAAATGCCACTACCTTTTGCATTTAATATTCAATATATAATATTTAACACTAAATATTTAATATAGATGGTTTAATATAGAGTCTTTAATATACTATCTAATATTTTCCCCATTGCAGGTAGCCGTCTGCAGCCTGCAGACCAGTTGCACTGCAAGGGATACTAAAAGCTTTGAGCCCGGCTTGCCAAGGCCGGGTTCAATGGGTGGAGCTGGACATCAGCTTTCAACAGGACTCTCTGGGAAACTCGCTTTTGATTTTTAGGGACGGCTTTTCATGCCTTGGTACAGCCAAGGGCTCTCCCTTCACCTCTGCAGAAGGGCTTTCCCAAAAATATCCCTTCCTCCCCATCCAAAAATGGGGAGGCTGGAAATAGAGGTGTGAGCAAACTGGGCTCGATGGGAGGGGCGAGGGCAAAGCCGGCGGCAGCTACAAGTCTTTACATTAAAAAATACATCCCCCCCACTCTGCAAAGCAGTGAAGTTTCCCATTAAAACTGACAGCAGGGGATGGTCTCGGCAGCCTCGGCCGGCTCGGATTGGTGAAGTCTCCTGCAGACGCCCTTTCTCACAGATAAGTCAATCGTCTGATACCTCCCCCCTCTTTACCCCAAAAGAGCTTTTTATTTTTTGCAAAGCCCCAGCCCACTCCTTCCCTTGGCAGCCTCTAGCTCCCTGTTGCCTCTGTCTGCCCTCCATCCTCCTGCAAATGGAGGGGGGGAGGAGAAGTGTCCCCGCATCCCGGGGATCTCATCCTTTGGGGATGGAGATGAGCGGCGGATCCCACCGCCTCCCCTGCAGCGTCCCTGGGGTGTCTCCCTCCACCCCGAGCATCCCTGGCCACCGCAATATCCCCCCCCTCCGTGGCACAGAAGAGGATTCCTGCCTAGGAAGAGGGGCTGGATTCCCCCCTCGCCATCTCTTTGGATTTGGGGTTGCCATGCCAGGAGCTGCTCCCCGCCGACTCTGCACGTTATCTGGTCTCCCCAGGAAAAGGGCTCCGCACCGGCTGGGCACAGGCTGTCGAGGGGAATATTGGGGGGGGCCCATTGTGTTGGAGCCTGCTTATGGACCGGGGGGAGGAAGTAAGAGAGAAGAGAAAAGATTATTTATATATTTATTTATTTGTTTTGCGGCAGGAAGCTCCATCTTTAGGCAGCTCTAAAGATGCTAAAACAGCACGAGAACTCGAAGGTGGGTAAACCAAATCAATAAAAATTCAACTCCCCTGCCCGGTTTTATAGCAGAAGGCTGCAAACAGGCAGGAATTAGGGAGGAGCGGGGAAAGCTGCAGTTTGCCGTCAAAACAGTGATTTTGTCTAGACAGGGGGAGGGAAGGTAGGGTGGGCTGGTTGGTTGGGTTGTGGTGGGTTTTTTTTTTTCCTTTGCTAACACAATGACCCTTTGGTTAAAAATTAATTTGCAGGATCCCTCACTCCCAAACCTGACTAACGTTCAAGTAGAAGGAGTTTCTTGGATTAAAAAAATACTCCAAATTAGGGGGAAAAAAAGGCAAAAACAACCCTACTCCCCATGCATACCCCCACCCCACCCCCAGAAAAGAATAGAAACAACTTAAAGATTCGAATCAAATCAGGAGCTGGGGAAGGTTTGCTCGGCTGTTAACAAGTGGGAGAAGATGCCTCTGCGCGGGAGAGGGGCTGCCGTCGGTTATTTATTTCCGCGATAATTTTAAGGGGGAGGGGAAGTTATTGCTTATAAAAAAAAAAAAAGAGAGAAACAAGACAAGACAGAGAGGATAGACACGTCCAGGTAAGTGAGTGCTGGGTTCGGCCTCGCCGGGAGGCTGCAGAGGGAGGCGGCTGTCGGAACGTGTTGGGGGTTTCTCTTCATTTCCCAAACGTAGCTTCCTCAAAAGACTTTATTCTCCTG
>VZRI01014057.1:0-15045 GCA_013397515.1 Upupa epops | reverse complement strand
TTTTGACTGGTTGTTTGGGTGTACTGTTGGGTTTTCTTAGTGTTCTTAATAAAGAATTGTTGTTCCTTTTCCCAAATATCTTGCCTGAAGGCCTTTAAATTGAAAGAATTTGATACCTGTCTTCCTAAACCGAGACACTCTATTATTTTAAAATAATAAGAATTTCTTCATATCTAAATCTAATTCTATATCTAAATCTAACGTCTTTTAGTTTAAAACTGTTGCTCCTTTTCCTATTGCTTTTCTAAAGGTTCTGTCCCCATATTTCTTATAAGCCTCCTTTAAGTACTGAAAGACTGTAATAAGGTCCCCCTGGAGCAAACTTTTCTCCAGGCGGAGCAACACCAACTCTCTTAGCCTCTCCTTACGGACGAGGTGGTACATGCCTCTGAAAGTTTTTGTAGTCCTTCTCCAGACTTGCTCAAACATGTGCCTGCCTTTCTTTTGTTGAAGACTCCACAAATGGATGCAGGTGAGATCTCATCAGACATGAGCCAAGAGGGAGAATCACCTCTCTCAATCTGCTGTCTATACTGCTTTTGATGCAGCCCAGGATGTTACCAGCCTTCTGGAATGTTAGTGCACATTCATAGAATCATAGAATCATTAGGGATCAGAACAGACTTCAAAAGATCATCTAGTCCAATTCCCCCGCCATAGCAGGATCACCTAGACCAAGTCACACAGGAACACATCCAGGAGGGTCACATTGCTGACTTTCATCCACCAGTACCCCCAAGTCCTTCTCCTCAGGGCTGCTCTCAATCACAGATACTTTTCCAGCCTATCCAGGGCTAATATGAATCACTGTCATCAGGTACATGCACCTCCATCACGTTTTTCTTCCATTGCCAAGGCAAGTATATGATGCAGATGTGGTGAAGTGCTGCTGAGAGGTTCCTGACTTTCCACAAGCTCTCAATGGAACCTAGACAACTAACTTTATCTCATTTTCAGTACACATTTTGATGTCTCAAGTTAATGAGATTAAGTTCTGCCGAAGTGACTTAAGAAAAGTGCAGTAATGATATTAAACTACACAGATTATTATCTCTGTGCTTATGAAACGCGTAGGTAACAAGAAGATACGAAGTTCACCAAGGACACCTCTTGCAAGGACACCAGGCAGGAACTGTTAAGGACCTCTAGTCTCACGTGTTTTAGGATTGAACACTTATGTGTCAGAAATAAGCACAGCTTCAGAATCAAAAAGATTAATCTATGCAATGTTCATAATGCACAATGGAGTTAATGTTATGAAATCTTTCTGGTCATTGAAATGAGAAGAAAAATCTGTCTCTATATTACAGCCCCATTTATTCACACTTCATGATCCTTTAGATAATTTTTGTTGTGCTATTCCATGCTCAACTGCCAAGCCAAATGTAAAGGTGCATTCCCATGCATAAAATGTGCTGCAATAATGTTAAGGGTGTAACTTTTTACAGTTCACTGAGACGGAAATGTTGAATTGTGGGTGAAACCACATGCTTGACCCACTGTTCAGGTACCGAGACTCTCTTGAGAATGTTTAGCTGATTGACTACAGTGGCTGTAAAAAGAGGCATGATAGAGGCAAGGTAAGAGGAGAAATAGTGAAAATGAGCAACTGTTAGACATAAGTAGTCTTTAATAACTTTCAGATACCCATTTTCTGTCCCAAAGCTTTACAGTTATTCTAGTATATTGCAAGTTTTGGTGCATTTCCTTTAAATAAGAATAAAATAAAATAAGCCAAAATAAATTAAATAAAATAATCTCTCTATCTTTCCTAAGAATTGTTATGAAGCTTACATAAGTTTGAAAAAAAATTATTTATGCAACAAATCAAGCATTACTGTACTGGTGAAACTGTATTCTCCTGAGGTCTCTCATGTCAAGCGTGATTTAGGAGAGGTTAGATTTGCACAGCATTCTGCTATCAAACATGTAGTCCAGCAGCATGATACAGAAGATGATGGTTTTGTCAGTAGGATAGAAACAAAACATCTGTTTCTTCACTGGTACAGGAAGGATTGTAATGGAATTTTTGTGAAAGATGTTAGTGGATGACTTGGGATATTTGGGAGAAACAGCCAATCAACATACTTTGAAAAATATTTTAATTTCAGAAATGGTATTTTTTCAAGATTTGTTAATTATCCTTTGGAAAGATGTGTATTCCCCTCCACTCTTTGACTCAGTATATTTTCTGTGAGTATTTTAATTTACATTTCTTTTGAACTTTAAAATTGGTTTGTTATTGCTATTAATTGTCCCAGCATGAGTGGCTGCTGACACCAAACTTCTTTTTCTTCACTGTGTGCTGTAGTTATTCTTTTCACTCCAGCCTCTCAATTTCATGTCATCAGTTCTTACATAGTCAGTTTCCTTCACCTCTGCACTCCCTGGGACAAAGGCACCCACTCAAGAGTAGAGTGAAATCTACTCTTGAGCATCTGACAGCAGTTCACATCCCATTTTGTGTTGCCAGTAAATATCACCCAGAGAGGGTGACTTGCATGCTTGTTCACCTCAAGCCTTCTTCATATGGTCTTCAGTGACCTAACTGCTGCAGCTGGAGAAGTATTCAACCAGTTCTGTGCTGAGTGGTACTTGGCTTCATCCCTGTCCACAACAGTTTGTAGCACCCCTAGTGTACCTTGCTGACACAACTACTCCCAAATCAAACCATAAAATCACAGAATCACAGAATCATAGAATGTTACAGGTTGGAAGGGACCTCAAAAGATCATCTAAGGTCAATCTCCCTGCCAAAGCAGTGTAAGCCTACAGAACCTAATATACTCAAATAGTCTTCCATCCAATTTGTTTCCCTTCTTCCTCCCATAACCACCACCATCTTGATTGGCTGTTGGGCATTTACCAATAAACATTCAGACATCTCACAGCAGCTGTTAAAAAACCATGTTTTTCCAGGCCAAAGTCTGGACTGGATTTATAGTCCCAACAGTTGGCTCCAGCTTTGGTGTGCAGTTGTTATGCAACACTCCAGATAAAATCCTTACTTCTCAAAAGTACTTTTGCTCATGAGCATTTTTCTTCACTGAACTGACACACTTCACTCAAAACATGAAACTGTACTATCTGAATGCTTGCTCTTTAAGTGCAAAATCCTTTCATTTTTGTGTATCTACCAAAGACTATAGGTAGAAATGTCCTTCACAACCATGTTTACCCGCCTTGCATTTCTCCATAGAGAATCCTTACCATTATGGTTTATTCTCAATAACTTTATGCTGATTCTTGTTAACTAACAGTTGTTTGAAGAGTTTTTCCCTGCTATTAGTTGAATACAAGTGATACCATAAATATCTGACAAACTGATTGCCACCAGGTGCACAGCCCTGGCTATTCCCATGTCCCCTCACTACAATAGGAGCTCTGTTCTGCCGGTCACAGTAGGTGGCAGCAGAAAATCTTGTTACATGGCTGCTTTGGGAGAACTGCAGCCTGGAGTTTCCCATCCATTTTCACCCCCTAGGCACACATGACTTTGCCTAGGTGGGCAGACCCTGCAGCTGCAAGTTGCAGTTCTCTCTACAGGTAATTTTCTCTTAAACACCTCAATCTTTCTAAAAAGGACAAAAGTGCTAATCTCAGTCAGCTCTTGAAAATCAGTGTGATTTTAACTGCTTGTTTAATTGCAGATTGAGGTGAAACATTGCCTATTGATGTAGGTTATTGCTCATAGGCTAGTGATGTATTGTGCTCAGTAGGTTAGTAGGTAGTGATGTGGTTGTTGACCCACACAGAAGCTTTTTGGACAGTAAGTGCAAATTGATAAAAAAATGACACTGTCACTATTTGCTTGAATAAGGAAATAATGTGCTAAATGCTTTAATAGCTAGATGAAACATGCATGTGTTTCACTGGAGAACTTTAGTTCCAGAAGACTTACTTGTTGATTCAAATATACACCATCTATGAGTAAACTTCACAATTTTTTGTATTTTATTTCTGGTCTAATATAAGTATCTGAGTTATTAAGATTATGCAAAAAGTACAAATGACAAAGTTGATTCATATCAGAGTGCATTTACAGAAAGATGTACTTCCAAGAGAGGAATAAGATGTCCATTATTTTGTGGATTTCTCCAGTTAATTTGATTTGAATATCTGATAGCAATAAATTCTTGACCTGACTGAAGCAAACATCTAAGATGAACGTAGCAGCAGACAAATAAAGACATTCCATAGTGAACCAGTGAACTTCTAAAAAACCCACGTTTTAAAAGGTAGTTTTATGGTTTTGTGACACAACTTAGGATTTTTGATTTCTAAGGATAAGCAAGAAAGGAAAATAGCCAAAAGCCAACTATAGCATCTTCTAATCATAGCAACCTTCCAGACCTGGCACAGTTTGGATTTAGGCCAGGACAGTAAATCTTTTATAAGCTTTACTGGCAGTGATAGATGATCTCAGATGTCAGTGGATAGAGGGAAGACATTTCCTTTCATCATTCTTGATTTCTTGAAACATTTCTTTCTGATAGCCATTAGATAATGCCATTTCACCTGAGAGAAGTGGCAGGGGCCCTGGCTATAGCACAAAATGGATTAAACCCAATTGTGGATGTAACTTTAAAGTAGTGAAGGGAAACAAATTCCACACTACTGACCTTTTGCTAGCTGAGTCTCAGAAAGAGGTTTTTTTCATATAAAAAAGTTCTTTTGAGTAAGATCTGTCCATGGATGAACTAAAGTCCATAATCCAAGAAGAGATCTGCTATAGCACTTAGATGTAAAAAAGTCTGTGGGGCCAGATGGGTAACAGTGCTGAACAATTCTGCTCAGTAAACCACTGCCCATCAACTATCAGCAGTGCTGCCTAACCAGAATTTAAGATTAGCCAATGTGACAGCCATCTACAAGAAGGGTCAGAAGGAGGATTTGGGGATCTGCAGACATGTCAACCTGACCTGAGTGCCAGAGGAGGCTATGGAACAAATAGTCTTGAGTGCCCTTCTGCATCAATTTGCACCATTTACAAGGTAACAGTCAGCCCAGTCAGCATGGGTTCATGAAAGGCAGGTCCTGCTTGACTAACCTAGTCTCCTTCTATGATAAAGTTGCTTAGCAAAGGCTGTGAATGTTGTCTTCCTGGAGTTCAGTAAAACCTTTGATGCTGTGTCCCACAGAAAACTGCTTGCCCCTGGATAGGACAAGCATAATCTCTTCTGAGTTAAACACTGGCTGGACAGTCAGACCCAAAAACTGGTGGTGAATATCCTGCACTTGGGTCACAACAACCCAAATCAAAGTCTACGGCAAGATGTGTAATCAAGACTGAAGTGTATTTAATCACTATACAGCTTTAGCCTGTTTTCATCATGCTAACTGAAGTCAAATGAAATAGATTCATGATGAGATTATATCTCCAATTTATTGAATGGTTATAAGAAAATATCACCCTTTTTTTTACCATTACCAGTACTGGACATTTAGAAAATGCACTGGGCTGGAATTGAAGTAGTCTCTCCTGCTTGTCTAATGCACTGCAGTTTTTTTTCTTAAGATTGTAAGTATTAATTTTACCATAATCCATTTTGAAAATAATGTTAAGTAGTTTTATGTTTAACATATTTTATAATTAACATATTTTATAATTATATTTTATAATTAATATTTTATAATTATAGTATTAACATATTTCATAATTAAATCCTTGGCATTGACAGTTCTTCTGTCTGATTCTGGGTTATGATTATGCATTTAATATATTTGAGTTATGAAAACGACAACAGAAACAACAGATCCAGAATATTGCATATACTGGCAAAGGCAAATTAAGCAGAGCACAATACAGAGTTTTGGGTCTTACAACATCCACTGCACTTAATCTTTAATTATAATACTGATTTTTACATGCCTTTGTTTTGACATCTGAAATGGAGACAATACCTTGTACATGAAAACAAAGTATTTTCAGGCAACATCCCTTCAGCTTGTTTGAGCCTGGAAGAATAAGTGTTCATAGTGTGCCCATAGGAACCAGCTCCAATCAAAACACTGAGAGAGCAAAATTTTATTTCTGTAAGTCTAAGTAATGGATTTGTGAACAGCTGCAACCTGAAGTACAGTTCCTTTTGCATGGTATCCCAGAGGAGATAGCAAATATTGTAACAGCGATGCCTGGTGTGAGGACTGCCTGTGTGCAGAGGGAAGTATCTGGGCAAGAACATACAAAATATTACCAACAAAAGCAGATGCCATCAAGAAAGATGTAGTCCATGGAAGAAGAAACCATAATCAGGGTTAAGAAACTGTCCAGAGAGTGAGTTTTTGGGTAGGGCTGAGAGAGAAAGGGGACAAGGATCAGTTCTACTGTGAGTTTGGTTATAGAAGGTGAATCCAGGAGGGACAGGGCACGGTGATCTAAAAAAAACCCTGGCAAGGTAAGTAGGAGTGTGCTGAATCATAGCTGGGAAGGAGCATTGGCCGAGCTGTCTGAGCTGAACCTGTTTGATTTCAGGCCATGAGCTGGTCAGGGAAGCTGAGGAAACAGTGAGCAAAATGAGTATTAGGGACTGGAAAGGGAAGCCAAAAAGCTTTGAAACACAGAGTTAGGAGAGGGATAGAATTAGGAAAGAGGTGAACAGTAAGGAAAAATAAAGACATGGTCAAGTACAGGGAGGTAGAAGCATGCAAAATTAGGTTTGCAGCAGAAACAGGTTTACTAGAAAATTTAATATTTATTTATTATGTCCTCTCTGAGTTTAACCTTGACTGAGTTCAAGCAGCAGACTTGGACTAGATTTTTAGTGTTTTGTAAGACTTTGCCTCGTGTTTCTGAGAAAGACCTCAGAACCCAATGAATGACGTCACTGACCAATGCAGAAGTTCATCATTAGAACAGTCTTTGTTTTTCTGCACCTCCCAAAGTAAACAGGGATATAAAATAGGTAAATAACTAAATCAGGTTGCAGTGTGTTGCTTTTCAGGGGAACAAAAAAGCCCCTAAAAGGTGACTATACTGAGACAAAAGTATTTGGCATATTTCTTTTCAGTATTATTAAAATAGCTAGAACTATTCATCAGAATAATCCTTCCTAGCTTATTGATTGAAGTGTATTAATAGGCACTTGCCTGAAAGACAGACATATTCCAGATTGAAAATAGAGGATATTACAGTTTTAATAGGGTTACATTCCCTAGAGTTTCACATTTTTTCCCCTTCTTTGAGGAACTTGTCAGCTTTTGCTTTCAAAGCCCTTATCCTTTCATGCATTGTCCCCTTTATAAAGGGAATAAGACAATATATAAAATCCACTTAAGTAAAGGGCTTTCTTCATCCAGCATTACTGCTGAGATCCTTACACTGGCAGCAGTTTACCGAAGCATAAGCAAAAATCAATTTTAATTAGTATTTTTGGCTTTAATGAGAAGTGATTACAGAACTGGCATTTTAGTTAATACTGCTGAGATTTATGGTGGGGCAATGCTAATTAATTTTCTGTTGAATTGCTGTGGGCAATGAATAACTGCAATAAAATGGCAGATATACTGATACCAGGACCATATCAGCACTTCAGAGCCTCTTAACAAAAGGGAGCTTAATGGGTTGTGGGTATAATTTACTTCTCATAATATTATAATTACTTCTCATAAACTGCCCATTATTACTTCTTTGAAAAAGTATTATTATTATATTATTGAAGAGCCAAGTTTTTGTATTTTATAATAAGAGCAATGTCTTTTCCCACAATTTGGTGTCACCATATGCAAGCCTGCTGTAGACTGTGGTAACAATTTAAGGACCTCTAGATAGGGAAGGTTTTGCAGGGTCAGAAAATTAATGGTCACTTAAATCCATTTCTGAATATATCATTGTTATTCAATCATTAATTGTACTATTTTTCTTATATGAAAGATACAATTGAATAAACCTCTGGCATTTAGACTTCAAGCAGTCTGTGTCAGGAAGACTATATTTTATTGCACACTTTGACAGTGTCTAGCTCTATAGGGATCTGATTGCAGTTCAAACCTCCAGGGGCTGTCCTAGAGCCTACTGGCTTTGGGAGTGTTGGTTTCATCTAATTTTCTTTAAGCCACAATACAATCAGCACAGCCTCACTGGCTTTGGAGCTGTCATTCAAGAAACACAGACCAACCTTACTTGTGTCAGAAATACATACATATACACACAGAAATTCTGTTGTTTTCCCTGGAGCTACAGTGTGGGAGGCAATGCTGTAGGACTAGAGAGCACTTACTGAGCATTTGTGTTCCTGATCTCCAGAAGAGTTTGACCTCTCATAGCCCAGTTGACATTGTGAATAATGGAGGATGCGTCTCCTACTAAGTGCAAGAGAACATAATTGCTTACAGAGAATGGTATCTTTGAGTAACAATCTTGAGTTCATCCACTAGTGAAAACAGCTGAAAAATCAAGGTTTGAAGGTTTTTTGGCCTGTTTATCCTAAGTAAATGGATAAAAACAGGCTAATTCCTCTTTTAGGTTTGTACTAGATTTAAGCTTTTTTGGTAGGCATAAAGAATAAAAACTTGCATAATTTCAAACATAAGTTTAAATTCTTCTGCAAGCTTTCTGACTCTACTGTAAAACTCATAAACCACTGGAAAAGAAAAGATTCAGGGGAAACCCTGAGTACTGATGCCACTTACAAAGAATCAGCCTCATACTTTCCCAGACAGGTCTAACTGCAGATGGTTACAATAGCCACCATTTAACCTTTCTGACACATGTGAAAGAATATGATGAAATAGCATTTTTTATATAGCCTACCATGAACTCTTTCAGACAAAAACACCTCATACTTTTCATATTTGATATAACCAGCAAAAATGGCTGCACCTTGACCAAGGTGGAAGTAATCTTGTTGCTATAGGTTTAACGAAAACAATTAACCTGTGATGTAATTGTAATAATTAGATTATAATTCTAAGGACACCTGAAACACATTTTCTCATGCTTTTTTTTTTTTTTTGACTCAGAAAACAAAATAATACAAGCAAAATTTCTTCTAAAGCTGTAAGTCCTTTAGGTATTGCATGCAATATGTGCGATTGCAAATTCTTAGAAAGTATAAAAGAACCTAAATATTGAAGTTAAGCAGAATTAGGAAGGTACCTAAATATATTGGAAAATCTTTCTGTAAGTCTTAGATTTGAAGCAGAAACATATGAGATATATCTTACAGACATAGTATTTTACAGTGATAACTGGTTTTATTCTGGTTTAATAAGGAAATTACAATTATGTGATTATGTATGCAGGGGTATGGGTGTCTACTGTTGCTCTCATATTAAATATCTTTAGAATCTCTTGTTCAATTTTAATATAATCTGGCAGAGAAGAAGATATTAAGTTCCCACAAGTGGCTGAATAGAGGTAAGAGATGCTACTTTTCTAGATGCATGAGCTCAACCTTCAACAGGCATCACAGAATCACAGTAGAGGGAGTTTAAGGTAAAAACACATCAAGCATCATTAGTTTCAATATTCATTATCTGAGTTGGTTCTCCCTGGTTCTCCTCCTCTGAAATCCATGAAAATCAACTATCGGCTGTTTTCTGCTTTGTTTAAATAATATCTATTTGCAAGACAGATGGCACATTAGGCACTACTTTAGTCACCACGCCTGCCACTGTAGTCTTGAGGGCCAGATTGTTGCTACCCCCGGACAGATGTACAAATGGAAAACGGTTGTCTATGCAGTTTCTCCAGTATGTTCCTAGCTACAGTGAGGTAGAAAACCAGCTTTTTACCCTTTGGTCATGCAAAACTGCTCACTGCTAGCGTACCCTTGGGAAAAAAATGCAAACAAAGGATGAGGCTGTCTTTCAGCTTTCCAGCTATACTGGCTTGCATCAGGTTACTGAGCTGTCTGAAATGAAATCATTTTAACTTTTGTGTAACCAGTACCACCAAGGCATTTGTATTTAGCAGCAGAGAATCCTGTGGTAGCACAAAATATAAAAAATCTAACTTGACCCATGCAAACTTCATGAGATTCATCAATCCAAGTGCAAGGTCCTACATCTGGGTCATGGCAATGCTAAGCACAAATACATGCTGGGTGATGCTTTAACTGAGAGCAGATGCAAGAAGAAAGACTTGTTGGTGTTGGTAGATAAGTAGCTCAGCATGAGCTAACGATGTGGGAGTACAGTCCAGAAGGCTGACTGCATCCTGGCCTATATCAAGAAAAGTGTCACCAGCAGGTAAAGGGAGGTGATTCTCCCCTTCCACTCTGCTCTTGTGAGATCTCATTTGGAGTACTGCATCCAGCTCTGGAGTTATCACTACAGGAAGGGCATGGAACTGTTGGAATGAATCCAGAGAAGGGCCACAGGGATGATTAGAGGGCTGGAGCACCTTTCCTAAGAAGACAGGCTGAGGGAACTTGGGCTGTTCAGACTGGAGAAGAGAAGATTCTAAGGGGACTTTATAGCAGCCTTCCAGTACTTGAAGGGGGCTACAGGAAAGGTGCAGAGGGACTTTTTATGAGAGATACTCGTGATATTACAAAGGGTAATGGTTCCAAGCTAAAAGAGGCTAGCTTTAAATTAGATCTTAGGCAGAAATTCTTCACTATGAGGGTGATGGGGCATGAAAACTGGTTGCCCAAGAGAAGTTGTGAATGCCCCCTCCTTGGCAAGGTTCAAGACCAGGCTTAATGGGACTTTGGGCAACCTGGTCTAGTAGAAGGTGTCCCTGCCTGTGGCAGGTGAGTTGAAATTAGATGATCTTTAAAGTTCCTTCCAACCTAAGCCATTCCATGATACTTGCAAAATAAGGATGCTGAGTCACCTTTTTTTTGCAGGAACAAAAGTAGTAGCATATTAGTGGGTTTTAGTAAGAGATAGAGTCTCTAGGAAGAATGTAAAATTAGAGTCTTCCTCAATGTCTGAGAAATGAGCAACTCAAAGT
The DNA here is from genome assembly GCA_013397515.1 of Upupa epops. NCBI lineage: Eukaryota > Metazoa > Chordata > Aves > Bucerotiformes > Upupidae > Upupa > Upupa epops. Next base: position 4,145 of record VZRI01014057.1, on the reverse strand, counting down.
ATTCAATTGTCACAGACAGCTGAAAATGAAAAATTGAGGTCACAGTAATATTGTCATCTAAAGCTGAATGGTAAATTTGATTACACTAGTATCTACTGCATCACTAACAAGCTTCCTAAATACTGAAGATACATTAGGATGCTGGGAAATAACACAAAGCTGGTGTGCTTAATGATTTGGACTGACATCCAATATCTCATCTAGAGTTCTAGACATGCAGCATCCAGGAAACTACTTAGCTGACCTTAAAATGTTTTAGTCTCTGGTGGATATCACTCTTTGTGTGCAAACACACAGAAATGTCCGGGATGTATTGTGTTGTTTCACAACTTTTGGATTGCTTCTCCGTTTTGCCAGTCTAGTGTGCCTACTTCATCCTAAAATACTCAGAGTCTATAGAGTAGCTCTCCATACAACACTAATTGAATTATCACTGGCATTCAATTGACAGCAAGCTCAAAAACATCCCCTCTACACCCCTGTGGAAGTGGTGTCCTCAATGGAGTAGAATTAAGCACATTGCACAAAGCTTTTGTAGTTGCTGGTGGTTTTACAGCAGACCTCACCTGAAGGGATTTTAAAGGAAGAAATTAGGAACAAATTCTTCACTGTGAAGGTGGTGAGGCACTGAAATAAGTTGCCCAGAGAAGTTGTGGATGCCCCTTCCCTTCAAGTGTTCAAGGCCAGGCTAGATGGGGGCTTTGGGTAACCTAGTCTAGTGGGAGATAACCCTGCCCATGGCAGGTTTGTGGAACTAGATGGCCTTTGAAGTCCCTTCCAACTTCAGATTCTATGATTCTACAAATTTGACTCCCAATAGATTTTGCTTTTAAACACAGGTTGGTGTTTGGTCCCATAAAAGAGATTGTTCCCCTCAACAACCATGCATTTAAAAGGATGACAGCTCTGAACCCTTGCTCATTATGCTTTTTCAGTTGCTCTTTAGCCATCTTCCTCTTGTGGTGGCATTTTTCATGCTTCTGAAAAACATGCATTTCTAGTGTATTTTCTAATGAGATAATGCCACCTTGCTTGCCAGTTCTGCTCCCCTCCAGCTGGCTATTTTTCTCCATGGCTGTCACAGTCTACTGTTGTGTGGGAACTGCCAGATTTGGCATTAGCTCCTGCCTCAGCTCCCCTGTTTTGTGATAAGCTAGACTGTGAGAGTTTCCTTTTCCTCTCCTCTGAAGTGCAGCACATAAAGGACCACAAGACTCAGAAGACAGATGGAAAAGAGCCTTGGAAATGGAACTTCATTAAACATATGCTTAAAGTAAAGCTGGTGAATGCTGGAGGAATTAGGCATCTTATAGCTGCCTTTTGTGAGTTATTGCCTTGGTCTGGTGAGTCTCTCCTTGTTCCTTTATAGTGCCACGAACCTTAATTTAGTACCCTTCATGAATTCTATTAATGAACAGTTTCCTAGAAATTAAAAATCTCTGGAGTTGTAGTCTGTAGTGGTACAAGGAGGAAAATCCCGTCACTCTCTGCTTTGCATTCACAAATGGTTCCTCACATGCTCCTTTGTTTGTAGCCCTCCAGCTAACTTTTGACCTATGATTCTGTTCATATCTAAAACAATTAAAATAATTATGAGAATAGAATTTAATGACACAATGATTAAATATTTCTTTTCAGCTTAAAAAGCCACAGTTATCCTTCCGATGAAGAAAGTAATAATGATTTCATGGCAAGACTGATGCTTCACAGGTTGGCATAAGTGTTTTCAGCAGTCCTATTATCCCAACATATAGGGCTGATCTGAAGCAATATAAATGCTCTTCTCAGATAGCTCCAGCCATGCAAAACACACTGGAGTGTATCAGTAGGTGAACCAAGCCTTACATAGACACAGACAAACTTAACTGGCCTAGTGTCTTAGGTTTAAGTTGGAAAAAATCACCTTAACTGGAAGCAGACATTTTAACCGTGTGTCATCTGCACTGTTTTGATGAAGTAGGCTGGAGGATAAAGAAGTCAAAACTAATACCCAATCTGTACTTTCCTTTCTTGCTCTCCGGCCTCAGACTGAATTTCAGTATTGCCCATGACTCTTGCAGATGTCAGAAACTAATGTTCAAAGATAGTACCTTCATCACCATTGGCAAAAGGTAAAAGTCACCAAAAAAAATTTCCTGATTCTTCAGGAACAAGACAAGAAGCAAAGGTCATGAATAGAAAGATAAAAGTATCACTGCATTCTGGAAACCTTGTCTGCAACACTCCTTGGCCCAGGAGCAGGTGGCCAGGTATTGTCTGAGGAACTGCATGCTTGAAGTCTCCCATCTGCTGCCATTCCCAAATGTGGACAATAACTTCCTCCCTGACACCATGAAAATTTGATCTCGGGTGCCAGCAGCATGCCAAGGTTTAGTGTAGTCTAACTGATCAGAATATTCAGCTTCCATGCTGAACCTATGCAGTATGTATTGATTCTTCAGTTCTTTTCAAATCTTGACAAAGAGAATTTATTTTTCTTCCTTCTCATCTCCCTAAGATATTCAATAAAGGAAGATTATACTGACACCCAACCATGTCTTCCTGTGAGTTTAAATATAAGCAACACCAAGCCACCTTTCATCATGACCTGACCTCCTAGCGTCACACCAGTGAAACATTTTGCTGGTGTTGACTGTGCTAGGTCTTAGATATTGGATAAGAGCAGTCTGGCTGTCACAGTATTCATTGTTGTATCTTTTTAATACCTATTCATTTTGCATGCAATCTAGTTGGGAAAAGGTTGGTGCCAGGTGCAAGAGCTCAGCTTATTTGCATTGGAATTGCTGCCTTTTCAAGGACAGCAATTAGCAAACTAAAATAGCCTTTTACTATGCAAAAGATCTTCTTGTGATATTGCTTCCCCAGCATTGGAACAGAATAAAGATCAAAGAAGTTCATAGTTCAGAGAATGTTTTTACTCCAAGTATATCATAGACTACACTGTACCTGTAGTCACTGACCAGTAAATTCAGAGGAATGTAGTGAGAAAGAAAATCTGGGACATGCTAAAAAAACACAAATAACAGAAAGGTGATTTAATGAAGAATAATAAAATAGGCCCCATAAAATCAGTCACGGGAGGTCTGGGGATCTAATTTCACATTATGAAAGAAGATGTTAAAAAATGTATGACTTGTTAGAAGGAGGGAGATGGGTGCTAGAACTTCAGCAGAGCTAAACCGCTTTTTTCACAGATAGGTAAAGTAGAAGAGAATCATGCAGTATTTGAAGGCAAATGCAATCCAATGCATTAGGTAATAACACGTCAAGTTCTTGGGCTTGAAAATCACCTTGGGCATTGGTATGTTGTTTGAAAGAAAGCTTATTTTTAATGTAAGAAGAGTGGTAGCATTTTTAAACACAGGCAAGTAAATAGTTCTTAAAGACATGCTGTTATTTCATATTAGTGAGATTCTGTGGCTTTAGTTAATCTGAAGTAGGGAGATGTGTTCAAGAAAACTGACCTTCATTCAAACTCAGGACTGTGCTGTATACATAATTATGTATATGTACTATATGAATATAATATACATTACATATAATTTCATTATATGGAGTACATGTTATTCAGTCTGTAAAGAAACAAATAAAGCCCTAAGAAAGATGCACTAACCAATAAAAACAATCTTTAAGTAAAGACTTTTTAAGTTTAGATTTTTTGTTTTAGGTCTTCTGCTGTTAACGAAAGCTGACAACAAGCTGTGATAGGTAAAACAAGAGATAGATCAATTTGCAGTATTCAGAAGCTTTCACGGTAGTGTAGCAAGTCTCTCAAAATCTTATTATTTTCCTAAATCACAGCTGACTTCACTTTGTGAAAATGTTACACATCTTGCATATGGAGAAGCAACTTAGCCAGAGAATTTCCAGATGTTTTTCTGAAAGTCTTGGGTTGTGGAATGTAAAGTTTGTATTCTATTCTCATCTGTTGGGAGGATATGTGGTTTTATTTCTTGCATGGGAGTGGGAGGAGGGGGCGGGGGCCAGGGGCGCTCGGCGGCGCAGGGCCGTTCCCCGGGAGCCGCTTGGAACTGCGGCGCCTGCGTGAGGGCGCTTGAAAAAAAGCGCATGGCGGCAGCGGCCTGGAGCTGAGGGGGTGGGGCTCGCGCCCTCTACGGGGTTTTCAGGTTCCGGGGGACCCTGCG
>VZRI01014056.1:0-11170 GCA_013397515.1 Upupa epops | reverse complement strand
GGCCTTATTAAGAGGGCTTTAAAGTAGGATCAAAGGGGAAGGGGATAGTTCTGGATTCTCTCAGGAGACAATGGTGGATGATGTATCCACTCTGAAGATGCATGCAGCGGTCCAACTGAGGTGTGTATATTTTAATACACGAAGTATGGGCAACAAGCAGGAGGAACTCGAAGCCTTGGTGAACCTGGAAATGTATGACAGAATTGCCATCACTGAAATGTGGTGGGATGAGTCATATGACTGGACTGATGGTTTGGAAGGATACACACTATTTAGGAGGGATAGGAGAGGCAGAAGGGGGGGAGGAGTGGCCCTGTGTGTTGCTGAAGTCCTCAAAGTGACAGAACTTGAGATCAGGGACGACAGATTGGATAGCCTATGGGCTCAGATTACAGGGTTAGCGAAGACTGAAATTGCGTTAGAAGTGTGCTACAGACCACCCAATCAGGATGACGAGGCTGATCAAATACTCTATAAACACTTGAAGGACATGTCAAGATCGCCTGCTTTGGTTCTCTTGGGTGACTTCAACCTCCCAGATATTCACTGGGATCTTAACACAGCAGTGAGGAGGCAGTCTAGAAGGTTTGTAGAGTGTATTGAGGACTGTTTTTGTCACAATTGGTTGGTGAACCTACCAGGGGTGAGGCTTTTCTTGATTTGTTGTTTGCAAATAGGATAGACCTGGTGGGTGATGTGCTTGTCAGAGGCTGTCTGGGAGCCAGTAATCATGAAATAATTAAGTTTTCAATTAATACTGGATTAAAAAGAGGGGTCAACAAAATATTGAAACTGGATATCCTTGGGACAGATTTCAGTTTATTTAAGGAATTGATTAGGAAATTTCCTTGGTAGGCAGCCCTTTACAAGGAAGGGGTTCAAGAGAGCTGTGTATACTTCAGGAATAAATTACTGAAGGCACAAAACCAGGCCATCCCTGTGTGTCATAAGACAAGCAGTAGAGGAAAAAGACCAGCCTGGATGAATAAGGAAGTTCTGAAAAATCTAAGGGAGAAAAAGGGATGTACCACCTCTGGAAAAAGGGCGAGGAGTCATGTATGTAGGAATTGTCAGGCTGTGTAGGAAGAAAATTAGGGAGGCAAAAGCCCAACTTAAACTCAGGCCACTACTGTTAAGGATAAAATAAAGAGCTTTTATAAATATATCAGAGAAAAAAAGAAGGGTAGTAATAACCTCCACTCCTTACTGGACATGGAGGGAAATTTAGTAACTAGAGATGAGGATAAGGTAGAGGGATTTATTTGCCTCTGTCTTCCACAACAGGGTAGACTGTCTTCAGGATGACTGCTTACCTAAGCTGATAAACAGGGATAGGGTATAGTGTAGCTGCCCTGTTATCCAAGAGGTACTAGCTAGAGACCTGCTGATCCATTTGGATCCCCACAGTTCCATGAGACCGGATGGGATTCACCCCAGAGTGATGAGAGAGCTGGTGGATGAGCTTGCTAAACTGCTCTCCATAATTTATCAGAAGTCGTGGATCACAGGTGAGATTCCAGATGACTGGAAATTGGCGAATGTGATCCCCATTTACAAGAAGGGTCAGAAGGAAGGTCCAGGAAACTATAAACCTGTTAGCCTCACCTCAGTTCCAGGCAAAGTTAGAGAACAGTTAGTGCTGAGTGCTGCCATGCAACAACTGCATGATGGCCAAGAGATTAAGCCCAGTCAACATGGGTTTAGGCGGGGTAGGTCTTGCCTGACTCCTTTTATGAGCAATCAATCGACTGGTCGATGAGAGGGAGGCTGTGGACGTGGTTTACCTGGATTTCAGTAAGGGCCAACAGCATCCTGGGGGGGATAAGAAGGGAGGTGGTTAGCAGATAGTGGGAGGTTCTTCTCCCCCTCTATTCTGCACTGATGAGACTGCATCTGGAGTAGTGTGTCCAGTTCTGGGCCCCTCAATTCAAGAAGGACACAGAGATGCTGGAGGGTGTCCAGCGTAGAGCAACAAAGACAATGAAGGAAGTAGAACACCTTCCTTATGAGGAAAGTCTGAGAGAGCTGGGTATCTTGAGGTTGGAGAAGAGGAGACTGAGGGGTGACCACATTCATGTCTATAAATATGTAAGGGATGGGTGTCAGGAGGATGGAACCAGGCTCTTCTCGAGGTCATCTAGTGATAAGACAAGGAGCTATGGGTGCAAGCTGTAACACAAGAGGTTCCATATAAGTATCAGAAGGAACTTCTTCACAGTGAGTGTAATGAAGCATTGGAACAGGCTGCCCAGGGGGGTTTTGGAATCTCCTTCTCTGTACGCATTCAAGATTCACCTGGATCTCTTCCTGTGCAAATTGGACGAAATGATCTTTCGAGGCCCTTTCCAATCCTTAATGATTCTATGAATACTGTATTCTTTTATGTCATCATTACTGAAATACATTGTAATAAAGATATGGAACAGTTATTTCTCATTAAATACATAAGGACTATTTTCTGATTCTGTTACAGACAGGTTCAGATGTCTTTGACTGGCAGACACCTCAATTGTTTTCAAAATGTTTCTTTAATTTTGCACTGTCATCTGCTTGAAAACCAAATGGCACAAACAGCATGGATAAAAATGAGATGATACTGCTGTTGAAACGTTGAGGTGAAATTTAGAAATAGAATTTCTGTAACATATATAGCAAATACATTTGATCAGAACGCTATCTATATATTTAATGTTAAAAAAGAAGGGAGAAGACAATACCATATTCAGTGTTATGATTTCAGTGGTGGAAAGGTAGTTAAAGTTTGTTCATAATGCATATCACCTCTCTAATCACATATGAAAATTGTTACAGCTTTTAGTGTCATTCATGACATATCCTGTAGCATGTGTGAATCCATTAGCTTAGTTAATTAACAAGACTTAACAGATTATCAAATTGATTGCAAAATTGATTGCATATTACCATGCAAAATTATACAGAAAGATTTTCTAAATTACTGTCATCAACCTATACATAATGCAATACTGCCACTGTTAAAGGATTTAATGGCTATTTTTCTTTTTTGTATATTCTGTACCTTTGTCTTTAATAACATAGGTCAAATCTGGTCTCTGGAAAAAATCTGTATTGTCCGTGAAACATTTCATCTTCAGTATGTTAATGTTGTTGTAACAGATTAATACATTAAGTCCTGTGTCATCTGCATTGATGCTGATATAAAATATTTTTCATAACTCATTAGAAACTACTTAATTTCTGTAGTCTGCACACCTCCATATGCTGATACATGTGTTGCATGTTTGATTGTAAATGATCCCACTGAATGCTTTATGTCAACTGCCAGAATTATTTGGATTCTTAAGGATTTGTAGCATATTCAAGCATATGTATTTCTATCTGTTTGTGTACATTGCCAAAACGCTTAAATACAGGGAAGTTTACTGAGTATTTACCAGTTGGCTTTACAAAAATAGTATAATATAGGCCAAAAAAACACCTAACAATTATCTAAAATAAAGTAGGCAAAGTGTATAATAAAGTTAAAATAGTGCAGTAGTTGCCACAGTATTAGTAACTCTTGTCAAGCTGTTCTTTAATCATCGAGGATAGAGAGAACAGAAAGCGGAATATTATCAGCCACATTATAGTTGACAACATTAAAATGTTTTAATAGTGCAAAGCAGAGGGAAAAATGAAAGAATCTGTAAAAACAATAAACATGACAGAAAGAAACTCCAAGTAAAAAGTTGTTCCCAAAAGAATGCATTCCAGCCTATACTACATTGAAGGTTATATGTTGTTAAATTCTGCAGAACAAATAAGCAATAATTTAGCAATTCTAATTATTAAAAAACACATTGTTTTTTATAAATCAAATATATATAATCTGCAAATTTACATTTTTTAATGTATCTTGTTTCATTTAGTGAAGAACAATTCCAGCACATTATTATTCACCTTTTACAACATAAGAGATAGGTATGTTTACGTTGTAAAATCTTAGGAAAACACTGCTAGAATTTTAAAGACATCTGCTGCCTTAATTCTTGTGTAACTAGGGGAATTCAATCCAAACTCAGATGTTTAATGTGGGGTGGCAGGCTTTTTTTCCTTTGTGTAATTTGCAGTCCTGAGTTCTGCTACTTAATACTTATGTATCACCAGGTATGCTCTTTCTAATAGTCAACATGACTATGATTTGGAGCTCAGATAAATCATTCTACATAAAATTTGGAATATACAATACATAGTTTGAACCTGTCATAGCAGTCACATGCCTCAGAATTGAAATAATAACAGTTTAGTTGCTTTAGTAATATTTGGAAGTAGTTTTACATTCATCTAACTTCAGTTTTAATATTGCAAAGATTATGTCATTGATAAGAATGTTGTCTTCTGACAGTTAACTATTGTCTGTCAAATATGACAGTTGCTATGCTCTGCTGAGCTCATATAAGTAAGAAATCACTGCCATTAATGCACTTTTACTTGCAGAATCTTCTGAAACTAGACAAGATATTAACTATGAAACGTAACAAAAGTTTTCTGTAAGTATTCTTTATAACAAGGAGTTCTTTTTTTCACAGAATCACCAAATGTTAGGGATTGGAAGGGACCTCCAAAGATCATCTAGTCTAATCCTCCTGCCACAGCAGAATCACCCTAGACCAAATCACAGAAGAACATGTCCAGGTGGGTTTTAAACATCTTCAGAACAGGAGTCTCCAATACTTCCTTGCACAGCCTGTTCCAGTGCCCTGTTACCCTCACTGTGATCAAGTTTCTTCTCATGTTTATGTGGAACCTCCTATGTTCCAGCTTACATTTGTTGCCTTGTCCTATCATTGGATGACACTGAGAAGAGCCTGGGACTTTCCTCCTGACATCAGCCCTTTATATATTTATAAACATTAATAAGGCTACCCCTCAGATTTTTGTTCTCCAAGCTAAAGACACCCAGTGCCTTCAGCCTTCAGAAAGATAATCCACTCCCTTTATCATCTTTGTGGCTTTGCACTGGACTCTCTCAAGCAGTTCTGTGTCCTTCTTGAACTGAGGAGCTCAGAGCTGGACACAATATTCTGGATGCGGTTTCACCAGGACAAAATAAAGGGGAAGTAGAACCTCTCTTGTCAACTAGCTATACCTCTTTCTAATCTAACCTAGAATGTTAGTGGCCTGCTTAGCCACAAGGGCGCATTGCCGGCTCATGGTCATCCTGCTTGCCACCAGGACCCCCAGGTCCCTTTCTCCTATGCTACTCTCCAGCAGGTCAGTCCCCAAGGAATACTGGTACCTGGGTTTGTACTTGCCCAGATGCAAGACTCTACACTTGCCTTTGTACACTTGAGGACTTCATTATAGTCCTCCCCACCCAACTCTCCAGCCTGTCTAGATCACACTGAATGGCAGCACAGCCCTCTGGTGTATCAGCCACTCCTCCCAGCTTTGTGTCATCAGCAAACTTGCTGACAGTGCACTCTAATCCCTCATCCAAGTGGCCGGTGAATATACTGAATAGTACTGGTTCCAGTACTGATCCCTGGGGGACTGCACTAAACACAGGCCTCCAACTGGAGTCTGTTCCACAAACCATATCATTACTCTCTGACTTCTATCCTGTAGCCAGTTCACAATCCACTTCACTACCTGGTTGTGCAGGCCACACTTCCTCAGTTTGGTTGTAAGGATGCTCTGGGAGGTGGTGTCAGATGCTGAAGTCAAGATAGACCACATCTACTGCTTTGCCGTCGTCTATCCATCTGGGTCTGTCTTCTTAAAAGGCTATCATGTTGGTGAACAATGACTTCCTTTTGGTGAAGCCATGTTGACTGTCCTTAATAACCCTCTTGTCCTTGATATGTCTGGACACAGTGCCAAGGTCAAGTTACTGCATCACATTTCTGGGGACAGAGGCGAAACTGACTGGTCTGTAGTTACCCAGGTCCTCCTTCTTGATCTTTTGAAGACTGGAATAACATTTGCTATCCACCAGTCCCTAGGCACCTCTCCTGTTTCTACCAAAGATGATGGAGCGTAAACTAGCAATTACTTCCATCATCTCCTTTAGCACTCATGGATGCATCCCATCAAGACCCATGGATTTATGAACATCCAAATTGCTTAATTGGTTTCTAACCCAGTCCTTGTCAAGTAGGGCAACCTCCTCCTTTGTCCTGACTTCTTCTAGGGCCTGGGTGGTCTGGGGCTCATCATGACATACTTCAGCGGTATAGACAGAGACAAAGAAGGTATTCCCAGTCTCCGCCTCCTCCATATCCTCTGTCATCAAGGCACCCACCTCATTCAATAATGGGCCTATGTTGCTTCTAATATTAGTTTTATCTGCAGTGTACTGGAAAAAGTGCTTTCTGTTGTCCTTAACCTTTCTTACAAGGTTTAACTACAAGGAGGTCATGGCTTTTCTAGATCCTCTAACTAGATCTTTTCTTGGCATTCCTACATCCTCTAACTAAAGTTATACAATAAAGCCAGGTGGCCATCCTCTCCTTCCATGGCCTATAAAATTTCTTTTTCCTCTTCAGTTTGCCCAGAAGCACCCTGGTTAAACATGCAGGTCTTCTGGCTCCCTGTCTTGACTCCCTACCTGTTGGGTTTATTTGGTCTTGGGCTTGAAAGAAGTGGTACTTGAATGTTAACCAACTATCTTTGGCCTCTTTTCTTTCAAGTACCCTGTACCATGGGGTTCCCCCTAGCAATTGCTTGAAAAAGCCTAAGTTGGCCCTTCTGAATTCCAGGGTTGTGATTCTGCTTGGCATTCTGTTCCTGCCACACGCCATCCTGAACTCCATCTTCTCATGGTCACTGCAACCAAGGCTGCCCTCAACCTACAGGTTCAACCAGATTCTCCTTGTTAATGAGAAGACGACCCAGGAGTTCTCCTTTCCTAGTGGGCTCATCCACTATTTGCATCAGGAAGTTGTCATCAACACACTGGAGGAACCTCTTGGACGGTGGATAGCTGTCTGAGTATGTTATCCAGCAAATATCAGGGTAGTGAAAATACCCCATGTCTCGGTTTGGGAAGACAGGTATCAGTTAGGGAAAGCTGGAGTCTCCCTTGGAATGGTGACTGTCAACCCCCTCCCTCCAGAATATTATAATTTTGCAATTTAAGGGCTTTCAGGCAAAAGATTTGGGAAAAAAGGAACAACAATTCTTTACTAAGAACACTAAAAACACCAATAGTACACACAAACAACCAGACAAAAGANCGGTTCGGGTTCGCCCAGGGGACCTCGAAACTCGGCTAGGCAGAGGCAGGCAGCTTGGAGCAAGGGTAGCTATATAGATCTTTTCCTCTGCAAAATCCAGTAGAGCCAGTAGTGTTCCTGAGTCCCATTTTATGCAGGTGGGAATGGTCAGCTCCCCCCACTGAGTGAAGCATCTCACAATGGGATGATATGAGCCTTAATGGTCCATCAGCAGAAGATAGTTAAGAAACATTGACCCACCTGGTTTTAACAATTGGGCCAGTACAAGGCATTCACTCCCCCATCCCCCTGGAGTTACAAGAGACAAAACCACATAGCTTCTCAACTGCTTTCAACAGATGAAAATAGAATACAAATTTTATATTCCATAACCCAAGACACCCCATGACAACAAGGGCCTGTAACTGCAAAGGTGATGTAAGCTGCCTGTAGAAAATCTCACCAACTTCCTCATCCTGATCTGGTGGCCTGTAGTAGACACACACAACAGTGTCACACAAGCCAACCTGCCCCTTAATCCATGCCCACAATCTCATCTGCCTCTGGACAGAACTCAATATATTCTAGTTGGTCTCTCACATAAAGAGAAACTTCACCACCTAGCTTCGCTGGCCTGTCTTTCCTAAAAAGTTCATAGCCAATGATGACCACATTCCAGTCATGCGAGCTGTCCCACTAGGTCCTTGTAATAGCCACCTGATTATAATCTCCTGACTGAACACAAATTTCTAATTCCTCCTGCTTATTCTCCATGCTACATACATTGGTGTACAAGCATTTCAGGGAGCGAGCTGAGCATTCCTATTTAATCCTAGAAAGGCATAAGGCTTCCTGGTCTGCATCAAAACTAGAGCACTGCCCCACTGGTGTACACCCAGCAACAACCCCATCCCCCTTCGTGTCTAGTTTACAAATCTCTGAATGAGCCCTGCTAATTCCTGTCCCAGAATCTTTTCACCTTCTGAGATAAAGCTTTCCCATGCATCACTGCCAGGTCTGGTGTCTTAGAAAACTAGCCATTATCAAAGAATACAAAGCCCTGCCTGTAGCACCAGTCTCATAGCCAGGCAGTCATCAACTGAACCCTTATATTCCAGCCCACGTCCTCATCTGAAAATGGAAAAAGGTAAAATAGTTTTTCTTTTTGTTAAAGATTGAGGGGAGGAAGGTGTTAAGTACCACAAACTTTTTCTTGTCTTCCCTTACTATGTTCTCCTCCTCATCCATTTGCTGTTAATGTATTTGTAAAAGAAATGGCCAGATTAAAGTTCTAACTGAGCTTTCACATCTTTTTCTACATGACCTTGCTGTAACCTTAAATGCTTCCTGATTCCCTTGCCCCTCTTTCCAAAGTTGATACATCCTCCTTTTTTTCCTGAGCTCTTGAGAAAGCTTCCTGCTCAATTAGGTTAGGTTTTTTTCTCCACCAGCACATTTTTTGACACATAGGGACAGCCTGCTCTGTGCTTTCCTATTCCATTCTTAAAGTAAGCCCAGCTTTCCTGAGCCCCTTTGTTTTTGAGGGCTGTTTCCCACAGGAGTCTATGAACCAACTTCCTTAATAGAGAAAAGTCAGCCCTCCAGAAGTTCAAGTCAGAGGTTATTAATCACCACATTTCTTCTTTTTATTTCTTGTCAGATATTAAAACTTGTAATCACAGTATCACAGTAATGATGAGTCTGGAAAAGACTTTAAAGATCATCCAGTCCAATCTAAAATGTCCATATCCATATCTATATCTATCTATATATATTTATACAGAATGTAGCTTTGAGTTTTTTCTTTTCAATACATTTCTCAGTAGGGTCTTGGTTTTGGTGAAAAGGTTAATCAGTATTGATTAAGAATACTAAATGTGCTCTGTAATCCATTCAATTGGCTCTTCGAAAAGGTCTTTGGTTTTTGTGCTTAATTAAATTGTCCTGGATCAGTGGGCTCTGTTCTGCTTCATAGTTTATATCATGATTCCAGATAGGAATTTATAAGAAAAAGAATGTTATCACTGATCTTTGAAGTAGAAGAGGCCATCTTTCTTTCCAGCCTAGGACACTCAAGTAACTAATACTTTTAGCTACAAATTCTGTGATTTTTTTTCTCATGATATTCAGTTGCATTGTTACGGAATTTTCATTTGCTTGTTTCTGAATTCAGAAATTACCAAAAATTATGCTAACCAGGAATATAGATTATCAACCTAGAACAAATGAACAATTAAAATCTTGTCATATTTGATTATAATGATGATGGTCTGACACATAATTTACACATCTCTTTTGAGTAAAAAGAAGCAGGTATATGCTACAAATGGGAAAAAATGCAAGTCTATGCAGTCTAGTAGCAAAAATTAATTCTAAATTAGATTTCAAACACATTCTGAAGTTTTTAATTACACTTCCACCATAAGTCACATACTTCTCAGAATCACAGAATGAAAGGCTTTCAAAAGGGTCTCAGAAGATCATCTGATGCAACTCCCATCCAGAGCAAGATTACATAGAATAGATTACACAGGAAACAGCAAAGAAGGTTTTTATAGTCTTCAGATAAGGAGACTCCACATCCTTTCTGGGCAGCCCGTTTTATATTGGAACAAAGGAACTGCTAGGATGTAGAGAAATCTACAACTTGGGAGTGTTGAAGGCATTGTGTGGGAAAGGGTTTTTAAAGTAATCTAGTCCAATTACCATGCATAAGCACAGACAAATTCAACTAGATCAGATTGCTCACAGCCTCATCCGGCCTGATCTAGAGACTCCAACACCTCTTTGGGTAACCACTCCCATTGTGAAAACATTTTCTTTACATTTAGTCTGAATCTGCCCTAATTTAGTTTAAAACCATTACGCCTTGTCCTGTCACAATTGGCCTTGCTTAAAAATCTGTCTTTGCCTTTCTTGTAGACTCCCTTTAACTACAGAAAGCCTACAACTCCACCTCAGATCCATCTTTTCTCCAGGCTTAATGTCCCCAACCCATGTGGTCTATCCTTCCCCACAGGAGAGGCATTTCAGACATCTGATCAGTTCTGTGGTCTTCCTCCAGACCCACTCCAAAAGGTTCATGTTCTTTTGTTACCAACCCCAGAGCAGTACACAATCCTTCTTTTGGGGATGTCTCCAGAGGACAGGAGAGGGGGAGAACCAACAACCTAAACCTGCTGGCCACACTTGCTTTGGTGCAGCCCGAGCTGCAATTGGCCCTCTGGGCCGCATCAGCACATTGCTGGCTCATATCCAATCTTTTGTCTCCCAGCACCTCCAAGTCCTTCTCTGCACAACTACTCTTAATCACATCACTTCCCAGTGAGAACTGCTGCAGCATAGGTGTAGGACTTTGTACTTGGCCTTGTTAAACCCTATGAGATTCATACTGGCTCACTTATCCAACTTAGTTGGATCCCTCTTGATCCTGTCCCTCTGGATTATCAACTGATCTACTCAAATTATTGTAATTGCAAATTTACTGAGTGTGAATCTATTCACACTGTGTATATCATTGATGAGGATATTGGTGCCTGTACAGACTCCTGTGGGACACCTCTTGACACCAGTGTCCATTGTGGCATTGGTCCATTTGGACATATTATTTGATATTTGACTGAATATGAGTCAACAGCATGCACAGGTAGCCAAGAAGGCCAGTGGCATCCTGACATGTTTTAGAAATAGTGTGGCCAGGAAGAGTTTGGAGGTGGTTGTCACACTGTACATGGCACTGGCGATATGACATCTTGATTATTCTGTTCAATCTTAGGCCCATCACTGCAAGAAAGACATTGAAGTGTTCAGAGTGTCTAGAGAAGGGCAAAGATGCTTATTAAATGTCTGGAGCACAGGTCCTATTAGGAGTGGTTGAGGGAACTGGGTCTTATGTCCTGAAGAAAAGGAGGCTGAGACTTTATCACTCTCCACTGCTACCTGAATGGAGGTTAGAGTAAGGAGGGGGACATCATCCAAGAGGAAAATGTTGATGA
>VZRI01014052.1:29627-52660 GCA_013397515.1 Upupa epops | reverse complement strand
ATTTTATTCAATATGATAGGCATTTTATTCTGTATCTATTATCAGTATTTTATTCTATATTTATTACAGATATTTTATTCCATTCATTACAAATATTTTATTCTCTATTTACTACAGCTATTTTATCCTATTTATTATCAACATTTTAGTCTGTTTATTACAGATATTTTGTTCTATATTTATTGTCGATATTTTAAAATATATTTATTATTAATATTTTAATAAGATCTATATCAATATTTTACCTATTATCANATTGATAATATATTATATTATATATTGATAATAATTATATCATCAATAATAATAATTATCAATATTTTATTCTATTTATTCTCAATATATTTTTCTAGATTTACTTATTATCAATATTTTATTCTAGATTTATTATTAGTATTTTATTCTATTTATTATCTATATTTCATTCTATTTATTATCAATATTTTTTCAACATTTATTATCAATATTTTATTCCCTATTTATTATCGATATTTTATTCCCTATTTATTACAGATCTCTGTATCTGTTATCAGTGCATTTCCCATATGCATGTACTCCAGCTCTTTCACTCTGTTCCTCTCCTCTCCGTTTCCCCATTCCAGCTGTTTACTCCAAGCTTGGTTGTGCTCTTCACCCCTCGTGCTGCTGCCCGTGCCTGTGCTCTCGGGACGCCGTCCCGCGCTCTCCGCTCTCCGCGTTGTTTGTCCTCTCCATCCCGTCACCCTCTCCCTTCGACTCCCATTCCCTCGCACAGACGTCTCCACTCCACAGGCCGCCAGCCGCCCCGCTCTCCGCTGATGGCCCCTCCACGGGGACCGGCAGCCGGCAGAGCAAACGGAGCCCACCCTGGGCTCAGCCTGAGCCCCCCGCTCTGCTCGCTGGGCAGACTGGGCTCCGCGTGGGAGCCTGAGGCAGGGGCTGAGAGCGCAGCGGCAGCAGTAGGGTCTGCTGAGCCGTGAGGGCAGCCTTCCCCGTGTTTCTCGTGCGCAAGGGAAGGTCTCCGGGGGGGTCTCGTAGTTGCGAGAGGGGAGAACTCTCCTCTACCGGTTGGGTTTTTGACTTGAGGGACCTTCTGATTTTTCTGGAAGACTTCTTGAATGATGAGAGAACGGCATCGCAACCGCCCGTCCACTGGGGTGGAGAGGGGGGGTCTCACCAGCCCTGCGAGGGCTGGGACTGAAATCCCCCCCCTCTGTTTTTCATTGGGAAGGAATTCCAAGCTTTGGATTCAAAGGAAGAGGCGCTCTCTTCCCAGCTTCAGTTCTCCAAAGCAGCCCTGGGGGTTGGGGTTGGCAGGCGCCTCAGACGCCGTCGCCTCTCACCGGAGGACGCTACGTGCGTCCGGTCACCCAACGACCGGTGAAGGCTGAGGCCGCGCAACCCTCTGAGCTGGGCGAGGGGTCGGTGCCAAAGCCGGAGCCAGCGCTCCGTTCAACCTCGGTTGGCGACGCCTGAGTGGGAAAGGCTTGGATAGCGAGGGGATTCCCAGCCGGATGGTCGGTCGAGGTCAGGCTGGACCCTCCAACCTGGGGCTTCGGCTTCTCTCATCATTCATTACTCTCATTATTTCTCCTCCCCACCCTCCGAGCCCTCCTGCTTGCAGAGAGCCCCGCGACGAGCGAGCGGCCGTAGAAATCCACAGGGATTTCGGTGGCCGCGGGAGCGCGCGGACTGGGTTTAACCGGGTCGGTTTGACTGGGATGAGTGTGGAGAGAGAGACTGTTGTGCCCTGCTCTGACGGTGACTAAAGGCTGCCCTACCGTTTCCGCAACAGACCCCGTCGCAGCAGAGCAGCATCCTGGACAACGGGCAGGACGAGGTGACTGTGGGCGGCCAGTGGAACCCCTACCCGCTGGGGCGGAGGGACGTGCCACCGGACACCGTCACCAAGAAGGTAGGTGGCACCTCGCGCGGCGGGAGCCGGCGAGGAGGACAACGGCTCAAGGGTTGACTCGGTGGAGGGGTGATGGTGCTGCTGTTGCCCTGCCTCCTGCCGCCTCTACGGACGCGGATCGCATCGGTGGTGCGGGATGGGCACGGTGGCCTCGGCGGGGTCCTCCTGCGCGTGGCAGTCAGCCACCAGCTCCCTCCACCCGCAACGTCTTCACTGCTGCGGCTTCTCATTTCAGTTTGTGTTGGAGATGGAGAGAGACCAACCCATCCCTTGTGATGGACGTTGGGTCTCTCTTGCTGGCAGAGACCCCCTAGGCACGTACACACGCACGCTCACCCCGTTTGCTGCTAAACTCGCCTGGCATCCCTCTAATTCCTGGTACCTTGTGGTGCTGGAGAGTGAACGGCAGCGCCTGGCACCGGCTGCTGCTCTCCCCAGCCCCAGCCTGGCTCTGCTCAGGGACAGAGGAACCGCCGTGTCCGGACGCTCGTCTCACAGAGCTGCAGCACAGAGGGTCCTGCCAAGGTGACTGTGTTTGCAGTCAGCTGGAGTCGCTGCCAACGGGGTCTGCGTGGAGATCAGTGCTGCCAGACACCCTCAGGAGAGGATAAACCCAGCGTGGAAGTCAGGAAGGACTCGCTGTACGGAGCTGCCTCCGACAGATGAGTTAGCGGGAGGGTTTCTTTGTCCTCTGTGGAGCAAGAACCTAGGAGAAGCCCCTTAGGGAGCCCCTGCTCTGGCATTTTGGGACCCAGCCTGTGGGTATCCGATTGCTCCGTGCCCTGCGGTTGTGCATCGTCCCTATAGGATGGAGCTGCTGGTTTGGTTTCCGAGCGTTCCAGTCCTCCGGTGTGCTGGGGACGAGCGCCGAAGGCACCGTCGCTCCCTGGAGCCATCTGCGGTCACTTCCCCTGCCGGCTGCTTTCATTACCCCCCGGCTACTGGGCCCTGCGCTGGAGATGATCAACATCAGCAGAGGATGGAGAAGCAAGGACCGAAGGGTCGGGAACTGGGGAGGTGTCTGCAGAACAGAGGCTCCTTGGCTGGTGGAATAGGGGTCATCGCCAAGACAGGGCAGCAGCTCCACCTCCGCGTGAGGCAGAGGCACCACCTCAACCTCAACGTCTGTTACCAGCAGGGAGGAGGGCAGTTCTGAAGATCGTTCACCCACCGCCCTCAGGAGGGGGTTCTGGGCTCTTGGGATCCTCCTGATGTCTTCTCCATGGGCAGGGACCTTGAGCCGCTTGGGTTCCCGACATCCAACCATGGAACTACAGCAGGGCCAGCACTGCCCAGCCCAGGGTGCCCAGAGCCCCAGCCAGCCTGAGCTTGGATGGCTCCAGGGATGGAGCAGCCTGGTCCAGGGATCCCCCAGCCTCAGCTCCCAGCCCTTGTTCCTCCTCTCCAGCCTCCCTCTGCCCTTCTCCAGCTCCAAACCAGGAGCCCTCATCCTGCCCTTGGGAACAGCATCTCCAGCCCTCTGACAGCCCCTCTCAGGGGTCAGGAGGCCACAGTAAGCTCCCCCTGGAGCCTGAACAACCCCATCTCCCTCATCCTGTGCCCAGAGCAGAGGGGCTCCAGCCCTGTGAGCATCCTCATGGCCTCCTCTGTATCCACTCCAACAGCTCCTCATCCTTCAGGTACTGAGGGCTCTGGAGCTGGATGGAGGAGCCCAGGTGAGGTCTCACCAGGGCCTCTACTACTGAAAGGATGGATGTAGCCAGGGTGTGATGCTCATGGGGTGACACTTGCTCCTAGGACAGCACAGGGGGTCTGCTCCCTCCTTGTGGCCGAGCTGTGCGGGGTTATGTGTGAGAGGCAACAGCTGGATCCAGCAAGCGATGACAGTGCCAGCTGCCTCACCCTCCCTCCGCTCAGTTTTCAGTTCACAGAAGGTTCCCAGCAGAACTGAACGAGGAAAACACTAGAACCATCCTCTGTTCATAACAGCATCTGCCTCGAGCTGAGGCCCCTTAACCCCCGAGGTGCCTGGATGTGATGGGAGCACCCCGAGTGCTCTTGAGCTGGGTTTTCTCCAGCTGTGCTCGATAGAGAACCCCCCAGTGCGAGGGGAGAGGGCTGCTCTTACCCGTCTCTGTAAGTGGTGCTGATGGCTTCTTTGCAGCTGCCTGCATCTCTGGCCTAACGGGTTACGTTGCCCACAGGCAGGTAGCCACATCCAGACTTTAATGGGGTCGCAAAGCCTGCAGCACCGGAGCCGCGAGCAGCCGCCCTACGAAGGCAGCATGAACAAAGTCACCATCCAGCAGTACCAGCCGCCGCTGCCGATTCAGATCCCCTCGTCGCAGAGCTCCCGGGCGCCTCAGACGGGGCGGTGTTTGATCCAGACCAAGGGCCAGCGGAGTACGGACGCCTACCAGGAGCAGGTGAGGGCACGGGGCTCTACATCCACCTGTTGGTCATGGAATCAGAGTGGGCTGGGTTGTGAGGGAGCTCCACAGGGCACCCACTCCAACCCCCCTGCACCCAGCAGGGCCAGCACTGCCCAGCCCAGGGTGCCCAGAGCCCCAGCCAGCCTGAGCTTGGATGGCTCCAGGGAGGGAGCAGCCTGGTCCAGGGATCCCCCAGCCTCAGCTCCCAGCCCTTGTTCCTCCTGTCCAGCCTCCCTCTGCCCTTCTCCAGCTCCAAACCAGGACCCCTCATCCTACCCTTGGGGACAGCATCCCCAGCCCTCTGCCAGCCCCTCTCAGGGGTTGGGGGGTTGCTCTAAGGTCCCCCCAGAGCCTTCTCCTCTCTGGGCTGAACAACCCCAACTCCCTCATCCTGAGCCCAGAGCAGAGGGGCTCCAGCCCTCTGAGCATCCTCGTGGCCTCCTCTGGCCCTGCCCCAACAGCTCCTCACCCTCCTGCTGTTGAGGACTCCAGAAGATGGGACTCAGCTGTCACCCGCAGGGAGGCTCCAGTAGAGCAGCTGGTGCTGTCAGGGCTGCAGCCCTGGGTCTGGTTGGAGACCTCTGAGTGTGGGGTGCTTGTCCCTTGGGTTGGTTGGGGGGTGCTGCACTGGCCTGGAGGAGTAGGTAGTCCCCAGCCTCCCGGATGGATCCATCCCGTGGGAGGATGTGGGCAGTGCAGGCTGCCCTGCCACCAGCACCGTGAGCCAGCCCGGCTCAGGGAGGGTGAGGAGGGGGCACTGAGGAGAAGAGTGTCCTTATGCCAGGCTGTACCTCTGGCCCCGCTGACCTCGCCGTGTCCTTCTGACCTAGTTCTGTGTGAGGATAGAGAAGAACCCCGGCCTCGGGTTTAGCATCAGCGGCGGAATAAGCGGACAAGGCAACCCCTTCAAACCTTCGGACAACATCAGGGCTCAACTCTCTCTCTGTCTCTAAGTTCTGCTTGCTCGGACGTAGATACCAGGGCTGCGGACGCCGTGGACTCGTGCGGTGGTGGCTGAGGGCAGCGGAGGGAGGGCGTCCTGCCCTCGCTTGGCTGGTTTAGTTGATGAGGGAATGTTCTTCACTGTTCCTGTAGCTTCTGCTTGAGGAAGGTGGGAGAGACCAGAACTCAGCGGGCATTGCCCTGTGTTCTGTGTTAGGAGAGAGCTGGAGCATCATCGAATCCTTAGAGATGGGAAGGGAGCTGGAGAGATCCTCTAGTCCAACCCCCCTGCCACAGCAGGAGCCCCCAGACCCAGTGGCACAGGAACACAGCCAGGCGGGGCTGGAACGGCTGCAGAGAAGGAGACTCCACAGCCCCCCTGGGCCGCCTCTGCCAGTGCTCCAGGACCCTCCCTGGGAAGAAGGTCCTGCTGAGAGTGAGAGGGAACCTCCTCTGCTCCAGCTGGCACCCAGTGCCCCCTGTCCTGTCCCCAGCTGCCCCTGAGCAGAGCCTGGCTCCATCCTCCTCACATCATCTCCCCACTCTGCTCTTTCAGGAGCTGAAGCAGCAGGGCAGTGGGTCCCTGCGTGCTGGGCGCGTTCCTGCAGCTCACGGTGCCCGACACCACCACCTGCCCTTGGCAGAGATCCCTGACCCCCTCCTGTTTCTCAGGGGCTGTCGTTAATTAGGTTGATTAATGTCCTCATCAATCAATCAGTGAATTTCAGCTCCTCTCTCCAATACAAAATCACCTCTCCTTTGAAAAGAACCCAGCCCCTCCACACCCTCCCTCCTCGGTCAGAGCCAGCGGCTGCCTGGAGATGCTAATTCCCCCTGGCACTGCCAGTCTGAGCCTCTCAGTTCAGCTTTCTCCTTGAGAACCCTGGTTGGAAGGTGGCTCTGAGGGATTTTATCCTCACACGGCTCCTGCCCAGAGAGCGAGCAGCAGCTCTTCATTCCCTTGAGCAACACGAAGGGGTCCCCCCGTGACCTTGGGGTCAGGGCTCCTCTCTGCTGCTGCTGAGGGCTGTCTGTACCCCACTGTGTGTGCACAGGGAGGACGTTACCCCTCACAGAGAACCGGGGGTGCCAGTGGAGTCGGCAGCTGAGAGGGTTTTGTCTCTGTGCTCCCCTCAGCCTGCATCCACCTCTGCCCTCTTCTCAGCGTCACTGCAGGAGGGTGACCCAGTGCCCCCTCACTGCTGCCGGGTGCTTGGGGTGAAGCTGGGCTCTGTAGGGTGGGATCGCTGGGGATGGAGAGAGCAGCAGCTGAGCCCTCACTGTGCTCCTGAGGCCAGGAGCCACCGGCCACCTCCACGAGAGACTGGGGTCCCCAGTTAGTGGTGAAATAGAGGGTCTCGTCGCTCTGCACCCAGCAGGCTTGGGCTCTTGTGAGGCTCTGGGGTGCAGTGGGGCTGCCCTGCTGCAGCAGGCTGGAGTCTCCCTCAGGGACTCGTGATGGGTGCGATGGTGCCAGGCGGGGGATTTCTCTGCTCTACACGGCTGAAGAGTCACCTGAGGGCTGTCCTGGGACCAACTGAGAGGGGCTGGAGTCTCCTCTAAGGGGATGGAGTCTCCCCTGAGGGGCTGGAGTCTCCCCTGAGGGGTTGAAGCTTCCTCTGAGGGTCTGGAGTCTCCTTTAAGGGGATGGAGCCTCCCTGAGGTGTTGAAGCCTCCTCTGAGGGTCTGCAGTCTCCTCTAAGGGGATGGAGCCTCCACTGAGGGGCTGGAGTCTCCTTTAAGGGGATGGAGTCTGCCCTGAGGGATTGGAGCCTCCACTGAGGGGCTCTCACAAACTACAGCCTCCTCTTGGGGAACTGAGAGCATCTTAGGAGGTGCTACTCACCCTCATCCCAACCCGTGCGAGAAGCTGAGGCCAGAGTGCCCTTTCAAAGCCCCCCAGCCCTCAGACACAGGGCACAGGGTGCAGGGACGGTCCTACCCACCGTGGGGCTGAGCATCCCCCGCGAGAGGAGCTGACTGGATGTCCCTGCTTGGCTCCTCCATCGATCCCACCCGCGAGTGCTTGTCCCCCCAGGCCCTAGGTAGCTGCAGGCGATGGAGAGCAGCCACAACCCCCTGCTAGAGTGAGGTCCCAAACCCCTAAGTGCCAACGGCCAGAGAGTCTGAACCCCCCCAGCCCGAGAGCAGTCAGGGAGACACCTGTGCCTTGGGAGCTGGTTCTGCATCCTAACCTCTGTTACTTCTGACTTATAGGGTATCTTTGTTACTAGGGTTCAGCCTGACGGACCAGCGTCCAGCCTGCTCCAGCCTGGCGACAAGATCCTCCAGGTACGGGAACAGGGGGGGTCCCACTGCTTTGACAACTTCCCAGGCACTAAGAGCCCGAAGTGGTTGAACTCTCGCTGGTTCCCTCTATTGCCAGTGCTGCTGGTGGTCTGAGACAGCCCCCACCCCCCCGGCAGAGAGTCCTTACTGTGTAGGAGGAGGCTCCTCTTTGCCCAGGATCCCTCTGCTTCGGCCTCTCTAGCTGGCTGTGCCCCTGCTCTTCCAGCGCTGGCACTGGTTCCTGCTGGGACTCCAAGGGAAGGGGCTCCTGTCCGGCCTCACGCTGGCTGCCCCGGGGTCCGGTTCAGTGGCACCGGGAGCTTTGTCCTGGTGGCAGAGGCTGAGAAATCCTGGTGGCAGGAGTCACCTGGAGGCACTCTGTGAGCTAGGACAGACAGCTGACCATGAGAACCAACAGCTCGAGGTGCAGCTGTGCTGAGGGGGGGTCTGTGCAGGATGGGACCACAGCAGGACTGACAGGAGGAGACTCCGATCACCTTTTGTTTGACCCCTCTGGCTGGGGCCTCCCTAAGGTGACTGTGGGTGCACGGCCTCTCCTGCAGCTCTTGCTGGCTGCCCTCCTCGTCTGAAGGGCGTGGAGGAAGGCTGTGAGGACGTGGAGATGCTGCACGTCCTGGTCTGGGGGTCTGTGTGCTGCCCCAGTCCTGGCTGAGCTCTGGGACTGAGCACCTCCAAGCTGGTGGCACTGGAAGCTGGGACATTCCCAGCGGGGTCTGGGAAAGCTACAGGAAGCTCTGAGGAGCACAGGTCCAGAGGGGTTCATTCAGGACATTGAGTCCCCTCTGTCAGGGGGGGACCTCCCTGTACTCAGCCCAGGACTAAGGCTGCTCAGAGAACAGGCAGAGGGTCACGGAGTGGCAGAAGGACTCAAGCTGGAGAGAGCCCTGCTGAGCTAGGGCAGAGCTTTAGGATGGGGAGGAGCCCCCTGAGCTATAGCAGAGGTTTAGGGTGGAGAGGAGCCCCCTGAGCTATCAGAGAGGTTTAGGATGGAGAGGAGCCCCCTGAGCCATCAGAGAGGTTTAGGATGGAGAGGAGCACCCTGATCAGAGAGGTTTAGGATGGAGAGGAGCACCCTGAGTTATCACAGAGGTTTAGGATGGGGAGGAGCCCCCTGAGCTATCAGAGAGGTTTAGGATGGGGAAGAGCCCCCCGAGCTATCACAGAGGTTTAAGACAGGGAAGAGCCCCCTGAGCTATCACAGAGGTTTAGGACAGGGAAGAGCCCCCTGAGCTATCACAGAGGTTTAGGCTAGAAGGGTCCTGAGATCATCCAGTTCCACCCCCCTAGTCGAAGCTGTGGATGCAGGATCTGCCCAGCAAGGGAGGACAGGAGGGCGAAGGGTGTCCTCCACGCAGCCTGAGGCCTCCACAGGGCTGTTACTCCCTTTAGGCTCGGTCTTCACTCCCATTTAACCTTTGGAAGCCCCGACCCAGGATCTCACTCGTCTCCCTCTCGCTGTGTTTGCGTTGCAGGCGAACGGCCACAGCTTTGTACATATGGAACACGAGAAGGCCGTGCTTCTGCTGAAGAGTTTCCAGAACACAGTAGACCTAGTGATTCAGCGTGAGCTTGCCGTCTAACTATTTTTTTATCGATAGTCACTACAGCTAGCCAGGATCTTCACGGTCCAACTGATTTCTACGTAGGAAAAGCAACCGTTTTCCTCCTCCTCCTCTTCTTCTTTTCTTTTGCCAATTGCTGGACCAATGGCAAAGGGTAGTGCCAAACGTACTCGAGTCCGTTAGCACCACTCACGCGGGGGGAAGGAGAGCAGGGGTCGATTAACTATAGAAACCTAGCGTCGCTGTGGCTCTGTATTAGTCGTACTCGTCAGCCTCCGGCTGCGCATCGTTCGGGTCGGGTTCGGGCGGGTTGTCTCTTTGAAGCGAGTCCCTCGTTGCGAGTCGATTCCGCAGGGGTCGGAAACACAGAAGCACATCCCGAGCGTTTCTCAGGCGAATGCCGCCGCCCGTGGGGAACCACTGCCTCCAAGCTGTAAACGCCTTCGTACAAGAGAAGCTCTACGACCCCCCGTCCTTCCCATCAGCTCCTTTCTTCCCATTCACCTGCGAGAAATATAGAGAGAAAAGGACTATTTTCATAAGCACCTCGGAGAGAAGAAGTCTATATTCGATGAGATTTAATAGCGGTGGTTTATTTTCAAAGCAAAGTACTATTATCACGGTGACGCCGACGATGCTGACGCCGCCTGTCGTTATCATTCGATGCCTTATGACTGTACATATGCAGCGTGTATAGCTGGCTCCGCGCTCCGTACCGACCCGTCGCCACACAGGCTGAGGCGCCTCATCGCTTCCCCCCCTCCCCAGCAGCTCTGGGATCCTAGCGATAAGTAACAACGCGGCGTCACTTCCCTTCTTTCCGTGCTCTTAGTCAGCGCTGCGGGGACAGGCAAGGAGGGACGGGGAGCGTGGGCAGGCGTGGGGTGGGGACGGGGGGCAGTCGGACGTCTCCGGTTGCTTAACTTTCTCGTGCGTGGCTACGGGCCCTTCGCTCGCTCTCTCAGTCCCCAGTCTCCCGCTGGTCTCGGGGCCAGGCTCCCGCTCCCCGCAGTCGCCGTCAGCGCTCGCACAGTCCCTGGTGTGACAGGCAGGAACGGACTGGGGTAGGACGCGTGGCAGCAGAGCAGCAGGGGGGACCCTCAGCCAGCGCAGGGGCCACTGTCCCACCAAAGCACACGGTCTGGAACCCTCAGGTACAAGTCCTGGTGCTGTTCCCACCCGTCGCTGGGTGGTAGGAAACCTCCCAGCACAGCTCTTCAGGGGATCCAGGGTCCTCTGCCAGGAGAGACACCGATGGCAGAGAGGCAGAACCTGTGCTGGAAGGGTTGAGCTCGAGGGCAGGACTGGGAAGGAACCTTCTACTCCTCTGCTTGCAAGAGCCTCTAGAACTCTTCAGTCTCTTCTCATCGCCCCCCCTCTGGCTGAGGTGGACTAAGCTTCGGGTTCAACTAAACTCCAGGAGACACTGCCGGGGTGTGAGGCCCCGTGCGTGATGTATGAGCAGCACAGAACCGCTGGGGTTGGAAGAGTCCTTTCGGCTCCTTGAGTCCAACCTCTCCCCGAGCACTGCCAGGGCCCCACTGACTCTCATCCCTCACCCCACAGCTCTGCAACCTCTCCAGGGAAGGGGACTTCCTCACTGCCCCGGGCAGCCTGGGCCAGGCCTGGGGAAGTCTTGTGGGGCAGAGGTTGCTCCTCAGGGCCAACCTCACCCTCCCCTGGGGCAACTTGGGGCTGGTTCCTCTCAGCCTGGGGAAGGAGAAGAGACCGACCCCCTCCTGGCTCCAACCTCCTGAAGGTTAGGCAGTTGTGTAGAGCCAAAAGGGCTCCTCTGAGCCTCCTTCTCTCCAGTTCAACCCCCCCAGTTCCCTCAGCTGCTCCTGAGGACACTGGTGCTCCAGACCCCTCAGCCAGAGGCTGGAGCTGTGCCCATGACAGCACCCAAACACACCCCGTACCGGGCACAGGCAGGTTGGGCTCGAGAGGTTTACACCAGGCTCAGGGCAAACCAGACTTCTGCTGATTCCTCTCTGTGGAAGAGGATCTGCTGAGGATATGAAACGTGGGGGCACTTAGCCAGGATGGGGTGCTGGGACCACCTGCACCCAGAGGAGATACCTCCCCCACACAGAGCAGTTCAGTTCTCAGTTAGTTTGGTAGGAAGCAGCCCCTAGGGCAGCGCCAGCTCCTTTCCCCCTGCAGTTTACAAGCCGGCTGATGGCTTGGGTGCCATTCGGAGCAGAAACACAGCCCCTTCCTAGCTGCAGTCACTGTAATCAGCAGCAGCTGAAGCAGCTTCCTAAATCCCCAGGATTTGGCCTCTTATTTGCTCCTGTTTGGGTTCTCTACCCCAGGGATTGAATTTTGCAACCGCAAACAGAAGGAAACCGAGCTGCTTCCCACAGTCTGATTGAGAGGAACATCCTGGGGAGGGGGGGACACCGAGGGGCTGCCTGAGGCAGCCTCTGTCTGAATGGGAAGGAAAAGAGCTGGGAAATGTTGTTGTGCCGGCTGGATGAGCTAGGAACCCTGAGGTTTTCAGGAGAGCAGAACAGTGAGGTCACCAGTGTCCTAATCCACCAGGAAACTTCCCAACCGACAGCTTCAGCTGCTGAGGAGCCTAGGCTGCTGAACACTTGGAGTGCCAAGTGGTTCCTTACACCCTTAACACAGGAACAACCCCCCGGAATCCCAGATCCGCCCTTTTACAGAGCCTTCTGTGTAGCTAACAGAGAAAGAAGCACCGGGCAGCACGAGGGCAGGAGGAAACACAGTCCAGGCTCATCATTCTGCCTGCGTGCAGGACCCCATCTCGGGAGAAGGCGATGTCAGGGTCTTCAGTCCCAGTCGCTGAGGGTCAGAGCGCAGAGCACGTGGGGTTCTGTCCCCTCATCTGTCCCTCTGTGGAGAAAAGCAGACGATTCATAAGAGGAGCAGGAAGGGGCATCCCCGGTCCTGAGCTGTGGAGCTGGGATTTGCCGTTTGGGATTTTGAAAGGAGAGGAAGAGTCGCTCTGCTGTTTGGGCTCCCTCGGCACCACCCAGCCCAGCCCAGCGTGTCCCAGCTGCCCCCTCAGTCTGCTGCCTTCAAAACACCCCGCCCCACGATGGGAAGGAGCTCACCCAGCCCTGTGGTCTCCCGGTTGGGCTCTGTTCCCCACCGGTGAGCGACCGGACAGCTTTCAGGCCAGTGCTCCGGACAGGACACGAAGGGTCCTGGTGGGTTCGGATTGCTTTGGGCCACCCCCCCACCCCGTGGCGCTCGCCAATCGTTGAGTTTAGAGAGTCCTTCGGGTTTCCTTTGCCCACAGCAACAGCCTTTCAGCCAACCCTCTTCCCGGACAATTCCCAGCCAAGGCAGTGGAAGCGAACAGTGTCATTGAGTGACGAGTTCCCCCCACCGCAGCCCCGCAGCACCCGAGGCTCCAGCTCTGTCCCTGGGGGAACCCTCCGCCCGGGTGCTGCCGGGGCCGCCGCCCGGCCGAGCCGACGCTCCCGTCCCGTTTTCTACTTGTACTGTATCCAGTTGGGAAGCGACGGCTGGCTTTACTACGGATTTTACCCTTTTATAAAAGACATGTTTCACTATGATGGAGATGGCCGTATTGTAATTAATATTTTGAGATAATCGTGATTTTGAGCTTCAAATTCTATACAGGAAACAAACCACTGGTCCATTTTTGTATGTGTTCAGAGATCGCTCTACGACAAACGACCGTCCTGTCCGGTTTGGTTACGATACTCCTGTAAATAGCAGCTGGATGGAGGAACTCTTTACTACTTTATTAACCTAGGTTGTGAATGTACTCAATGGTTTCCTTTCTTTTTTTGCAGTATAAAAGACTTTAAACCTCTGACCTTGAAAGCTGCTTCATTTGCTGTGCAAGACAGGTACTTCCGACAGTCTCGATTCAGTGCAATCCACGACGCTCTCTCTCCTCTCTCTCTTTCTCTCTCTGTCTGTCTGTCTGTCTCTCAAGCTCTCTCCCGTCCGTTCCTTCGCACACGCAGGTGGGATGCCCCCGGCTTTCTCCGGCGCGCGGGCGGCGAGCGCGCTGCTGTACATAGAGACAAAGGCAGGGAGGAACCCGCTGCTGTGCGCTGTACAGCAGAGCCGTTTTTGGGCTCTGAGGGACCCGACTTTTTCAATATTTAAAAGAAAAAGCTAAAAAAAAAAGGGGTGGGGGGTAAAAGAGCAACGACAAACCGGTGTTTTGGATAACAGGACAGAGTCTCTCTATTGTACAAACAATAAACATGTCACCTTATTGTAACGAGGCTCTGGCATCTCTTTACTTGGGGGAAGGAGCCCGGAGGTCTGCGAGCTGCTGCTGCTGCTGCTGCTGCTGCTGAGCGGTGGCTGCTCCTGGGACACAAAGGTCTTGGGAAAGAGGGGAGATCAAAGAGAGGTTGGGGTGGGGCTGAGGCAGCTCACAGAGTTGTAAATCTATGGGGTGGTTTGAGTCGAGTGGGCTAGCAAAGCCCCTCTGGTGCCACTGCTGTAGAGAGCAGGGCCATCGCCACCCAGAGCAGGGTGCTCAGAGCCCCAAGGGACAACCTGACCTGGGGTGATGCCAGGGATGGGGGCTTCTCCCATCTCTCTGGGCACCCTGGGCCAGGCTCTCCCCACCCTCAGCACCAACAGTTTCCTCCTCTCCAGTCTGAATCTCGCTCTCCCAGTTTAACCATCACCCCTTGTCCTGTCCCACAGCCCCTGCTGAAAGGCCCCCCTCGTCTTTATCACCAAGCCCTTTAAGCTCTGAATGGTTGCACTGAGGTCTCCAGGAGCTTCTCGTCTCCAGATGAACCCCCAGCTCTCCCAGCCTGTCCCACAGCAGAGGGTTCCCCCCTCACAGCAGCAGTTCCAGGGCCTCTGGCCCTGCTCCAGCAACTCCATGTCTCTGCTGGGCTGAGGAGTCCAGGGCTGGGTCTCATCAGGGTCTCATCAGACCAGAGCAGAGGGGCACTGTCCCTGGTGGGGTCTCAGCCCAGGACACAGAGGGGTTTCTGAGCTCCGAGTGCGCACCGGTGTCTCCTATCCAGCCTGTCCCCCACCCTTCACTCACCATTTCTCCTGCAGACAGCTAACACCAGGGAACACCTCACCCCTTCCCCAGCCCCTCTCTCCCTCCAGCAGGTCAGTACCAGGCAGCAGGCATGTGGTGTCTCTGGGTGCCTCTCCCAAGGGTCTGTGAGATGCGCCAGCCACCCTCCCTCTTGCCCAGAGGTGCTGTGCAGCAGCCCCCGAGGGCGAGCGGCATCTAGTTGCTGTTAACTCTGGCTGCACTCAAAGCCTGCAACGTTCCAAGCGCACGAAGGGCTGCTGCACTGCAGAGGGGACAGGGGGAGGCGGGAGGAGGCGTGCAGGGCACGTGTTCCTGCTCACCAGGCCTAACGAGGGACGCTAATGAGGGATGCCTTTGGATACAAACTGACCCCCAAGTGAAGGGCAGTGCCTAGAGTGTGATGCCAGTGGGTACTTACAAGGCCCAAACCACACCTCCAGCTGCCCTCGGAGGGTGGCTGCAGCACCTTCCACTTAGCGTCACTGCTGAAGGGGCCCAGCACTCCACCACAGCGACTCTTTTGAGAGGCACAGAGGCTCCTGACAGGAGATGACAGAGCAGTCACAGCCAAATCAGAGCCTTGCCGCTCGCCCACCTCCTCTGACGCTGACTCATCCACGCAGCCGCCTAAGGGCGGCACAAACGGCACCACGGCGGCAGCGGGTGGCACCATCCTTTATTGCTAAAGGGTAAAGGTCCCGCGGGGTGGCCTCAGAGCACAGAGCAGTGCAGCTGTGAGGGGACGACGTTCCTTCATCTCCTTCTTAACATGCAAACCCCCAGCCCTAGGGCATGGGGTAAAGGGAGGAGGAGGCAGGGGGGAAAACCCCATGGAGGATGATGCTTGGCTGGTGCTCTGACTGCTGGGGCAGTGCCGGCTCAGGCAGGGATTCGGCTCCTCAGGTACTCCAGCACTGCAGCAGTGCCCTTGGCCAGGATGGCTGCCCGCGGGGTGCGGAAAGGATTTCCTTCCAGCAGCAGCGTCCTGGAAACACAGACAGTCCCAGTTAGTTACTGGTGTAACGCTCAATCGCAGCCTGGTTTGGGTTGGAAGAGGCCTTGAAGCTCATCCAGTCCCAAGTCCCTTCCAGGGGCAGCAACACCTCTCACTAGGCTGCACTCCACGTGGCTTCTGGGATCTTCTGAGGGTTCTAATTCCTCCTCTGCTAAGAGAACTGTCCTTTCTCTTCCCCAGCTGAGGCCGAGGGAATTTATTTAGGGACCTGGGCCTGTGCTTTGTGTCACCACTCCTTCCTCTGACAAAACAGGCCCCGGGGACACTAGTCATAGCCCCCCAGTCACAGCCCCCTCCCCGCCAAGCTAGGGAGCAGCTGGCCCCATCACACCCACCTCAGATGTTCACAGTTTCCAAGTTCAGGAGGCACCTGGAGGAGGTCGTTGTTCTGCAGGTCCAGCGTTCCCAGCCTGTCCATCTGCTTCAGCTGCAGAGGGTCCACAGACCCCACCTGGTTGTTGCTGAGCAGGATGGTCTCCAGCGTCAGGATGTGATACAGGACGCAGGGAAACACTTTAAACCTGCAAGGAGGAGAAAACTGGTCCACGACAGGAGCAGGGCACTCAGCAAACCCCACAGCCTTCAAACTCTGGCAGGTTCCAGCTGCCTTGGTTTAGGACGAGGGGCAATGGCCTCAAGCTGCATCAGGGGCGGGTTAGATTGGGTCTGAGGAGGAAGCTCTGTGCTGAGAGAGTGGCTGGGCACTGGACCAGGCTGCCCAGGGAGAGGGTGGAGTCCCCATCCCTGGAGGAGTTTAACAGCCGAGTAGGTAGAGCACTTGAGGCCATGGTCTAGGGCTGGACTTGATCCTGGAGGTCCTTTCCAGCCAGGACTCTATGATTCTAAGATAAAAGGGCCCTGCTGGTACCCAGCTTCACTGTTGAATCCTGGTTTTAACCAGCTCCTAGCGTTTCTCTTCACCATTGCGTGGCAGCAAGCTGCAAAACCTCAGCACCCCCCACCTAAAGCACAGCGGTTGCCTCAGTCCGCAGCTGCCAGGGGGC
This sequence comes from Upupa epops, assembly GCA_013397515.1. Lineage (NCBI taxonomy): Eukaryota > Metazoa > Chordata > Aves > Bucerotiformes > Upupidae > Upupa > Upupa epops. The sequence continues at coordinate 36,514 of VZRI01014052.1, read as the reverse complement.
TGCTCGAGTCCCTGTTCTCACAGCACAGGGAATCACACTGAATCAGCCCCATTCTTTTGAGGTTTCTATTAAAAACGTAAGAGCAGCTGCTCACCTGTTGAAGGAGAGATTTATAATTTGCAGCCTTGTCAGCGCCTCCATCTCCTCAGGCAGAGACGTCAAAAGATTATTCCTGTGCATGAAAGGAAGACAAACAGTCCTCACCAGCGTGTACCGGGCTCAGGGTGAGAGCCCACAGACACCACACACGTTGCTCAGTGCCAGCGTGCTGTCTGAAACCCATTAACTGCTCCAGAAACGGGTGGAGACCACCTCCCTGTGGGGCTCAGGCACCCTCATTGTCTCCAGAGGGACCCTCCTGCCTGTGCCTGTGGTCTCGGGGCTGTCCCTGGGCCCCACTGGGGGATCCTGGCTCTGTCTGTGGTGTCTGTGCCTGTGGGTGAGATCCCCTGAGCTGCTCTGCTCTGGGATGAGCAGTTCCAACCCCTTCCCCATAGAGAAGGTGGCCCCTCGCTGGGTTCTCTGCAGGCAGGGGCAGATGACCTGAAGTCAAAGTAAGGACCTGTCTCTGGCACTGTGCTTGCTACCTTCCATCCTGTGCTAACCCCGGGCGCCAGGGAGCTGCTGCTGCTGCCTCAGCAAACACAGGGAGTGTTTTCAGGAGGCAGAGGCGGTAACACGACAGTAACTGCTCCTACAGCCAGCTCCATCCCCTCACCGAGCCGTTTCCCAGCTCTGACAGGACCTCTTGGTGTGGGTTTCTCTCGGAGGGGCTGGTTTTAAACAGAAACGGAGCAGAAGCCTCCATCACGGCCAGTCCCCAAGCTGGTTCACTTGGTCCGTGCGTTTCCAGGCGATGCCCAAGGCCAGGCCGCTTGCTCTTTGAGACCCGCGCTCCATCCAGTCGTCAGGAAACGACTTGCTTGGCTTTTTTTCCTCTCGGAGGGGAAATGAAGGATGGTTTCAGTGCTGCACCAGATGGCTGGTTGCAAAAGGCCTGAAAATAAGCTGCCGAGGAAGGAAGTCCCACACACATCACAAACCTGAGATCCAAATGTGTCAGTTTATGGAGGATGCAGAGCTCCGGGGAGATGCAGGAGATTTTATTGAAGCCCAGGCTGACATCACACACCCAGTCTTTCAGCTCCGTGATCCTGCAAGCCGACACGAGCACCCTTTCATTACATAAGATCATGTCTGAAACTCGTCTCAGCTACCCAAACAACCCTGCTTTGCTCTGCAGCTCAAGGACACCCAATGTTTCTTGACATTTCAGAAGTAGCCCTGCGAAGATAATGGAAATGCCACCCGTGAGAGCTGCCTGTTCCTCTGTCTCACCCTTGAGGCAAAGACAAAGCTCAGAGACACTTATCTGGAGCTGTTAGGAGAGTAAGCTTCACTCCAAAAGCTGCCTCACACAGAAGAAGTCAGGAGGTACCTCAGAAACTACGGTACAGCTGCCATCGCTGCTCTATACTCCCTTATCATGTCTCAACAAACACTAGCCATCCTCTCCAGAAGTCAAAGCCCTGTCCTGGGCACTGGGGAGGCCTCTCCTCGAGTCCTGAGGGCAGTGCTCGGCCTCTCACTTCAAGAAAGAGGTGGAGGGGCTGGAGGAAGCATAGAGGAGCAATGAGGCTGGGGAAGGGACTGGAAGAGGAGAGGCTGAGGGAGCTGGGGGAGTTGGTCTGGAAAAGAAGAGACCCGAGTGGGACTTTGTCCCTCTCTCCAGCTCCCTGAAGGGAGGCTGCAGTCAGGAGGTTGGGCTCTTCTCCCAGGCACCCAGTGCCAGGAGGAGAGGGCAGGGCCTGAAGCTGCCAGGGGAGGGTGAGGTTGGCTGTCAGGAAGCCCTTCCTCAGGGAAAGGGTGCTCAGAGCCTGGACTGGACTGCCCAGGGAGGTGGGGGAGTCCCTGTGTCTGGAGGTGTTGAAGGACAGCCTGGCTGTGGCCCTGAGTGCCCTGGGGTGCTGGTCTAGGCTGGATGAGTTCAGAGGGCTCTGCCAGCCTCAATCCTTCTGTGACTGTTTTATTCCCACCTTTTGCCTCTGTCCTGCTTTGCTGTAAGACACTTGACAGCTCAAAACGTTCCTCACTGAACGCCCACAACAGGACGTCTGGCTTAGCCCTAAAACCTAAACGCAATGGAAGGAGGGAGCACTCACTCTGCCCATCTGGAATTCTCTGCACCTATGGCTGCACAGCAACACCCAGCCCTGGGGCAGAGAAGGAGCATGGGGGGCACAGGCATCACCTCACCAACGGTGCTGACAGTTCCTCCCGTGGAGAAAGGGATGGCTCTGTGTGCCGGAGGTGCAGCGTGCAGTTCACTTGGCCCCGAGGAAGGAGATGAATCACCGCCACAAACGTGGTGGGATCCTCACAATTCAGCTTGCGGTGGGTTAAGATGCAGCAGCCTTCCTCCCCACACAGAAACAGCTTCCTCCACACACAGAAACAGCCTCTTCCCACTCAGAGCTGAGCAAAGGCTGCTCCTGCAGGTGACGGAACAAGCGCAGCAGCATCAGATGTGATGGGACACAAAACCCCTCCAAAAGCACCACAGCTATGCTCTGAATTGAAAGAAACCTCAGCTCCGGCAGCACTTATCCCCCAGTGAAGTGAGGAATCCACAGGGATAAACAGACCTGGCAGAGGAAACAGTACCAGAGTCCTTATGGCCTTTGTTGGGGTGAGTGATCACAGAGTCCTAGAATCCTCAGGGATGGGAAGGGAGCTGGAAAGATCCTCCAGTCCAACCCCCCTGCCACAGCAGGAGCCCCCAGACCCAGTGGCACAGGAACACAGCCAGGCGGGGCTGGAACGGCTGCAGAGAAGGAGACTCCACAGCCCCCCTGGGCAGCCCCTGCCAGTGCTCCGGGACCCTCCCTGGGAAGAAGGTCCTGCTGAGAGTGAGAGGGAACCTCCTCTGCTCCAGCTGGCACCCAGAGCCCCTTGTCCTGGCACCAGATGCCCTTGAGCAGAGCCTGGCTCCATCCTCCTGACCCCCCCCCCTCACAGACTGAGAGACAGCAATGAGGTCCCCCTCAGCCTCCTCTTCTCCCAGCTCCCTCAGCCTCTCCTCAGCAGGGAGCTGCTCTACTGTGTCCCACACCCATTCCAACATCACTTGGATGAAAACCAGCAGGGCGTGCGAGCGCCATGGAGTGCACTCGAGCTTCCCTACTGGTGTCAAGAGCAGGAGGAAGGAACCCAAGGCAGCCCTTTCCCACAGTACCTGGGAGGGATTCTGCTGAGCTGGTTTTTGCTGAAGTTGACGGTGGTGACGGGATTGTTCCCCACGGCATCGAACGCCTCGTCCGGGATGGCATCTGCCTGCTTCTCACTGCACAGGGAACACACAGGGTTCAGCACCTTCTGCCTGTTAACAGCCTCTTTTAGACTAAAGTGAGCAGGAGGAAGGGTGCAAGTAACTAGCACCTCAGGACACCTCCCCAGCACAGCGCTGCAAACTGCGGGGACCACGCAGCGCAGAGCTCCGGCGGTGACCACAGCCACCCCAGCCCCTCCCGTGGCCCAGCTCTCAGGGCTTGGTGTTTCACAGCTGCTCTCAGCCAGGGGGTTTTCCTTCCCAAGCCCAACCCAACGGGCTGAGTGCTGGGGTCAGAGTTGGGCACCTTAATACAACAGCACTGAGGGGCTGCAGTGGGTCCACAGAAGGGCAACAGCGTTAGGGAAGGGTCTGGAGGAGGCTGGTGAGATGCTGATGAGGATGCTGGGGCTGATTGCTCTGGAGAACAAGGAGGCTGAGGACAGATCTTATTGCTGTCTGCAACTGCCTGGCAGGAGGGTGCAGAGAGGTGGGGGTCAGTCTCTTCTCACAAGGAATAAGGGACAGGATGAGAGGAAACAGCCTCAAGCTGCCCCAGGGGAGGGGGAGGTTGGCTCTGAGGGGAAACTTCTCCCTGGAAAGGGCCCTCAGGCATTGGCACAGGATGCCCAAGGAGATGGTTGAATCGCCATCCCTGGCTGTGTTTCAGAGTCAGGGAGATCTGGAGCTCAGGGACAGGGTTTGGGGTGGGACAGTTGAGTTCTGGGTTGGACTGGATGGTTTTAAAGGTGTTTTTCCAGACTAAATGACTCTGTGAGTTAAGAACTAACTGCAGGGACTCACCACCTCCTGTGAGATGCTGTGAGACTTAATAGAAGTTGCTGAGAAGCTCGAGAGGTACTAGAAGCACCTGAAGGTACGGAGGGTTTCAAGAGGGTACAAGGAAAGCTGCCGTGCAAGATGTGACAGCACAAAAACCCAATCATTTTAAAGGCCCTGCAGGATCTGCTGGCAGTGTGAAGAGAACAAAGAACCCTCAAAATCAGTTGTGACAAGCTACTTCTGAACACCGACCTGTAGTCCAGCAACTTCAGAGTGGTGATGGCATGCACGTTGATCCTGGACTCACTTGGCAGGGTCATGGCTGTCACAGGAGGCTCTCCGCTTGGCTTGCTCACATCGTCTGGAGACAACACACAGCTACAGTCACACAGGGCGCCCCAAATCCCTGATGGATTCACATCTAGCTTCTAGTGAAGCTTTGCTGTAATCTGGGGTTGCTGGGTTGGGTTGGGTTGTGTTTAGGCCGGGTGGAAGGGAAAGACTTTGACTTGGAGCCTGGAATGGAAGCACTCGAGTGCTGCTAGTGGTGACCAGGTAGGGTGGGGAGCCAGAAACACGGGAATTCAGGCTGCAAGAGGTGACCCCGGCCACCTGCAGCCCAAACAGCAGATCCAACCAGTTTTAATGACGTGAATATTGAGCCTTCACACGCCCTCCTCCCTAGAGCTCCTTTCCACGACTCCCTCCAACCCACCCGGAATGCTATGGCTCTGCAAGGCTGCTCTGCGCGCTGAAGGAGTTCACATGAAGATGTCTGGTTTAGATCAACAGCCTCGTCGTGCAAACCCGGGCTGTGGCCTCACCCGCAGGGATTCACACGGGTGTCCGTAGGGTGAGGCTGAGCTACGAGTCCTAACACGTGAGAAACCCGGCTGGCACAGCAAGGAACTGGACAGAACCCCACAGGGCTTTAGCAGCACTGGGGAATGAAGTCCTGTGCCAACCACCGCTGTGGTTTTGGCAGCAGGGATGAAAGAGCCACAAACAAGGCTAAAAAGGGCCTTTTCTCCTAGTTCAAGCCTCCACGGGAACAGGACTGCTCCTGGTTCAGCTCCCAGATGCTCTAAAGGGCAGAGTACAGTCATACAGCAGACGCAAGGCGGCATGGACAGTGGCAGGGAGTGCTCCCTTAGCTGATGACACCAAGCTGTGTGGGGTGGGGGACACGCTGGAGGGAAGGGAGGCCATCCAGAGGGACCTGAGCAGGCGGGAGAGCTGGGCCAGTGCCGACCTCAGGAGAGTCAACAAGGCCAGAGGCAACACCTGGGTCGAGGCAACCCCGGGCACAAAGACAGGCTGGGTGGGGAACAGAGTGAGAGCAGCCTGGAGGAGAAGGAATTGGGGGTGTTGGTCAATGAAGAACTCAACAGGAGCTGGCAATGCTCACTCGTGGCCCACAAAGCCACCAGCACCCTGGGCTGCAGCAAGAGAAGTGGGACCAGTGGGTCGAGGGAGGGGATCCTCCCCCTCCTTTCTGGAGATCCCATCTGGAGTCCTGGAGCCCCAAGCACNAGCTGAAAGGGGCTACAGGAATATTGGGGAGGGGCTGTTTCCAGGGGCTTGGAGTGGTAGGAGCAGGGGGAATGGTTTCCAGCTGGAAGAGGGGAGGGTGAGACTGGAAGTCAGGAGGAAGCTCTTAATGATGAAACTGCTGAGACCCTGGACCTGGCTGCCCAGGGAGGTTGTGGCTGCCCCCCAGCTCCCTGGCAGTGTTCAAGGCCAGACTGGATGGGGCCTGGAGCAACCTGGTCTGGCGGGGGGTGTCCCTGCTCATGGCAGGGGGGTTGGAACTGGGTGATCTTTGAGCTCCCTTCCACCCTGAACCCTTCTAGGGACCCATAAGGCATTAATTTAATTACCCCTCATCACACTGTCTCTCGCAGCTCAGCAGAGCAGCCGCCGGGAATGTGTTCTAGAATCCCAGACACTTTTGCCCAGGGAACACCATGCCCCTGGACGCCAAGACTGCAAAGGGGGTCCGGGCACCGCCGTTCCCTAACCCACTCTGCCATCCTCTGGTAGACGAGAGAACACCCTCAGGAAGGACAGCTGCCACCAGAGCTGCCTGTGGGGTTTCACCGAGCCCCTTCTCCCAGGACAGAGGTTTTTCTGTGTTTAAATGCAGAGCAATCCTTTCCTTTCTGTATTTACCGTGAACTCCATCGTTTTGCCTTAAAACTTAGGGTGAAATCGTCTGGAGATGGAAACTAAGGCCCTGCTTTTGAAGGTGCCCCGATACCTCGGCACAGCATCCCCTGCTGTCGGCCACCGTACTGCGACCAAGCCAGCAGACTGGTGGCAAACTGGAAAGGAAAACAAGGGACCAACGTACCTTGGATTTTGCTCCGTAGATATTTCAGCAGCTCCTGGGTGCCCTTCTGTAAAGAACAACAGTTTAAAACCAAAGGTGACTCCTGGGGCTAAGGAAGGAGGGGTCTGGTCACGCAGGGGGAACCCACAGCACTGCTGAGTGTAAAACCCACCCAGCTCTTCCCACAGGACAGTCTCTCTGCAGCACCTCAGGACCTCACTGACAGGTTTGACTTGGAAGAGGTTCCCTCAGGTCCACATTTTTATCACCCACAGAATCAGAGCATGATTGAGCTGGAAAAGACCTCCGAGATCATCAGGCCCAGACCAGGACCTGACATCACCACAATAAGCTAGACCACGGCGCCTAAGGGCCACATCCAATCTGTCCTTCAACACCTCCAGACACGGGGACTCCCCCACTGCCCTGGGCAGTCCAGTCCAG
>VZRI01014052.1:9421-29432 GCA_013397515.1 Upupa epops | reverse complement strand
CTCTTTCTTGCAGTGAGGGGCCCAGCACTGCCCCCAGCACTCGAGGGGAGGCCTCCCCAGTGCCCAGGACATGGGCAGAATGACACCCCTAGTCCTGCTGGCCACACCAGTGCTGATCCAAGCCAGGATGCCCTGGGCATAAAGTACTTTGTGAGGAAAGAAGGTCAAATGAAATGAAATCTTCTCTTCAGAAAGAGAATGTGCCCTGGAAGAGACATTCAGGAAGCTGAACCAGTGTGCTGGGGACTCCTGTTAGAAACTCTGGGGAGAATACTGCAGCTTACACAACGCCCACGCATTTTTAACAGCTTGGACCTTCAAAGATTCAGCTTTCAGGCCTCTCATAGCAACTTCTGCTGGCCAAACGCAGTCTCTACCTCTGTAATCTCTGTGTAATAACCTTCCGGGCACTTGCAGAGAATCCCACGGCTCTCTAACACTTTCTACCACAGGCAGGAGCACAGAGAGAACCAACAAGAGGGGCTTGCCAGGGATAAGAAAGGAAGAGGGATCCTGTAGCAGCAGCTGTGCTCACAGTGCCGGCTCTTGCTGCCCTGTGCACTGCTTTACTCAGTCCCAATTCACACCTACACCTTGCAGCTCAGATCTAAGCTCTGGGTTACCCTTAACGACAGCCCCGGAAACTGGATCCTAGATCCTTACTTGGGGCAAGAAGGAACTGGATAAGGCAGGTGTGCAGCACACCCAAACCACACCCACCGCCCACAGAGCCTACCTGCAGGAGGTCTCTTCGAATGGTTCTCAAAGGATTTCCCTCCAGCGCCAGGAACTTCAGCTGGGGAAGGTTCCCCAAGGTGTAAGGCAACCTGCAAAGGCAACCAGCACAGCAGTCAGACAGCCTGAAGCTCAGGGTGAAACAGAAGGGTACAGGGGACAGCACCTTTGAGAAAGGCACAGCTGGAGCACAGCAGTGCCACCACACAGAGCTCCTTCATTTTATCACAGAACAATCCTGGTGGGAAAGGAGCTCCCAGCAACCCCAGTCCAACCATCCCCACCCCAACACAACCCCTCAGTCCCTGAGAGACTGACAGACACAGCCTGACCCCCTCCCTGCTGCCACTCCAGCAGGGTTGAAGCACCATGGCTACAGGGTTCTTCAACACCTCCAGGCAGGGGGACTCCACCACCTCCCTGGGANAGACTCTCCCTGCCCAGCTCCCTCAGCCTCTCCTCACAGACTGGTTCTGTCAACCCCTCCTGAGCTGGGCAGCTCTGCTCTGGACCCCTTCCAGCACCTCCCTGTCCTTGCTACCAGGAGGGGCTCAGAACTGAACAGTACTTGAGAGGAGGCCTCCCAAGGGCTGAGTCCAAGGGCACAAGACCTTCCCTTCTCCTGCCCACACTCTTCCTGATCCAGGCCAGGATCCTGCTGGCCTTCTTGGCCACCTGGGCACCCTGCTGGCTCAGATGAAGCTGGCCTACAATCAAGCTCTCTGTAAACTGCATTTCACACAGTCTGAATATTACCTACTGATATCATTGTTGGCGAGGTCGAGCCGCTCCAGCTTCTGCAGCAGAGTGATTTCATCAGGAACAGATTTGATCTTGTTGTCTCGAAGTTCCAACACAGAGAGGGAATCCAGGTGCTTCAGGTCCTCCGCATTTAGTATTTCAATCTGGTTCTCACCAGCGTGTAATTCCTACAGAAACAAAGACCGTCCACAGCTGTGCCACCCTAGTAACACGGCTTCGTAACGCCGATCTCCTGAACCCCAGCGTCGGCAAAAGCATTCCACGAGGGCAGGAACCACAGGTCTGCATTCCCTTTCATGTGCACAGAGACACAGAGACAGGAGGCTCAAGTGAGCTCTTCTGAAAGCATCACCAGCCCTTCAGTTTCGAGCTCTGTTTCCGAGCTAGCAATAAATTCACTCCATTTCTGTCAAAAACCTGACTCAGAGATGGGCTCAGCTGAACGAAGCCAGGTCCTGCACTGCGGTCACAACAACCCCCAGCAGCTACAGGCTGAGGGGAGAGTGGCTGGAGAGCTGTCTGGCCCGACCTGGGGGTGACAGCGGCTGAACAGGAGCCAGCAGGGTGCCCAGGTGGCCAAGAAGGTCAACAGCACCATGGCCTGGATCAGGAACAGAGGCACCAGCAGGAGGAGGGAGGTGATGGTGCCCCTTGTGAGACCACACCATGAGTACTGGGTCCAGTGTTGGGCACCACAGGATCAGAAGGACACTGAGGGGCTGGAGCAGGGCCAGAGAAGGGGCAGAGGGCTGGAGAACAGGCCCTGTGAGGAGTGACTGATGAGGGAACTGGGGTAGTTTAGTCTACACAAGCGGAGGCTGAGAGGAGACCTTAGGGCTCTCTACAGCCACCTAAAAGGTTGTAGTGAGACTGGTGCTGGTCTCTTCCCCAAATTTCTAATGATAGGATGAGGGGCAGTGGCCTCAAGCTGTGTCAGGGGAGGGTTAGATTGGATCTGAGGAAGAAGTTCTTTGCTGAGAGAGTGGCTGGGCACTGGACCAGGCTGCCCAGGGAGGGGGGGGAGTCCCCATCCCTGGAGAGGGTTAAAAAGTGAGTAGCTAGAGCACTTGAGGCCGTGGTCTGGGGGTTGGGGAGCTGTTGGGCTGAGGGCTGAACCTATCCAGGATGCTTTTCTGGCTCTATGATTTCAAACTCACCTTCAGGAACTTGCAGGAGGGGAACTGTGGCAAGGAACGCAGTTTGTTCCTCCTCAGATAAAGCTGCTCCAACGCTGCCATCGTGGCCAGTTTGGAAGGGACTGTTTCCAGGTAGTTCTTACTACAATCCAGCAGCCTCAAGCCTGTAGGAGCAGAGTGGCAAACAGAGCTTCTAAGCACAACAGGAGTAATCCTCACACTGTTCTGATCACTCCGTGCCCCTCTCATCAAGAAATAGGAACCCTGAGAGCTGGCAGTAGAGCAGCTGTAGCTGAGCGGAATACATCTCAATTAATACTCTTGGGAACGGGCTGAACTTCTAAGGAAGAGTTTTTAAACTCCTGAGTGGCACAGGCCGCGCTTCTGAGCTCAACTACAGAACACTTGGAGGGCACAAAAGGAAGCCCACTTACTTTTCATGGCGCTGATATCTGCAGGCAGGTTCGTGAGCTGATTACAAGCCAGGCTGAGTCGCACCAAGTTAGTGAGCGAAGCAAAACTGGCTGGAATGTCTGTGAGACGGTTGTTGGACAGATCCTGAGGAACAAGAGCATACACGGAGGGTAGAAACGTGTCGAACGTCCCACGAGTCCTGCACAGCACAGTTAATTACGGGCACAGCGTTACAGTCAGGTGGCTGACATCGTCACCATGTCCCCAGCGGAAAGGTGAGCTCGAGGAACCAGTCTCCCATGACAGAGCACAGGGGATTTTTACTGAACTACCTGCAAACCACGAGCAGAACTGGGTTTCAAACAGCAAAACTCCCCACCATGCAGCAGCTGGCGACCCCCAGTGCTGCCATCAAGCCAACGTGGTGGTGTTTGTTTTCATCAGCAGTAGGAAACCAGGGAGAAATCAGCACAACTACCAGGCAGACAGCTGTGATTTACCAGTTCCTCCAAACTGACGAGCTGCCCAAACCCAGCCGGCAAGCAGCTCAGCTCGTTGTGCTGAAGGAGGAGGCTCTTCAGGCGCGACAACTGCAGCAGCTCTTCTGGGACACTGTCCAGATTGTTGTGGCTGGTAACGAAGCACGGAACACAAGAGGGAAAACACCGTCACCGAAGGGTTCGGAGAGCACAGCTGCACCCAGAGCACAGTCCTGTTACACAGGGTGCTGCCCAAGCACCCCAGCAAACAGGACATTGTGGACCTGTCAGCGTGAATGAGGACTACACAATTAGTGATGACGTTAGGTCACGGGCTGGGCTGGAGGAGCTCAGAGGCTTTTCCAGCCTCAATCATTCTGGGATTCTGTGACTGTTTCCAGTGTGAATATTTCCAGTGTTGGGGGTGTTCAGCCTGGAGAAGAAGAGACTCAGGGGGGACCTTCTCCNACCCCAGCAAACAGGACATTGTGGACCTGTCAGCGTGAATGAGGACTACACAATTAGTGATGACGTTAGGTCACGGGCTGGGCTGGAGGAGCTCAGAGGCTTTTCCAGCCTCAATCATTCTGGGATTCTGTGACTGTTTCCAGTGTGAATATTTCCAGTGTTGGGGGGGTTCAGCCTGGAGGAGACTTGGGGGAACCTTCTCCCTCCCTCCAGCTCCCTGAAGGGAGGTTGCAGCCAGGTGGAGGTTGGGCTCTTCTCCCAGGCACCTAGCGCCAGGAGAGGGAAGAGCCTCAAGCTACCAGGGGAAGGTTAGGCTGGATGTTAGGGAGCCCTTCCTCAGGGAAAGGCTGCTCAGAGCCTGGACTGGACTGCCCAAGGCAGTGGGGGAGTCCCTGTGTCTGGAGGTGAAGAAAGACAGCCTGGCTGTGGCCCTGAGTGCCCTGGGGTGATGTTAGGTGCTGGATTGGAGGAGCTCAGAGGGCTTTTCCAGCCTCAATCATTCTGAGATTCTGTATTTTATTCAAGGCAAAAAGCATTCACCCTCAAAATGCCAAGCAAGTGAACGTAGATGCTGCTCTTATGTGATTCCTCAAAATGCTACTGCTGTCACCTTCCAAGAGAGACTGTGACTTCCAGGAGAGCAATTTTAACAACCCCCAGACCATCAGCTTTGATGCAAAGCTTACAGGTCTCAAGGCACTAACATTCTAATCAGGAATGAACTGTCTGAAAGAAAACGTGATGTCCCACGATTTCTTACTCGCACCATCTGCCTCACAACACTTGGGAGACTTCAGTGCTGGCCTGGAAGTGCTGGGTGGAAGGTTGGGCTTGATGATCTCTTCCAACCAGAGCCTCTGCGATTCTACATCCCAGTTCTGTCTCACACACTCACCTGACATCGAGTTTCTGAAGATTTTCCAGCTGTCCCAAAGCAGCAGGAAGAGATGTCAGCTGATTGTCATGCACCTAGAAAACAAAGCGGTGAGAACACAGGCACTGAGATGTACCGTGGAGGTTTTCTTTCCCTTCCCCAGGAGCTAAGGTCACGCACAGAACAGCTCTGCACATAAGAAACAGGGACGTACACATAACAGGTGCCTCAACGCTATGAGCAACAGCACGGCCTCCTGATTTGCCTCATTCTACTGAATCGTTAGTAGTGATGGAGATTCGATATGAAGGGGGACGGTGGGGGAGAGTCATGCAGAGCTGGAGCTCAGGGTTTAGCTGTGGCCTTGGGACAGCTGCGGTAGTGGCTGGGCTCCATGAGCTTAAAGGACTTTTCCAACCTGAATGAGTCTCTGATTCTATTCCAAAGGTGGTTGCTCTTCCTTCAGTGTCCAGAACCATAGAACTGTAGAATTATTGGGGCTGGAAGAGACCTCCAAGCTCACCCAGTCCAACCATCACCCTAATACCACCCTGCCCACTCAATCCTGAGCCCCAGGGCCACAGCTACTCATCTGTTGAACCGCTGCAGGGTGCAATTCTGCCCTCCCTGGGCAGACTGTTCCAACCCCTAAGCACTGTCAGGGAAGAGACAGCTCCTGATGGCCAACCTAACCCTCCACTGGCACCATTTGAGGCTTTTTCTTCTTCCCAGATCATTCTACAGCACCCACTCCCAGCAAATAAACTGGTACAGAAACAGATCAAGCTGTAACGATCCCCTTGTTACCCCGAGAACACACCAGAGCCACTCTGACACCTCCACTGCTGCAGGAACTGGGAAACAAAGACCTGAACCCATACATTCCACCTCCTGCAAGGAGAGTTCAGTCCAACCGTAAAGGCATTGTTGCACTTACATCCAGCACAGTGAGCGCGGGCAGGAGTTTGACATCCTCTGAGAGACACTGCAGCTTGTTTGAGGCAAGTATCAGCTTGGTCAGGTCCGTTTGCTCCCACCAGCGATCCGCAGCACCGAAGGACAAGTTCTGATGGGCCTCCTCCGGAGTGTCCACATTTATCCGCCACACGTGTTGAGGGACTGTACACACAGACACAGAAGCAGTCACCCTCAAATTTCCAATACCATAGAATCATACAATGGCTGGCATTGCAAGGGACCTTAAAAACCACCCAGTTCCAACCCCCTTGCACAGGCAGGGACGTCTTCACTAGATCAGGCTCTTCAGGGTCCCTTTCAGCTTGGCCTTCAACGCTGCCAGGGAAGCAGCAGCCACAGTTTCTTCAGGTAACCTGTTCCAGCATCTCAAAACCCTCCCAGCAAAGAGTTGTTGTCTCAGGGCCAACCTCAATCTCCCCTCTTGAAGGCTGTAATCCTTTCCACTTCTCTCACTACCACCCATGTCAAAAGCCCTCCCCAACTTTCCCATAGCCCTGTTCAGCTATCAGAAGGTGTTTTTCATATCTATCAAGTTCCCTCCCAACCTAAAACCTTCTCTGATTCTATGACATGTATGTCTGGAGACATTTTCTCTCAGCAGACAACAAGAGGCTGATGGAAACCTGCCATAAGCAAGATGATCACAGAATTACTGGGGTTGGAAGGGACCTCTGGGGACCACCTAGTCCAACCCCACAGACGGCAGGAGATGCTCAGAGTTCTGCCCGGCTGGCACTGCCAACCCCAATTCACAGGGGCAACACCGAGCCCACAACCACCTGCCCAGAGCCCCCTCCCCGAATGCCCCGCCGGCACTCACCTTCGCCCAGCCCACGCCCCGCCAGGTTGAGGCTCCCGCTCTTCCTCGCCGCCCGGAGCAGCCCCTGTGGCACNCCGCCATCATCATCCCCCGAGCGGGCGGGGCCCGCCCCGGCCCCGCTACCGCCCCCGCCCGCCCGTTCTCCCTCTCGCCCGCCTTCCCGACGCTGGCAGCCGCTGCCGCCGCCATTTCCAGCCCGGAGAAGGGGTCTGAGGAGCTGGATTTGGTGGGGAAGGGGCTGCGGAAGCTCTGTTCTAGGGCGAGCGGGTTTAAACGGGGCTTGAGAACTGCTAGTGCTGAGAGCCTGGCTCGGGGCACCCAGAGGGGTGGGAGAAGCCCCATCCCAGGTCAGGTTGGACCCTGGGGGTCTGAGCACCCTGCTCCGGGTGGGGATGGCCCTGCTCCCTCCAGAGGAGGCACTGAAGGAGCCTGACGGTCCCTTCATCGCAACCCAGCCTGTGGTTTCATGAACGACCTCCACTCCCTGCAGGGCAGCCAGTAGGTTTTATTGTCCGGATCAGCCGTAACTCGCTCCAACTGGGCAGGGTGAGAGCAAGGCCTGTCCCTCCAACAGCAGGAGCTCCCGAGGAGCAGCCTCAACACCGAGTAAGAGCCAGCAGAGCAAGAGCAGGAAGGGTTGGGTTGGAAGGGAACTCAGAGCTCCACCAGTGCCAACCCCCTGCCACGGGCAGCGACACCTCTCAACAGCCCAGGGAGCCCAGCGCCCCGTCCAGCCTGGCCTGGGGCACTGCCAGGGGTGATGGAGCAGCCGCAGCCTCCCTGGGCACCCTGATCCAGGGCCTCAGCCCCCTCACCGGGGGGAGTTTCTAGCTCCTCTCTTTTAACTTGAATCACTACAAAGCCCCGTAAACGACCCCTCCCTGCAGCCCCTCCGCAGCCCCTTCAGGCACCGGCGGGTGCTGCCAGACGCCTCTGGAGGGGGAACGACCCCAACGCTCTGGCCCTGCCCGGCCCCTCAGGCCTTCCCGCGCTCTCCCGCCTCCTCCCAGCGCGCACGCGCGGGCAGAGCGGGAGAGGCTCGCGCGCACGGAGCCGTTGCCCCAGATCTCGCGAGATCTAACGGCCTCGCGAGATGGTGGGGAGCGCGCGGCCGGGCCGTTGGTGGCGGGAGGGGGGGGCGGGGCAGGTGACGTGCGCGTGCGCGGCAGCATCAACGTCGGCCCGCGAGGCTGCNACGGGCTGCGGGAGGCCGAGGCCCGAGGCAGCGGGTGAGCGTTGCTCGCGGCGAGCGGCTGCCCGCGCCTAACGCGTTTCTTCCTTTCCTCGGTGTGTCTGTAGCAGCGGAGCGGCGCGATGGCCTCCAGCAGCGGCACCGACGTGATCCAGGTCACCAACGTTTCGCCCAGCGCCAGCTCCGAGCAGATGCGGACGCTGTTCGGTTTCCTCGGCAAGATCGAGGAGCTGCGGCTCTTCCCCCCAGAGTGAGTGGCGATCTCTCGCAACTCTTTTTTCCACCCTCTTCTTCAGCCGCCTCCGCCTTCCCCTCCCCCAGCACAGGCCCGGCCTCCCGCCTTCATGGCGGCCGGCAGCGCCCTCCCGCCCGGGCCTCGGCCTTTCCCCTCCTGGGCCTTGGCCTTTCCCCGCCCCGCCTTAACGCTCGCCCGCGGAGGGGCTCTATCCGTTGTGAGGCGATCCCTTGTTGCTCGGCACCAGGCGGGGGTGCCGGGGGAAAGCAGGCGAGGCGGAGCGAGCTGCTTTCTGTGCCTCGGCAGCCTTTTTTGTTCCCAGAGTTGCCATAGGAGTTGCGGTGCCTAGCTGCACAGCCTCACGTAATGGCGTTGTGTGGTTCCACGCCGATTCCCCCTTCTCCGGGAGCTGCTCGTTAGAGCAATTTGTCCTGTTAGCCTTTGTTGTCTCGCTTTACCTCCACTTATTTGGCCCTGAAAATACAATTTGGGTAAAAATATTGTATGCTTTACAAAGAATTCTCTGCAAAACGGGCAGGTGACCACCCACATGCAAATAACGTATTGTTGTGTATTAATCTCTCCTGCGTGTCTCTGTTGGGGGTTGGTCGTGTCCAGGTGATTTGCTTTACAGAACCTGTTGAGTTTTTCAGATGCATAAAGTTAGCAAACAGGTTTCTTTTTGCTATGGTGAGTGAGGATCACTTGGATTAAAACCAAAGGGGAACACAGCTCGTTATTTGTATGCACGCACATCTCAGTCTAAGTGGAATATATTTGAGAAAAGAAAAAGCTATCACAAAAGCTATTTACTCTCATTAAGGTCTTTTTAGTCCCTGCTAGGGCCTCCCGAGTAAATTTCTCCCATCCCCTTCTCCTATCCCCATAGCTGGTTATAGATGCAAATTCAAAACTATTGTGTTGTAGTTTTTTACTTTGGGTTAGATTTTGGTGGTTTGGTGTTGGAAATGGAAGAAAAAAGGCAGTGCAGTGCGGATGGAACCAAAGCCATGAGAGCTTGGCAGCACTGGTTGAGAAACGGTTGAACAGGAGGCAACAGGATGCCCAGGTGGCACGCTGGGTGACAGCATCCTGATTTGTATCAGCAAGTGTGGCCAGCAGGACTAGGGATGTTACTCTTATCTCTGTCCTGGGAACTGGGGAGGTCTCCCCTCCAGTGCTGGGGGCAGTGTTGGGCCCCTCAGTGCAAGAAAAGAGATGGAGGGGCTGGAGTCGGTGCAGAGGAGCAACGAGGCTGGGGAAGGGGCTGGAGGGAGCTGGAGGTGTTCAATCTGGAGAAGAGACCTAAGTAGGACCTTTTCCCTCTCTCTAACTCCCTCAAGGGAGTTTGTAGTCAGGTAGGGATTGAGCTCTTGTCCCAAGCACCCAGCACCAGGATGAGAGGGCCGGGCCTGATGCTGCCGGGGAGGGTTAAGTTGGATGTTAGGAAGCCCTTCCTCTTCCTTCCTCCCAGAAAGGGTGGTCAGAGCCTGGACTGGACTGGACTGCCCAGGGCAGTGGAGGTGTTGAAGGACAGCCTGGCTGTGGCCCTGAGTGCCCTGGGGTGCTGTTAGGGGCTGGGCTAGGCTGGGCTGGATGAGCTCAGAGGGCTTTGCCAGCCTTAGTCATACTGGGATTCTGAAATAGCTGGGGTAGCTATCAAAGGGCAGAGCCATGAACACCTGGCAGCCAACAAGGGGACCCCCATTCAACAGATGCAGCTCTTTGAGGTACTGCTTTGTGTTTCTGCCTAGTTGTTCAGGAAATCTCTCGTAGGTGAGTGCTGCTTCTGAATCTTCCTAGTTTGAAAGAGATAACTCATGTGATGGTGTGGTTATCAGAATGAATCCCTGAAGCACCTCTTCTTTTGCTGTCTGTAGATTCTCAGGCTAAAGGCTGTGCAGCAGGTCCCAGGCCTTTTGTGGGCTGGGGTTAATTATTACAAAGGGTCATTCCTTTGTGCCTCTGTTCTTAAAGGAATGCCAAAGGCTCTTCTCGACCTGCTGTGGCTTTCTGCTGAGGTCTCCAGAGTCTGATCTTTGGGCTGTGTTCCACTCTCTGGGTTCATTTTACACCAAAGAGGGAGTTGATTTCTGATAGTTCTTTCATCTGTTTCTTGTAAAGCTTTTTCAGTCCTTCTTTAAACTCTGTAAATTCTCTGTAATCTGAATCTTACTGTGTCCCAGATTATCCTGGGACTCTTCCTCCTTAAAACAGACCCCAGTAACCAGGCCCAGTTCCATTGTTCTGCCTCCTTTTGATCTTCCTCTCAGTCACACCTTCTGCCATAGAAGCTCTTTAGTCTTCTGGGCTTCCACATCAGAAGTAACTTCCTGATCTTGTCTTCCTTTCTGCTTCACTCTCTCTCCTCCCTCATCCAGCTCCTTATCTTGGTTTGTTAATCACCTGTTACACACTTCTGTAAGCCCTGGCTTCAATCCACAGCCAGCCCTGTGACTTCCTTCCCAAACCTCCTGCTTTCCTTCAACTCCACTGCCTGCTGCTTGTCTTGGGTGGTAGGCACAGTGGAGGAAATGGATTTCTGAGAGTGCTTTTTCAGAGGATTATTATTAACTTTATCTTTTTTATGTAAGAAGGTGAGGGCACGTGCACAAACACACATTAAAAAGCTGGTGTCAGCGTTTTCTGTTGATCACATGAGAGTTTCCCTCCATCAGAAGTGTCTGCTGATGCTTGGATGTGAAAGCTCTTGAGCCAGTGGTGGTTTGAGAGAGAGAGACTGACCAGTGGGTGCAGAACACCTGTGCTCTTGCTCTTTAGACTCAGGTTTTCTTGAAGTCTACTGAGGAAGAAGCCCTCAGTAGATGGGAAATGCTGCTGACAGAGAGAGCTGGGTGAAACGAGGCGTGTGTTTCGTAATAGTGCCCCGTGTCAGGGAGCACGGGGACTGGCCAGTCCTGCCTCCTCTAATAACCCATGATGAAAGTGACCCCAGAGCTCAGTCAGAACCCTGGCGTTACGTGCAGCCACTGCTGAGGGAAGCTTGAGGACTTCTGCTTCTGAGTGAAGCACGTGGGTCGGTTCCTTTCTGTAGGGCTTTTGTCCTTCCTTTCAACTCTTGTCTCTTCCCACTGATGATGGTCACGGAATCACCAGAACATCTAGGCTGGAAAAGACCTGTATGATGAAGTCCAGTCCTTAACCCTACCCTTTATCACCCCTAAAGCAGATCTCTAAGCACCTCCTCTGGGTGAATTTGAAATACATCAAGGAATGGGGACTCAGCCTCATCCCTGGGCAGCCGTTGCAGTGCTTTACAGCCCTCAGAGAAAACATTTTCCTAATGCCCAGCATAACCCTCCCTTAGAATCATGAAGTCATTGGGTTGAACAGTCAGCCTTCCAGTGCTAACGTTCATGTGAGTGGCAGAAACACCCCTTGGAGAAACGGGCCTGAACATGGTGGGAATCTGAGGGAGTGAGTAGATGGAGGCTGTGGTAGGACAGTGGGATGTCCCTGTTACCTGCCGTCCCTCAGGTCGAGCATGTGGTTGAGACACCAACCCCAGCAAGTCATCGTATCTCTGCGTTCGATGCCCTTAGAAGGGTTTCCAGTCCCTGAGTTGGGATAGTGACGGCTTTTTTTACGGTGACTGTTGGGAACGTTCTGTTCTTGGTGAATTTCACTCCACCACAGCTTGGATGGCAACAAAACCCACTGATTTTAAATGTCAGGCTGCACCAGCGGCGCCTCCCGCAGCGTCAGAGCTGTAGGTGCCCGATGGGCACCTTGTAGCACTAGCTGTGCAGCCCTGTGCTTCTAGTTAAAACGTTTGAACACAGTAGCCTTCAGGAACCACAGTGTTGGGTGTTTTTAGAATCAGGTAGTTCTGTCAGCACTCCTTGGAGTTACTCTGCTTTAAAGCACTGCAGCGGTGGTGTTGCCACACACTGCCCATTAGGGCTTCCTCCTTTTCCATGGTCTTATGCAAATGGGTTAAGAACAGGAGCTGTTCTGGCAAGCGGCCCGGTGCTCCTAGATAGAAAGGACTGATAGTTCTAGTGCTTCTCTCCCTGTGCCATTTATCACTGCAGCATCGCTTTCCAGTTCATTAGATCCACAGGATGCTGGCAGGAGTGGATCTTTCTAACTTTAACATTTTCACAGAATCACTGAGGCTGGCAGAGCCCTCTGAGCTCCTCCAGCCCAGCCCCCAACATTCCCCTTTCCAGGAGGANGAGGGGCCCAGCACTGCCCCAGGACTGGAGTGGAGGCCTCCCCAGTTGCTAGGACAGTGAGAATGCCATCCCTAGTCCTGCTGGCCATAGTAGTGCTGATCCAAGCCAGGATGCCCTTGCCCTTTGGTGCCACCTTGGCATCGTGCTGGCTCCTGTTCAGCCAGGTCTGGTTTTTAAGATCAGGCTAAATTTCAAGTCTCCGAAAACGTGACCTGCAAGAGCAGCCCAGGAACTGGAGGCTGGCTGCTTTCTGCACTGGCACTAACAAAAATAGATGCTGCGTGTCGGCTTTGATGTCAGAGTCTTTCTTCTTCCTCCTGAGTTGTGACAACTCTCTGTGCTTTCTGTGCTTAAAGACTCTGTCAGCTGCTTCGACCCAGATAAGGCTGTTTTGGCAGTGGGAAGAGAGAGCTGGGCGTAGAGCGGGGGCTCTGGTTAGTCACGGTGGGTCCTTGCCATGAGGAACTACTGAACGTTTTTCTCCTCAGGCTCATTTGTACCTGGGGTATAGAGGCCAGCACACCCCGCTTGAGGAGCGAGGGGCTTGGGGCTTGGCCCTACTTGCAGCACAGTTGTGTGGCCTTGCAGTCCTTTCCCACTTTGAAGTGACTCTGAATGTCTGTGGTTTTTCCTTGCCTGGGATTTCTGATGCAGCTCTGCTGACAGAGGCCCAGCTTGAGCAATCTGGGGTAGGTGTAGACCCAGCTTGTAAAGAGGGCCCCAGTAGTAAGGTCTCAGCTGTAGTGTTGGCTACCTGAGCTGCTTAGGATCGCAGTGTCGGGTTGGAAAAGACATTGGAGTTCATCACATTCAGCACTGATCCTGCCCTGCCAGGTCCCTGCTAACCCCTGTCCCTCACCCCACATCTCCACAGCTTTGCAACCCCTCCAGGGACAGGGACTCCCTCGCTGCCCTGGCAGCCTAGGCCAGGCCTTGGGAGCCCTTGTAGGGCAGAAATTGATCCTCAGGGCCAACATCAACCTCTCTAGGGACAACCTGATGCTGTTACCTCTTGCTCTGTGAACCCCTGTCTGGCTCCAGCCTCCTTTCCTGGATTTCCTTTCCTTCCTGCAGAAGGTTCAGATGCTGTTGCAGGAGTGTCCACCCCTTCAGCACCAACAGCTCCTGTGTCTGTGGGAAGAAACACAACCAAGTCAGGTGTGGATGCTGTGTTGATAAGCAGAGGCACAGTGGTCCTCCAGTCATTGCCCTCTTTGTTTCATAATCCAGCTTAATAAGTGACTTGGTGCCTGAAGCAGGGAGAAGGGCTGGGTTTGTTCTCTTACAGGACAAGGATCCAAACTGGGGGGATTTGTGTCTCTCAAGCCAAGTCCTTGTTCTCCTTCCCTCCTCACGTCAGGCCATGAAAACTAATCAGCACCGAGGTGACTGCTCGCTGCTACTTGTGCCCAGCAGACCTGATGTCCCGGCACAGCAGAGGCAGCGGAGCTGCTGCTGCTGCCATTTTCCAAGTGAATTGGCTTCATTCCCCGTGATTTCATGCCTGATAGGCGTTTGATGCAAACCCTGAAGCCCTGGCGTTGCACGGGGAAGTGCTCTGCTCTCCTGTGACTTCTTGAGTCCTGGTGCTCAATGGGTTCTCTGTGAGCCACTAATGTGGCCAAGAGGGCCACTGGTACCCTGGGGAGCATCAAGTCAGGTGTGTCTAGCAGGTGTAAGAAGGTTCTCCTCCCCCTCTCCTCCCTCCTCCTCTCCCTGAGACCATGCCTGGGGTACTGGGTCCAGTTCTGGGCTCCTCAGTTGGAGAGATACTGGGATCTACTGGAGAGAGTCCAGCAGGGGGCTGTAGGATCATTGAGGGACTGGAACATCTCCCCTATAAAGGAAAGGCTGAGAGAGCTGGGGCTGTTTGGTCTGGAGCAGAGAAGGCNGGGTTATACTTGACTTACTTCTCTAGAGATCCCTTCCAAGCCCCGACACCCAGTGACTCCTCAGTATGGGACAGTATGGGGACAGAGGGCCGCGCGCGCGTGATGCCGAGCGTGCGACGTGTACCGAGTGACTTGTTTCTTTCTCTTGCAGTGACTCTCCTTTGCCCGTGTCGTCGCGTGTGTGTTTTGTAAAGTTCCATGACCCCGACTCGGCAGTTGTGGCCCAGCACCTGACAAACACAGTTTTCGTTGACCGAGCCTTGATAGTGGTTCCGTATGCAGAAGGTTTGTGCATTGTTTAATGGCCTACGCAGCCGCCGCGCGGCGTTCCCTTCCGGTAGAGCTCACGAGAAGGAGGGTTTAGTGGATGAGAGCCGCGAGCCGCGGCCGGTGGGAAACCCTTGGTATATTGCCGCTGGCCCGTGCATCGCCACGCTAGCGTTGGAGCTAGTGAGAGCGGGGGGCCTCCCCCCTCTCTGGGTCTGTGTCCTTAACGCCTCAGGCGGAGTTCCTTGCAAATCCTGCTCGTTCCCGTGGCCCTAAAGGGACCCACGCGGAGGGCTCGGCGGTTGCCATCACAATTCTTGGCCGCTTCCTCGAGATCCCATTGCCAGGAGGGTTTCTCCCACCCCAGAGTGCCCGGGAGAGCCGTGAAGGTTTTCCTAGAGGAGCGTTGGGTTGGGAAGTCGGCCGGAGAGGCTGTGTCTCTCGCGGCGCAGCCCGGTATACCAAGGGTTTGGAAGTGACTTGAGTCTGAAAGCGAGATCATGCCAGAGGCGCCGGCCGGGCGGCGCCGCCACGAAGCTTTGTGTTTCGTTTCGTTGGGTTTTTGTTTTTCGGTTGGTTTGGTTTGTTTTTGATCCCAAGTTTCCTTGTTTTTCCCCCCTTTGATATATTTGATAGCATTTCGCTCAATAATAAACTCTTCTCTCTGTTATTTGTGTGTGTGATTTTTGTAGTGGAGAAGGCAAATGCAGAGCCCTTCCAGATGACTGAAAAACAGTGGGTCCTCTGCAGCTACAGGGGATTCTAGACATTAACTAAAGGCCAGCGAGCACTCCAGTCCCCAAGCCTTTTCCTGGTGTAACCGCTTGTTAACTACGTTTTTTCTCTTCTTCTTTTTATTTTTACATTTTAGGGTGTTACAGTAATTTGAAAGGCAATGAGCAGGGTTTTTGGAACTTACCTTAAAAACAAAGTGCTGAGAAGACACCTCTTCTTGCAGAAGTCTTTTAAACTCTTCTAGACTTGCTTTAGAAGTCACTGCTTCCCATTGTACTGTTCTCTTGATTTGCTTCTGAGATAACGGATTCTCCCCGCTGCCTTGGATTTAAATGCAATCTCTGCAGGTTAAGTCCTTCTAGAGTGAATGAATGTGGTACTCACTGCGTGGCCTGGGTTCAGACCTCCAAGGAGCACCTTGTCCGTGGAGGCCCGGGGCGCTCTCTTATCTTTGCGTTGATTCCTTCAGCTTCCTCTAAGATTAAGTTCTGGGGCGTAGAGTCCCCCCCAGCGTGACCTTAGTTGCGGGCGTTGCTGCCTCGGAGAGGACGGAACACGCTCTGAAGTTGAGGTGTTAAGAGCAGAGTAGAGAGGCATCTTGTCCTCGTCTTTGTGTTAAAACACAGTGCAGCAACCGCCCGCCCCAGTTAGCGCTCAGATCCTCTTCTCCACGGCCCGCAGGGGTGAGCGTTAGCGCTTGACTTCCCCAGCCGGGCTGGAGTCCTTTGAGCCAGTGTCACCTTGTCCGTTGTGGGTAAATCCTGCACACGGAGGGACCCACACCCTGGGGGCTCTGGGCCCGAAGCTGGATAGAGCAGGACGCTGTCACGGCCCTCTTTAAACCAGAGGGGTCCCGTGGCTCCCCGGCAGCGCGGAAGGGTGCTGGCTCTGGCGTAACGGCATGGCGAGTCGCAAGAGACCTTCAGCCGGCGGCGTTACGGCCCTGCTTGTACAACTGCATCCCCGTAGAGGAGAGCAGCTTCTCCCAGCCCACCGCCAGCACCCCCGAGCAGCGAGACCCTTCGCTCCCTAGTGCCACTGCTCAGTGTGCTTCAGGCCGAGGCGTAGACCTAACCCCCCCCTGTGCTGAACTGGGCCCTGCAACCGTTGCTTTTGCTACTGTGATGATCTGTATTGCTGTTGCCTGTCACTAAAGTCACTGTTTATTGTCTGTTTAGCGCAGTAAGTGCCCCCTATATGGCAGGCACCCTCCTGTTTTTAGCATACCCAGCCCTCGGGGTGCTGCCTGGGGCTTTGTGTTGTAGAGCTAAACACAGAGGCTACGGTAAGGTTTAGTATTTGTCGTTTTCACTGTGAATATTCCTGAGATGTGGAAGGAACTCTCTCTCTCTCTCTCTCTCTCTCTTTCTCTCCTCTTTTTTTTTTGTGTGTAAATGGTAAAAGATGCCTTTTGGGGGGGGTTTGTAGGTTCTTTGGTTAATGGTTGTTTCTTTTGTCTGTTTCTTTTTCTTTCATTTCTACACATCCATGCAGTATTTCATGGTTCTAACAAAGCAGCAGTAAAAAAAGCTCTTGAAGCATGAAAATCCACTGGTGAGGGGCCTCATTGCTTTGTATTTTTTAAAAAAACCCAATAATTGTAGCTTAAATCCTTTTTTTTTTTTAATATATATAAAGAACAAAGATCTTAGAGGATCGGATGCATGAGTGGCTGGGTTGTTTTTTTTTGGTAATGGATGCAGCCCTTCTGGCAGGGGGGGCCGTCGGGCTCCGCCCGAGCAGCCGTGTTGCGATGCCGTCACGTCGTGGTCGCGCTGATTTGCAATGTTTAGCTGTAACCGATAAGCTAGCCTCTCTCGAGCCGTAATGTTGCATGCGAAATGACCCCGTAATCTCTCTGTAGGTTATGTTAATATATTGATACCCTTTTGATCTAAGTGACCTTCCTCCCCCTCCCCTCCTCTACCTCCCCTCCGTAACCCGTGCTATCTAAACGCTGCCCGCTCCGTGCCGGGGGGGCAGGTGGCGGCGCTGCGTGTTTTAAACGTTGTTTGTATTGTCGGCACTTGGCAGAATAGGTGGGAGGAACCATGACCTTTATTTAACAGTGGTTTTTCTTTTTTGTTGTTGTGTTTTACAGTTCTTTTCCCTGGTTCAGCCTGAACTATATACCAGGCCCTGCTGAAAATACCACCCAACAGTTTTCTTCTGCAGCTTATCCAGTTTCTCTTAAGTGCCCTGTTGCCATATTGTATGTTTTACCATGAGATGCAGTTTTTCTCACTGTTGTTATCGCAGAAAACACTACTGGTATTTGCAAATGTGTAGTAAAATTGTTTGATTGAACTCTCTCGTGTTGGGGGCTCGGGCACATTAACCACCTAATCCGTCCGTGTAGGGCTTTTGCTGTTGGATAGAGGTAAAAACCAAAGATCACCTAATTGCTCGTTTGCTAGGAGGACCCTTAGAACTGCCCGTGCAGAGCAGGCAGCGCAGTAAAAGACGCTTGTCTTGGCTGGCTGCGAGACTTTGGGCCAGAGGTTCCCTCTGCAGTGGCAGTAGGAACAGTAATCATGGCACACGGTGGAGCACATGCGTTGCCCCGCGCAGGTAAGGAGTGTGCCGCCATGTTCCGTACGTACGTGCCCGCCCGGCCGCGCAGCGCAGCAGCCTCCGCTCCCGCCGCCGCGGGCGCTCCTGCCCTCGTTTGACGAGGCAGCAAAAGCCCTTACGCTCCATTCAACCCTCCCCTACCCCCCCAGAAAAGAAACCCCCCCCATCCCCAAGGCTAAACCCCGACCTGTTGCCGTAGCCTCTAAGATGTGCAAGGCTTTGATGTGGTAGGTGTAAAAGAAAAAAGCTAGTGAACTGTACCGTATGATTAACCCCTAAATCCAACTTTTTTTGTCTTGTGTATCTTGATTTTTCTGTGTGCTTTGTAGTGAAAGCAGCCGACACGAGTCGTTGTTCATAAAACAGCTTTTGAAAGTTGAGAGCACACCCCCGGAGAACCGACTGTGCTTGCTTACGTTTGGTTCATGACTTAAAAATCGAGTACAGGTGATGAAATCTCGGCAGTGTTAACAACGAACCCAAAGTAGTGTGTATTGTGCTATTCTTACTCTCTCCTTCTTTTCTTTTCTTAGTTCTCTTTTTTTTCCTTTTTTCTTTTTCTTTTTTTTTAAAAAAAAGCTTTTTTTTTCCTTTTTTGCCTCTAGAAAAAAAAAAAACCTTAAAAAAACCCAAAACCTTAAAAAAAAAACCAAAACAACCCAATTTATTAGAGAAAAAGGAAGAGCCCCCCCCACCCCGAATCCAAATGTTCGCACCTCCTTGGCCTTTGGTTCTGACCCGACCAAACCAAACCCGAACGAACAGAAAGCCTAACCTTAATGATAACGATTTGCTAGCCGTGCAGCTCCGTATTGTAGCCAACATAAGTACCTTCAGCCAACTCAGGGAGAGACATTTATCTGGGTGTATGTGTGTCTTTGGTCACCCCCCCGCGGGATGTGTTCTAATGCGAGGCTGTTTCCCTGCAGGAGTCATTCCTGATGAGACTAAGGCTTTGTCTCTCTTGGCACCAGCTAATGCTGTGGCAGGTCTGCTGCCCGGAGGGGGACTGCTGCCCACTCCCAACCCACTCTCTCAGGTAGGTCCTGGCGTTGGGGCACTCTGGGCGGGTCTCGGTCTCTTGGGCTTGGAGCGCTGGCTCCTGCCGGCTCGGAGCTCCTCTCGGCTGCCCGGTGAACACGGTGCAGCTAGATGGGAGAGATGGGGTTCCCTTGGCCTCTGCTTCTGCCATCTCGGGGGGCCCGTGCTTACGTGACTCGCCCCTCCTTCACCCATGCGTAGGGCTGGACCGGGCTCATGGTGGAGGCCACGCTGGTGAGGCTCGGGGAGGAGACAGGCAGTGCAGAGGCCTGCTGGTGGGCTAGCTGAGGGGAGCAGTGGTGGCCACTGCTCCTAACTGAACACAGCAGAACCCGTGTGGAGCAGGAGCAGTCGCACTGGAAAAAGCCACCACCAGAGCCCCCATCTTAGTGCAGAGCAGAGAGCCAGAGCCCAGGGGGCAAATGAGTCCTGAACCCCGATGAATTCTGCAGCTTCACATCCTCAGCTGGGGCTGAGCTCTCCCTCTCTGCTCCTCTCCCTCTGTGGCCGCTGGTTGTGTGAGGGACAGACTTGCCCTGAGTGGCTCCGAAGGCTCTCTGGGTCTGACAAGGGCAGGGAGAAACCAATCCCCTGCTGAAGGTTCCCATCACCCCGATGTCTCTGTCTGTCAGCTCCTCAAAGGGGCTGCTGGCCCCCTTCAGCTCCGTTCTGTCACTCAGTCCCAGGCTGCTCCCACGCAGCTTAATGGTAGAGCTGAGCTGACCCCTCCAGTGCCAGGGAGGCTGGGGTCGGTGCCCTGGGCTTCAAACACACTGTGCTCTGTAGCTGCTGTGCAGCCAGCTGGGGGGGAGCTGCAGCGTGGGGAGCTGCGGCGTGGGGATGTGGCTCGGCCTCTTGAGCCTCTACAGGCTGAGGAGAAGCGCTGCCTCAGTCGCTTGGCAGTGGGAAGGGGCAGGCTCTGTTCCCTTGCTCTTGCTGCCACTGCTCTGCTGGCTCTACCCTTTGTAAACTCACAGGGGGCACCAGGTTGGGGGGCAGGGTCGGTCTGGGGGAGGGGAGAAGGGTGCTGCAGAGAGAGCTGGGCAGGCTGAGGCACTGGGCAGAGGGCAGCGGGATGAGGGTGAACAGGGCCAAGGGCAGGGTCCTGCACTCTGGCCACCAGAACCCCCTGCAGCTCCAGCCTGGGGGCTGAGTGGCTGCAGAGCAGCCTGGAGAGAGGGACCTGGCAGCACTGGGGGACAGCCGGCTG
>VZRI01014051.1:89171-114670 GCA_013397515.1 Upupa epops | reverse complement strand
AAGGACCCTCCACCCGCCGCCATCCAGCACCTGCCCGCGGGGACGGGACCAGGCTCCGCCCCCCCCGGGAGAAAAGGCGGGGGGAGGTGAAGAACGAGCACCGCCCCCTGCGAACCCCTCCAGTGCGGAGCCACCCCCCCCTCCATTTAGAGAAGGGATATGGGGCAAAGGTCAAAGGCAGGGTGTTAGGGGTGGAGGGGGTCAGTGTGTCCCTGCTTCCCCCCCTGCAGCTTCACGTGACAGCCTGGAACCCGGCTCAAATTGGGGGAAAAAAGGCGTTTATGGGGAAAAAAGGAGAAGGGGCAGTGGGATCGATAGAACCGTAGGAAAAGGAGAGGAAGGGCCATTTCGACGAGGGGTACATGTAACCCCACTGCACCAGTTAGGACAGGTGGCTTGAGCACAGGCAACTCATTGCACGGGAGGATGCAGAACCGGGCTCTGGGAACGGGAGTGCTTCTTGTTCACTTCCCCCTTCGCCAATCCCTGCTCCACCCTCAGTTACCGAAGTAGTCCAACACTGGGGCTTCCCAAGCAAAAAAGCTGCGGGAGGGTGGGGGGTGTGTGTGTGAGGGAGAGGGCAAGAAATGTTCCCATACGCCCCCCCTTCCATGGATTCCACACCCCACCAGTGGATTCCTATTTTTAGGACTCTGCGGTGACCCCCTGGGGACCTGCGTTTACACCACCACCGAGCCACTTCAAAGGTTACTGAGGGCAGTGGGAGCCTCTGAGATCCCTCCCCCCACCCCAGTGACTGCTCCATCCCTGATACCCCCCCTATCATCCCCCACTTGGCCGGGGAGGACTAATGGGGCCGCTGGAGGCTGTTTATTCTTTGTCTAGACTAGGACTATCTCCCAGACCCAGGGATAAGTGGGAGGGGTGGAGCAGAGGGATAACACATGGGGTAATTTATGGGTAACTTACAGGGTAATTCATGGTTGAAGCTCTGCAGCTACAGGGTTCCCTCCAGGGTTGAAGGGTTACAGGTCCTCCCCTTCTCCTATGTAAACATATCCCAGTCCCAATCACAGGAGGGAGAACAACAGCAGCCCCAGACCCAGAGGGAATTTGTCAGGGGGAGGGGGTGGGGTATCAAATCGGAGTTAACCAAGGAGTGTTTTATTGGGGGAGGGGGAATGGCAGCAGCTGTATTTACACAGACACTGTACATTCAGTCACGTTCGTTTCCTCCCACAAAAAGGCCCCGTGAACGTTTATTACAGGAGAAGGTCTCCCACTTATTATTATTAATTAAAAGCTGGGGTTGTGCCCCAAATGACTTGCTAGAGAGGGCAAGCAGCACTGAGTCCTTGCTGGCCTCAGACACAGTGAGCCGAGCAGACAAACAGGGATGGGTTTGGTGGCATCTGCATGACAACATCCCTTAGGACACCTAAAGAACGTTGGACTTGATCTCTTCTCTCCCCAGCACACAGGGCCAAGGTCCAAACCTCAAACCACCTAAAACCCTGCTGGGGTATTTAAGGCCAAAGGTTTGGCCGCGCTCCTTCTTCCTTTTAGCCTCAAATCTCATCGCCAGGCAGGGGAGGGGTTTTGTGATGTCCAGAGGCCCCGGACAGTTATCTCCTGGTGCTGAAAGATGGTGGGAGAAGGAGCAGGCAAAGTGGTATCACACTGGTGATTGTTATTAGCAAGGAGAGAACATGCATGGCCACAGTCTGCTGATCCCATCTCGCCACCTCCACACCCCTACCCTGTTCTAAAATGAACAACTCAGTCCCGCTCTCCGCCACTGCGGCGATGGAGGAGCTCCTGTACAAGAGAAGCGGCTGAGCGTGGCCCTCGCCTCCACCGTGGTGAACTGTCCTGTTGCTCCCCAGACTGCAGTGGATATCCCTGGTGTGATGGGTGGGGACGAGGTGTGGGGTCCCCGCCTGCAGGCACCTCCCTGCTGGGTCCATGGGAGGGCCTGGGGTGCCAACTGGCTGCGGGGCAGCTGGGTACGGGCTCTGCTCTCCAAAAACAGGCTCCCATCAGCTATCCTTCCCCACTGCCAGGGCTAACACCAAGGGTCTCGCTCCGCTCGCCCGCGGCAGAGGCTGTCACTGCGCTGCCAGGCGCTGTCGATGAGGCTCTGAGCGTCTTCGCATTTCTTCTTGACAGCAGCGTCCAGGATGGCCTTGTGCAGGAGGTCGACCTGAAACACACGTGGGGCAGTCAGGAGGGGAACAAGTGGGAGACACTGGTTGTGAAACCACTTCAGACCCAGATGAGAGAGTCATTCAGGTCATAAATATGGTTGATGGAGGATACAGGGCTGACCCAAGTCCCTCCTCACTGCCCTCACCAGCTGTGGATGGTCACAACCCATCATGGCTAGAGAGGAGAGTTTGACTCCCAACTCTGAATCTCCCACCCTGTGGTTATGTGAACTCAGAGGAGATCTGTGGCTCTCTTGTCCTTTGTCAGAAAGCTAGAGTCACCCTACAGGTTAAAATTCACCCAGGAATTTTCTCAGAGGACCCTGTTTGCCCTCCCTTGCTGGAGGAAGGGTGTGGCACACTCACCTGGAAGATGTTCCTCCATGCAGCGTTCAGTGCTGCGAGGAATCTCTCCAGTTCTGTAGTGCAACTAAAATAGAGGACCCAGGGGGGCAGGAACTGTTTGCTGTCCTGAGCAAACTCCTAAACACCGATAGAGAAGCCGGCTGTTACCACCACAGCCCAGCCCCAGTCCTTCCCACCAGCCTCAGTGCACCCAGCACTCACCAGGATACAGTACTCCTTGCCAGCCTCTGTGGAAATAGCGGCAATGTTGGTGAGCTCCGCAGTGCCCAACGAGCGGAAGAAGCTTGTCTGACAGTCCTCGTGGCAGGTAAAAGCTTTCTTATCCGTCAGCACAAGGCAGCAGGGGACGCAAGGTGTGGGGGCAACACCCTGGGGGATCACCTGCTTGGGGTGAGGGGAAAGGGAGGGAGTTAAAATCTGCCATGAAGGAGCCCCATCTCCACAGTGAAGATGATCTGACTCAGGAGAAACCTCCAGTGCTGCCAGACATCTGCACTCCCATCAGAGCTCCGTGCTGGGCCCCAGAGCAGCTCCAGTGAAGGAAGGGTGCTGATGCCCCCTTTGTCCCCAGCTCACCCCCTTGGACACAGCCTGGCAGAAGTACTGCATCCAGTCTGCCATGTCCTCCTCGTTCTCAGCACTCAGCTCCAGAGAGGGCCGGTCTGTCAGGATCACCTGGAAGGAGTGGGGCCGGTCTGTGGTGTTGGAGCGACGGCATCCCCCACACTGCTCACCTCTAGGAGAGAGGAGGAGGATGGAGATTAGCAGGTGTGATGGTTATGTAAAACCATGACAGTGGATCAGCCAGCGCTAACAACAGCCTCCCTGTGCCCTCCCTTTTCCCCACAAACAGCTGCAACATCCCCTGTGGGAGCTCCAAGAACAGCCTCGTCTCTGCACGTGACAGCAGAGCTGGAACGAGCAGAGGCTGCCCAGTGTGGCTCCTGGAGGGTATGTCAGTCCACTGGAGAACAGTCCCCCATCAAAGGGTGGGCTTAGGGTGAAGAAGGAGGTGTAAGTGAGTCCAGCTCCAGGGACTGGAGCCAGAGCAGGTGGGCACTGTACCCAGCCAGGAGCAGGCAGGGAGTCCTGCAATGTGGACTAGATCATGACCTGCCCTGAACCACCACCCGCAACATCCCAAGAAGCTCCCAATCCCAATTTCCACCAAAACCAAATCTGGCTGCCGTCCTATCAGACACTCACCCCATGTTGATGGAGAGCAGAGGGGTGACATCTGTGCGGTCTGGGTACTGATATAAGATCCCATTGCTGCCGTATGGGAAGAAAAGAGAGGAGGTGACTGGAGTCAGCTCAGCTCTGGCAGCTGCGCAAACACCCTCTACCCTGTCCTCCACCCAGGGGGGTGGTCAGCCACAACTGGATGGCTTGAGCCTCCCAGGTGACAAGGTGGGGTTCTCTCCATCTCCCAAGCAGCTCCTGGGAAACAAACTGGTCCCAGCACCTTTTCCTGTGAGGGCAGGCTGATTCCAGTCCCAACCTACTGTCCTGGTGCCTACCTGAGCACCACAAAGCAGGTCTTCCACTGCTCCTTGCCCAGGTAGGAGGTCCCTGCCTTGTAGTGCAGGATGCCATCCTTGGTGACTACGTTCTCAGCAGAGCTGTTGGTGGTGGGTCCCAGTGCCTCATCCATGGGGTCTTCCCAGTGCACAAGGCCGTAGAAACGCACCACCACATCGCAGGCCTGCAAGAGTCAGATGGAGACGTCAGTGGGAAGGAGTCTCTCCTGAGCCTCCACACCATGCAAGATGATGGCTACGATACCCAAACTCACCTCACACTTGGACTCCTGGGCTACAAATTTTGCAAGTGCCAGCTTTTCCATGGTGGCATCCGTGAGGATACTGGGGTATGGGGGCTCCCGGCACCCTTTGATCATGGCTGACTTCAAGGAGACCAGGAAGAACCTGAGAGGGAGACAGACGTCTCTGATAAGACCAGAGGCGGAGTCCCTCATCTCCCTTGTTCCCTTATGCTGAAGTAGCGTCCCTCGACACAGGCCTCTGCTCTTCCAGACCAAAGACTCTTGAAATCAACCCACAGACCAAAGGCAACAGAGGACTGCAAAATCTGAGCTTCAAAAGGGGATGGAGGGGATGGGGGGAACTGGGAGACAGGACACCCAACCCAACACAGATCCCAGCAGGACCATCCATGCTCTAAAGGACTCAATTCCCTGAGCTGACAGCACACAAAGAGACTCTGGGCTATGTCCTGCAACTGAGGACCTTGTCCCATTCATCCCAAGTGACACAAACGATGCATAGCCTGAGCTGTGCCCAGAGCCCCACAGTTGTCGGCTGAGAGAGATGGTGGCTGCTGGGCAGACCCTCTAAGCTCATCCAGCTCAGGGCATTTCCAGCTGCCTGTAGGGTTTAGCTGGTGAAATCAAACTAGCTCCCAAATCCCCTGTGGCAGCAGGACTATGACTTTGTTAGGAAGGGCTGTCACCAGACTGTTCCGCAAGTCCCACTGGCAGTCCAAGGTGCTGGGCAGAGGTCCCGTGCCCCAGGAGCAAAGTGCCATGGTTCACCACCTGGTCCCTGCTTACTCGGTGAGAGCCACGTCCGCTGTGTCAAGCAGGAACTGCTTCCTCCGGTTGGTACACACCAGAGTCACCGTCTGCTGATCCAGCCCAACCTGCACCACAGATGACCGGTTAAGGAAGCCAGGCGGGGGATAAGGGGCAGCAAAGCAGGGCTGAATCTGGCTTCTGGCCCCCAGGCAAAAGGTCAGAAGCAGCCGTGACTGATATGAGCAAGCTGGGCACAGAAGGAGTGCCATTTGAGGGGGATTCTACCTCTCCCAGTCTCAAAGATTCATTGGCCAAAATGCTTCCCGTGGACAGAGTGCCCCACAAAAACACCCTACGTGGTGCTCCTGCTCCTCCTGAGGCC
The DNA here is from genome assembly GCA_013397515.1 of Upupa epops. NCBI lineage: Eukaryota > Metazoa > Chordata > Aves > Bucerotiformes > Upupidae > Upupa > Upupa epops. Next base: position 109,218 of record VZRI01014051.1, on the reverse strand, counting down.
AGGAAGTAGAGGCCCAAACCCCAAACTCACCCCCTGCTCCACCCAACAGGTCTGACCTGACCCACACTGCACTCACCGAGATGTAGTCCAGCTCGTTATAGGAAACGGCCTCCTCCACCATGTAGGGCTTCTCCGCTGCCCCTGGCACAGACACAAAGGGCCACATGATGGGTGGGCAAAGGAGCGCAGCACTGCTACACAGCAGTGGCAGTGACAGACATGCACACTGAGCTGCATCCTGGGGGCTCTCAGGGGAGAAGGAACTCCCTACTGTGACTGTCACCACTCTGGAGGACACGAGGGAAATGGCAGGGCAGGGAGTAAGCTATGGTGCCCTGATTCATGGACAAGCCATGGCTCAAACAAGCCATGATCAGGCAAGCCTCCCCCAGTGCAGGCCTGCAGAGGGGCTGTAGGATGGGATACCTTTCCGGATCAGGTACACATAGCAATCAGTCAGCAGGACGTAGATGAGCTGCAGGTTCCCCTCCATGTGTCCAGTGCTCATTCGGATCATCTGTGCAGAAAGAAAAGAGCTCTCAGTCCGCAGCAGGGACAGAACTGGCCCTTCATGGGGCACTGATGGTGACCACCTTACCCTGAACAACTGTTCTTCATTCTCCCGAAAGACGTGGATCATCAGCAGGAGGAGATGGTTATTATCCACCCTGTGAAGACAGACAGCAGAGGATGGACACAGACCTGGGGTTGGGTGGGTTCAGGAAAGGCAATTCCCTTCCTTATGGAACTTGTCCATGATTTGGGAGCCTCTTGTGTTACTGAGACCTCCTGACCCCCTCTTCATGCTGGAAAAGGATAGGGTTCATCCCCCAAACCGAGGACAAAGGTTGAAGTACCAGTTTCAGCTCAAGACTGTTTGGAAGATGCTCTGCCTGCTGAGCAAACACAGTCTCACCTGAACTCAGAGGGGTGGGTCAGCTCCGAAGGGCTGCCCTGCCCTTCCTCCACACCAGAGTCCTCGGCGCTGCTCAGGGAAGGGCTGGGCTGCTCCTTCTTCAGCTCACTGAGAGCCTGGGGGGCGATGGTTTCAGTCTGGCCAGTTTGGGGTTCATAATTTGCCCCTCTGGACTCCTCTAGTGCCCCAGCTTCTTCTCCCTCTCTGTTTGCTTCTTCTTCAGGAGCCTCACTGCTACCAGAAACATGTGACGGTTGGCCAGGCCCTGGAGAGTCATGGTGGCCACCACCTGGTGCAGCAGCGTTTGGACTCTCAACGGTAAAGCGGTAGAAGTCCATGGGGGCTGAAATCCCCTCACTAAAGTCGCCAGAGGACGATCCATCTGGGGTCTCCCCTGGCGTGCCAGTCCGAAAGGACTGCCCGGGGGGCTCAGGGGGGGCATTCCAGCCTCCAGGGTCCAGCTGCCCGTTGAGCCTGTCCATCACCTTGCTCAGCGGCTGCCCCACACTCTCCATGGACGTGTCCTTCATCTCAGGGATGCGCAGAGCCAGCTGGCTGAGGGCAGAGCGCTCGTGACCCTCCTCCTGCCTGCCTGGTCTGGGCTCAGCAGCTGGGACAGTAGGACCTGCAGGGTCTTTCTGAGAGTCTTCTCTGTCGCTCAGCCCATTCACACCGCTGTCTCCACTGGCCTGCTGGGAGTCAGATTCAGCGGGTGCAGGGGTGCTGACCAGCTCCTCAGGCTTTGGTTTCTTCTTCTTGCCCGTTTTCTTCTTCTTGGCTAACCTGCACAGTGAGATGCCAGCAGAGATGTCACTGTCTGTGCCTGCTTAGACTCCTCTAATAGAAGGAGGGGCTGCAGGGGGTCCTATCACTCCCCAACAACCTCCCCTCACCATTTTCCCTACTGCAGGGAAATCCCGGTATCCACAACATCACAAGAACAGCAGGCCAAGTGCTGTCCCTTCCTTATCTGAAAAACAAGAGGCATCTGGACACGGAATGGGGCCATGACTGGGCTTGATGGTCTCAAAGACCTCCAACCTAAACGATTCTGTGATCGTGGGCCCCCTCCGACATTCCTGTCTGAGAGCAAGATGTTGGCAAGGGAGAAGGTTTCAAGGACAGCGGAATGTTGCGTCCCTGCCTGCCAGAAGAGGGAGATGCAGAAGGCTGGAGCCCTCTCCAGGCCAGCGATTCCAACTGCGGGAAGTGTCCAGGCCTCCCACAGCACCAAACTGCTGCCAGGTCACTCTGGTTTGGGAAGCAAGCACGGTGCTCCCCTTCTGCCTCTGCCAGAGAGGCAGGAGTGATGTAACCCTGCTCCTCCCAGGAAAAACAGGGCATGAGATCAAAGCACAGCCCTGCTGGGCTGGCTTAGGGGAGCCCCCATCACTGGGTGTGAGCAGACGTTGCCTTGAGCTCTCTGTCTGGGTTAAGGGCTCCAAGAAACCCCTGGGGATCTCCTCCGCAGAGTCAAACACAGGCCAGCACGTCTCCCTCAACAGGTCTAGCCACAATCCACTGATAAATGAGAGAAAGGACAGAAGATCCAAGACCCAGAGTTCCTGCAAACCTGCCACCAGCTGGAGAAAGGTTTGAATCAAAGCTCATGGCTTCCTCTGAGATCTCCACTACAGACTGGCAGGCAAACGTGTTTGTGTTGAGCCTGACTGTAGCTCCACAGACCCCAAGGAAGCAGCTCTGTGGACACCTCCAGAGCACCTGGTTGCATCTGGACATTGTACACCCACTCTTTTAAGGCTGTATAAAGGCTACACCACAGGCACTGTCTCCGTTGGGCTAGAAGGGGCAGCACATGCTCAGCCTCTGGTGACAACTGACACTCAGGGACGTGTTTACAGACCAACCAGCTCTGTTCCTACCTGATGACCTCCAGTTCTGTGCAGCTCTCAGACTGGTCTGTTCCCTCTGGGGTGGCTTCTGTCTTCTCCTGGGAAGCCGTGTGCACCGGCGTGGTCTCAGTAGAGGACAGAACATCGGCTTTCTCTTCGTTGAAGGGGTTGTACCGCTGTGTTGGGCTCTTCAAGGGGGCTTTGCTGCCATTGGCCTCTGAGGCGGTGGAGCGCGGGCAGCTGAGGGTGTCCGTGAGATCTCCATCTGCAAAGACAAGAAGGAAAGAGCAGGACTGATGTCAGCTCCAGCTCTTGGATCCAGTCAAACCAAGCAAAGCTGTGCACTGGGGGCTTGGGGTGCTACAGGGTCACTGCACTGCTGGCAGTGACACCAACCTGAGCACTGGGAGAGAGCTGCTGGACCGGCATAACTTCAGAGATTGCTGCAAGCAGCAGGTTCTTCGTGAGGTGGGAAGGACAGGCCAGTGCACGACCCAGCATCACTGTCATTTAGACAATGCCTGGAAATACCAGCTTGGTCGCCCAGGCAGCTGGAGCAAGAAGCAGAGGCATTGTCCTCATCAAGGAACTCAAGGGGTTTTGGGTCATGGTGCTCCAGAGCAGAGTGAGCTGAGACTGCAGCCCTGCACTGCTGCTTCTCCCCTGCAATGGGGTCTTACAAAGATGCCTGCTTGACTGGAGGGGCAGAAACAGAGGCAGCCTGTGGAACAGAGATCCTTTTGGAGCTGGCTGCTTCCCTCTGCTTGCACAAGATGCATCCAGGGGGCTTGGAGTGTAGGGAGGACACACAGCATTCACCAAGGAAGGACAGCAGGCTGCACCGAGGTTGGAGCACATGGAGCTTGGCTCATGTTAGTCTTCAGACGGAAAAGGGGCAGTGGAGAAGGGCTGCAGGAGTCATGCTCAGAGTTACCCATCCACAGTCCAGGTTAAAGGAAGGTTACCCACATCCTTCTCTTCTCCAGCACCCAAAGCCAGATAGAAACCTCTTGCCAGGTGGGGAGACCCCCCCCCCCCCGAGAAGGGAACCATAGCTCTGAAACTGATTTGGGGATGAAGACTTTGAGCAGGAAGACAGAACCTCTTCTAAAAACAAATTCAATCTACTAGAGGCAGTTTTGTGCCGGCTGATCTCAGAATGTGGCTTTGCTGCTGCCTGCCCTGCTAACTCCAGCAAGGGGAGTAGAGCAGATTTTTAATCTCTGCATGAAAGGGAAAAGAAACCATTTAAAAGCTGTTTCAGCCCCAGGCTCCCAGCCTGCATCACCCAAACATCTCCTTCTTTTTTGCCTAAACCCTGCTGGTTCCATCCAGACGAAACATTTGTCCCAACGACAGGATTTTTACCTTACAACGCCTTGGCTGGAAATAGGGAACAGCCCCAACTTGCTCCCTAAGCTCTCGCTCTGTGTAACCCACGGGCAGGGGGTTAGAGGAAAATCTGGCTACACTGGGTTTGGCAATGTGGTCTGTACCCGTGAGGGTATGCTCGAGCTTCAGGGCCACGTTAAACCCTCTTGGTGAGTGTCTGTGTGGGGGGGGTAAGAAAGAGGATGAAGAGGGAGCGTGTTAGAGCCATCCACATGGAATTCAGACAGAATTTCCCCAAACATTCAGGCCAAGACCTAAAGCTCCATCCAGCTTTTAGCTGCAAAGGACAGAGCACGGGTGGGTTTCCCCTCCAGGGACTGCAGGAGGAGGGAGAAGGACAAGTCCCTCTGAAGTGCTCTTGGCCATAGGGGCCAGACACAGCTGTCAAGTTGATTTAAAAGTGTTGATTTTTGTAAAATTCAAAACCAAAAAGAAGTGGTTTTGAGTGAGCCCGGCCACGTGCTCGACCTTGTGGCCTGGAGAGGCGTTCGACACAGCAGAGCAGTGTCCAAACCCAGCAGAACCTCCCAATCAAATCCCACCATTCAAATTCAAGAAAGCAGCAGCAACCCAGCTGTTTGCCGGTGCTTTCAGGACACCAGTGAAGCTCAGTCAGTTTTTCAATCAGCACCTCATGTGCTTCACCCCAAAGAAAGCAACCTCTGGCGTCAGGCTGACCAGCACAGTCAGACTCATTCTGTATGGCCACTGGCCCCTGCTGCCCACTCCACACTGGGGCTACAGTTCTGCTTTTCCATGTTACCTGGTGTAAAGGCTCCTTTCAGCAGCACAGGCTGAGCAGCCATGGGACTGCACTCAGAACTCCTGCCTTGTGTCTGAGGCACCTAGTGAGGCAAGAGAACACCCCTCTGTGCTGGGACAGGAGCTGCGGAGGCCTTTGCCCGTGGTCTCACCGAGGAGACTCAGGACCTCCCACCTTGGTGGGTCTATTCTGCTTGAATTCCATTGAGATGTGGCAGTTCTTAGTTACAGAAACGAACCCAGGGAGCATGCAGCAAGCATCGGGTGGCAGCAATACAGAGAGAAACCCCAAATGGTGTAACAGAGGAGTATGTCCCACCTTCCCAGTCTCTGCTGGGCATGGCCTGCATTGCTGGAAACACATCTCCAAAATCATAATCTACAAAAACGAGGGATAAAACTCAGGATTAGAAATACAGGTTATGGAGAGGGAAAGAGCGGGGAGGGGTGGGGGACAGGGTGCAAAGGGGATTTAAAGGGAACTGGGGAGAAACAAAACAATCTTCCACTGGTATCTGAAACGTGTGAAGAAATAGCTACGGGAACATGGACGCAACTGGGAAGCAGCTTCCTGATGGGTGCTGTGGGTGCTGCGATGGGAGCAGTGAAGGGTGAAGGCCCTGGTGGGCAGGCTGCTGGAAAGCTAAACCCAACAAACAAACAGTGGGTAGTGGGTACCTAATCAGAGGTCCCTTTATGAATCAATTTAGCTGCTCTGTGCCTCAGTTTCCCTGTTTCACGCTCACCTCCCATGGACACTGTGATGTTTGTCTCGATGTTTGTAAAACCAGGGGTCTGATTAAAGGGGAAAACTTGCCCTCTGGACCTAAAATCTCCAGCGCCAGCTGGGTGTTCCTGTTGGAATGATGAGCAGTGAAGTCATTAGTGAAATTACATTCCTCCCTCTCTGCTGGAGGAACAGCAGCAGCACTGGCTCTCCTGGGTTCAGTCACCTCTATCACCCTGGTCCTGCAACAGGGGATGGCACCAAACTCCTCTGCCCGTGGGTGAAACTGAGACACAGATCACAACCACCACTGCCTGGGCACACGGAGCATCTTGTGATGATATCAAACCCTAAATCCAGCTGCAAAATCTCCTGCTGCTCCACTCCAAACCCCTCTTTCCTTGGGCACTGAGTTTCCACGCACCAGATGGGTTTGGATTGCTGAGCCAAACTCAAGTGACAGCCCTTGCCCCATCAGGAGCGAGGGCGAGAAGTGCTGGCACCAGGACATGTTCTGCTGAGGGTGGATCACAAACCAGGGGGTGCAGCAGGTTCTGACACAGCTGTTTGGGACAAACCCCTGGGGATGGAGAAGCTTCACCTTGCAGCTTCCACTGCCAGGCTCCTCACGTTGTCTACAACTTACCTGGGATGCTGGAGGTTGGACATGAGCAAAGCCCCAAGAGCAAACCGTGTGGATTTGTAGCAATGAGCCCAAAACATTGCTGTGCCTCAAAGTCCTTTGCTGAAAGGATGGAAACACCCACCCTGCGCTGCTCCTGCTTTACCTCACATGGAAAAGGCAACCAATGGACACTGATGTCAGAGGGAACCCAGCGGCACCAGGCCTCAGTCCTCAGTGTCACCCCATCTATCCAGATTCTTCGATCTTGCTCTGACATCAAAAAAGGGACTGGGACAAAATATTTTGGACTAGAAATGGCAGCAGCAGAGCTGCTCCTTCATGTGAGTGAGTTTAACGTGGGATAAGAGCTCCCTGCAGCAGGTTAGGGGGCAGGTGCAAGGTACACGACTCCTCAGTCCACCAAGAACAACCTCCAGAACTCTCTAACAGGGAGAAGGGGCTGAGTACAGTAACTTACCAGGCTGCTCAAGCTAACAGGCACCAAGAGAAAAAACCAGCAACTCTGAGACCACTGGCTGCCTTTCCCTCAGACTGGAGACACAGAGAAATGACTTTGGAAACTGTTCGCACCACCTCCAGTGCATCTGGGTCTCCAGACTGCAGAACATGCAGTTCAAAAAGGTGCTGGAGCCCTGGGTACCTGCTCTGAACCGGCAACTTCATTCAGATACAGGTACAGATCACTCCTTGGACAGACTTCTCCAGTTCTTGCTAAAACGCAACCCTCATGATGAAAACATGGGCTGAGATGGAAATCCTCTCCTAGTCGATGGTGGAGGAGCTGCCCATAACTTAAACCCTAGGAGCTCCCAAAGGCAAGAGAGGAGAGACTCACAGCCTGACTGCTGGGTCTCTTGCTGTGGTCTCTTCCACTCCATCAGGTGATACCACTTTGGACACCTCATCCAGTGCAGCAGCTCGGCTGAAGGGGATGTGGGAGGACACAGCCCCAGAGAACCACTGACCTTCACTGGATGGAGCGATGGCACTGTCATCCCATTCCAGGTTGGTGGAGGTGACTGAGTTGAAGGAGTTGAGGGACAGGCTGTCTGAGCCGTGCACAGAGCTGGGCAGTCGGTCCTCAAAGTCTAAGAGGTACTGGGGTTTGTAGTAATCTGGCATGTAGGGGGCCAGGTCCAGGTAAGGAGCGTCCTGCAGAGGAGAGAGTAAGGGTTGAGTCAGGCTCTGAGTCACTGCACACAGGTATGAGCAGTCAGAATCTTGGAGGATGACCTTGAATGTCCTCTGCCCATTTCTGCTGCCTTCCCCAGCAGCTCTGCTGCAACACTGATGGTGACCCAGTGGCTCTGTGTTGAGCTGGAGAGATGCCAGTGTTTGGTCCATGCTTGCCAGAGCTCAACACCTTTATCCCCATCAATCTGCCCCACAAGTGGTTTCCCTGTTCCTGCCTCGTTCCTCTCTCAAACACATAGAGGAATAACTGAGCAACAGGAATAAACCCCACTGCTGGACCTAAAAGGCTCCAGGCTTTCCTAACAGTAGCAAATTCATGTCCTCAGCTGATGGCCAACAAGAGCCACACAGAGGGTCCTCTGACACCAGCAGACCCTGTGCCACGCGCACCCACAGTCTCAGAGCCAAGAGAAACACTTGCCAGATCCAAGTCAAAGCGGATGAACTCCAGCCCGGACACCAGAGTTAAAAACAAGGTCAGATGATCGTGACTGCAAACCAGGGCATTCCTGCAGCACAGAGAACACAGAAGAGCTTCAGGTATGTGGGCAACAGAAGAAACTGCTCCAAGATGCCTTCTGTTTTCTTGGTGCCTGTCCCCAAGCTGCTCTATAAACAGTCCCAGAGCAGACAGCCTGCTGTTTGCTTCCCAAGAGCACCAGCAGAGCTTAAGGGCAGGTCAGTGTGGCCCAAAGGAGTCAGGCAGCTACTGTGTGCTGTCCCCAAACCGAGCTACAGCCAGACTTCAGGGTGTCCACTGGAGCAGAGTGTCCCTGGACAAGAGACTGGCAGCAGCTTGGAAAACAAGGAAGAACATAAAGGCCAATTCCGGGGCTAGAAATGAAAGCAGTAGGTAGGAGAGCTGGGACACTCACTTGACATAGTATTTGTGCAGCAGGCTGAGGTTCTCCTGGAACAGCCTCAGGTAGCTCTCCAAGGAGTTTTCGTTGAGGGCTAGGTACAGCCAAGCCCGACCTGGAAACAAAACAGCAGAGAGATCTGTCTGTGGAAGTGAAAGAAGCCTGGAAATAATCACAAATCACTTAAAAGCCTTCAGATTGTTCATCGCATTTGTGTCATTTCAGGGGAGAGGCACAAACATGTCAGCAGGAGATGAAGGGGCAAACTGGTGGTTGGGAGTGGGAAGAAGAAACAGCACTGGCAGCTGACTGAGAAGGAGACACACGACTGTCTCTCCAGCCAGAGTCCTGCTGGCATCACCGGCAGGGAGGAAGGAAAGACAGGAGTGAGAATCACTCTAAATCAGTGCAGGTGAAATCTGAGCTAGGACACAAAGTCTGGTGCAGAGAGAGGTGACAGTGGAGTGTGGGCTCAGCTCCGCTCTCACCAGTGCTGGGCTTGGGAGATGGAGGGTGTTTGGCTAATTAGGCAGAGAGGAGGTCTTTGGGCACCGTCCTGCATCAAACGTGGCGTCGATGGTCCCAGACAACTGTCAGCAGGAGAGAAGCAGCAACAGGCAATGACAGCCAGAGTGAGATGTTCTGGGGTCAGAGTGGTGATGCCTCCTCACCTACCTGAAACTTTTCCCAACTGATCGCTTTGGTTTCAGTGTGGCAGAAGCAGGGCGAAACCTCTGACCCTAAGCCTGAAGCACAGTGCTAGAGCTGTCACACCAGGCCTCTCCCCATTTTAGCCAAGGCCAGCAGGATTCACTGGAACAGGCTGCTCAGAGAGGTGGTAGAGGCCTCATCCCTGGAGCCATTCAAGGTCAGGCTGGATAGGGCTCTGGGCAACCTGGTCTGGCAAGTGATGGCCCTGCCTGTTGTAAAGGAGTTGGACTGGATGACCTCTGGAGGTCCCTTCTAAACCTGTGATTCTATGACAGTGGGGAACTGCCTGCTGCCCTCTCAACCTGTCTGCAGCCCCAGCCCTCAAACACAACCTGCCTGAGGTTCCTGCCCGGCCAAACATTCCCAAACGCAGGTCTGCCCTGAGAGCTGGGGCAACTGTGAACACTCACTGCGTCCCAGGTTGGTGGCCACATGTTGAAGCACTTCAATCTGTTTGATGGCTTCCCGGCGGGTGAAGTGAACGACCAGCACCCAGTAGCCCGAGGAAAGATCTTGCAGCCTGAAAGAAAGGCCAGAGCAAGGCTGAGCAAAGGCTTTGTTATCTCCATCCCAATCACTGCTTAGACGGCTTCCCCACACTGAGGCCAAGCGTGGGGAAATGCACCCCAGCAGCAGGCTCCACCCTTACCCGTAGAGCAGAGCATGGTCCAGATGCTCACAGAGCCGCTGCAGGACCTTGTCGTGGTTTCTGATGGCCGGTGTCTCATCTTCACAGGCAGCAAAGTAACTCTGCAGCTGTAAAAAGAAGAGATATGCTGGCTGCAACACCCTTCTGCAGCCCACTGAAGAGGCCACTGGTGATGCAAACACTAACCTGCTTTTATTTAACCTCTCAGCTTCCTAACCTCGATGCAGGTTATTACAGGGTGTAGCAACTGCTTTTAAGAGAACCTTGAAGGCAGTAACTCACAGGGTAAACCTCACCCGAGTCCTGTATCGCATCCCAGCTGACCCACTGGCCTCCACCTAACCCTAGAGCTCACAGATCTATTTAGATGCCCGTCTCAGGCATCAGCAGCACTGGAGCTGGGAGGTTACTCACAGGGGTTGTAATCCCAGCCCTGTTTACGATAGTTGTTTGCAGTGGCTGGTGTCAAGTGAGCACTGGTTGAGCCACAACACATCCCCCCACCACTGACCTTGGTGATCCACTAGGTCTTTGACAAACCTCTCTGCATGGTAGATTTAGAAACGTGACAGTGTTGCTCTTGTTCAGTTCAACCTGTCTCTACACACTGGTTTCTCCTCCTGAATTATCACTAGAGCCAGAGACTCCTCTAGAAAACCATCCAGTCTGGACGTAGAAGTTATTGAGGGGGATAGGGAAGACTCTAGAGCCTCTTGGGAACTGTCCCAAACAACCCTCTTAAAAATATGACTGTATCTAGCTCCAACACCTACCTGGCTTGTAGAGTTGACTCTCCAGTGCTCTTGGGTAAGAGAGGAGAGCCAGGTGTTTTCTGCATGGAGCACAGCCCAACCCTCACGTGGGAGAGAACTGCTGAGCTTGGAATAACCACAGCCAAATTCCCTCATCCCATCACACAGCACAGCTCAGCCTGTCCCTGCCCCATCTAGTCCAGAAGGTAAATCCCTCGGGGAAGCAGATACACGATGACATTTCCTTTGTGGAGTCAGCTGGCATGCCCTGGCTACACACAGACTTTTTCAGGACAACCAGGTGAGACCTAAAACATTTCAGCTCATCCACCTCTGGCAGGAAGCTGTCCCAGAAGATTGACACCACTAGCAGGCAGCCCAGTCCTGCTGTTCAACCCCTATTGTAGGAGCTACCTGCAGTCAGAGTTGTGAGCTCCCACCTGTAGCAAGGACACCAGAAGAACCAAAGTCAAGAGCTGCATCGCTCTGGCAATGCACAGATGAGTCCATGGAGGATGCTCTCCAAGAGCTCACTATAATGTCTTGCTTTTGGGGAAACTGAGACAGCAAGCAAAGCCCCTGGCAGGACATCAGCCAGGATGTGGAGGCAGAAATTCCCAGCTTGTCCCAGGCACACTCTTGCCTCAGTAGGCTGCTGAGAAACTCTTGGAGGAGAATGCTGTCTTGAGTGGTTCTGGGCAGCAAAGAACAAAAATAACCAGGCCCTGCATTAGCTTAACCCTGAAACCAAGGAGCTGCTCAGCCAGCTCTGCACTTGCAGCTCAGGGAGGTCATCTCAGAGGGAACTTGGAGCCTGTTCGTGCCCCCAGCTGGAGGAATTACCCATGACAGACTGTCTGGGCAGAGAAAGAGATGAGCATTTAGAAGAAGCATTTCCTCTTTCTGCTTTCTTTCCTTCTCCAAAAATAACCTTCCTGCAGCCAATTTTACAGCTCTCAACCCCCTCTGTTGCTACAGACCAACCTTCTCCCTTTACCAGAGCGTGCAACTGGCAGTTTCTCATCTCAACAGCTCCAACACCTAAAAGCACCAAAGAATTTCTAAAAAGCAGAGTTCTCTTCGTAGAAAAGCCACAACTCCCCACCACCAAGGTTTTGAAGGGCTCTCTTTCTCTGCATTCTATGACAGCTTGCTGTTACCTCTGGCTGCCCTGCCAGCAGCACACAGTACAAACCAGCTCTTCCTACAGTGCACCCATTCCTAGGGAGGCAGCTGGAAAACTCAGTCCCACAGCCATGTCCAGAGTAAAACTACCCCGCAAAGCTTCAGTGAGATATGTCAGGAGCCAGAGGATGAGCTGGCATGGCCGTGCTTTGACTCAGAGTCACGAGGTCACAGGGTCCCTGTGAACAGGGAATGTGCACTCAGCAGTTTCAGAATCAGATTCAGGCTCCCAGTCAGGGCATTTTATGGACAGCTGGTACCAGGAAGCATCAAGGGCTCACTCCTACCCACAGGGACACATGGACAGGGTTGTGTCGAGGAACAGTGCTGTTTCCAGCATCTCCCCATAACAAACGCAGCCAGAGGCTTGCAGCCCGGAGCACAGGACGTACAGAGCCCGCCAGAGCACAAAAGCCCCAAACAAGATTGGCCAGGCAAATCCCCGCTGAGCTCCCGCGTGTCTAGGGAGGAAACAAGACAGAACAAGCCACGGACAGAGCCCTTCTAGGTGGAGTCATCCCTAGCACGAGGGTGGTGAAAGGCTGTGACTTGCAAAAGCTGCTGGGGAGGTGTTTTTGGCTGGGGAAGAAGGGTGAAGGTGAAGAAGGACGCTGTGGAACTGCTTCCTCAGTTAGGAAACACAACCCAGTGGCACAATTTCCCAAAGGCCCAGCTTCAAAGATCCACCCGTCAGGAATTGTGTAGGAATTACGACCACAAACATCTCGGGACAGAAGCACAGACCATGGATGGTGCCAGCACAGGCAGGAGGCTGTAACATTGCCCAGAGGGATGTGACACTGCCCTGAAAACATGGCACTGTCAGAGGGTAGTTACTGCTCTCCTGTAAATTGCTCTAACACACTCAGGAATCGTTTGAACTCAGCTCTCCCCTAATCACGGTGCTGCAAGTGAACCTGTCTGGCAGGTGGGGGCCAGACTTGATGAAGCATCCACAAAGCAGCTCCCTGGGCAGTGAGCTGGGTCAAATTGGGAAAAAGAGAAAAGATAAAGCTAAAAACTGTTAACAAGCACGATTCTGTGACTGCGTAACATGAACTGAATGCAACATCTCTGGGGTTTGTGGAGAGATGCTCTGCCCCTCATCTCCTCTGGGCTCCAAAAGCAGAAGGTTGAAGGTTGCTCAGCCAGAGGACTTGAGTGGGGCACAGCGAACGCCTGCAGCTCTGACCCAGGGCTATTTATAGGCATTCCTGTGGCCAAAATAAGTGCCATCGGCATGCAGGAGGCATCTCCACCATCCACTGAGACCACTTGGCAGCCCCAACAGGGCGAGAGCCCCAGTGTTGCAACAGCAAGAGGTGAAAACCAGTTACAAAAGTCCAAGCACTCAAGGCTGGTGGGTCAAACACTTGAGGAGAAAGCGGAGCAGGAGGGTGGGTGCCCACAGGTAATGGGGAGCTGGTTTGCAGCAAGGGGAACACGGTGTTTGTGCTGCTGACAGTCACATCTCATCCCCAGTGAAGAGAAAGTGGGTTGAATTGCTGGTTATCAATCGTAACGTGGAGATTCTGACACTCCACAGGCTCTATCAGCCAGCATGCACAAGAGAAGTTATTCCTTGCACAATCTGACAGCCAGCTCATTGCACTGGTTCTCAGCGAGGACGAAGCTCTCCAGGCCCACTTGTAGAGCTCCTGTGCTGCAAGACCATTTGGGCAGTCACACTTTAAAGTTATTTCTCAAGTTCATTTCCCTTGTTTCCTTGGCAGGACAAACGAAGTGAAACAAAATCAAACAGTCCTTCCAGATACTCTGTTCCTAACCATGGTGCTCACTGCATGAGAAAGGCTTGCGGCTTGGAGCAAGTCCAGAGGAGGCCACGAGGATGATCAGATGGCTGGAGCCCCTCTGCTTCAGGAATNGGAGCCATTCAAGGTCAGGCTGGCTGAGGCTCTGGGAAACCTGATCTAGTGAGAGATGGCCCTGCTTTGGTGTAGGGGGGTTGCACCAGATGCCCTTTGGAGGTCGCTTCCAACCCAACACATTCCACGATTTCTTACAAAACTCCCAAACCAGCCTCAGCACCCAGCTTCCCACGCTGCACTCCACACACCTTGCTTTGTGGCCTTCCTGATGCAACAGGAGGCAGCAAGTAAGGAACAGTCTGAAGAGAAACAGAGCGTGCTTGTCACACACAGCCAGCAACCTGGAGACATGAAGCTTTTAAGCATTTGCAATCTGGTGCCACCAAGGCTGTCACCTCCTGGGGCTTGTACACTCGTCAGCTCCACACCCTCAAGGCTTTTATGGGGCTTTTCCAGGACTTTCCTTCACAAACCCCAGAGCAGGCTGGACCTGTGCATGGCCCAGTCAAGGGCAGGACTGCTTTCCAGCAGGGCCACCTGCAGCTGGCAGGGAGCATCTGGTTCCTCTGTCATGGAGAGTGGAGTGTATGGAGCAGGGGACAGGCACGGAGCTGACTGCTGTGGAACAGGATCCCTGCTCTCACTGCAGGCAGACAGAAAGGTCAAGTCCTCAGCACCACAGAAAAAAACCCCAGATTTCATGGGAAAAGAGCAAACAAATCCAACTGGTTCACACAGTAAACTCAAGGGACAGCAGGGTGCTTGTGCCCTGTGAGTCTTGGTAATAGTGTGGCTCTCCCAGAGAGCCACTGCTTGCTCACACACCAGGTTGCTCTGAATCTCTAGCCATTGAACAAGTGCTCTGGCCTGCAGTTATTTCAGCTCCTCCTCTTGGGACCAGGATATCAGAAGTGGGAAAAGCAGAAACCACTCAACAGCCACTGAAATGGTGCAACTGGAGGCAGAGAGGCTCAAGCATTGCTTCAGCTCCTCGTACAAAACCCACTGCCAAAATCCAGCCTCTAAAGCCAACTGCTCTGCCAATCAAATGCTTTGGATTAAGGGTAGAACAACTGGGGTTTTCAGAGTCTCCAGAAGCAGATCCAAGGGTGTGAACAAAGATCAGCGTAGGTACCCACAGCATCACTGCCCTTGTGACTACGGATAAGGAACCTTGTGGCATCGCCAGACCTGTGCTGGGATGAGGCAAGAGGAATTTCCAAAGCAATAAACCTTGAAACACTCAAGCAACTCAGGAAATACCTAGCAGAACCACAGCAAACGGCTCCTTTTGCTCATCAAATGGTAGCACAGCCCTTAGAGGACCAACAGAATGTGCAGTGTTGGAACTGCAAGGGTTTGCAGGCTTCTTAAAAGCACCTGAGTCACCATCGTATCTTCATGGCCATACTGCTGCTAGCTTAAGCCATGGGGCTCCTGGATATCTGGCAGACTAGGGGCACACTGAAGGGGAAAGTTGCCAGGGCATCACCATGGATGTGGTATGGAACAAACATGAGTGAGAGGAAATGCCCTGGCAGAGAGAAAACCCCGCTGTGGTCTCTGAGCCAGCGAGGTGCCCCTCAATGGGAAGTAGAAGGCAAATGGCTATTTGACTGTTTTCATGTTGCTGCCTCCTTCAGCAGCTGGGCTGAATGAACCCACACAGGCAGCACTGAGCACCTTCCGTAAGTGATTTGAGATGCTCCACTCCAGCCTCCCAGCTCCAGGACAAGGAATCTACCCTCCCTTGCTCTGCAGGAGAAACAGAGATGCTGCAAAGCAGAGCCTGGGGAGCCTGCAAAGGCATTTCAATGGTAACTGGGCTAAAAATGTGATCTGGGGACAGGCAGGAAAAGCAGCAGCATTAATTCACTGCGTGGGAAGTGGAAACCTACCATAAACGGAGCAGAGCCAAAGCTTTTGGCAAGAACTCCTGCAACATCGGCAAAAACCCTCGCTCCACCTGATTGGCATGCACCACAGATCAGCTCACTGGAGTTCACCGGAACTGGTGTCTTCCAAAGGCAGTGGTAAAGCCTGACAGAGAAGAGACCCAAAAACCTGGGTTCTGATCTCTGGTTTTAGACTCAGCTGACAATGAGTAGTGGTTAAGGACTTGGTATTTTCATCAGTTAATCCCGGACAGGACAGCAAAACATCTCTTCTTAACCCAATGCCACATCCAGGAGGGCACTGAAATCCAACAAGAGAACAGAAAACATCAATGCTACCAGCTCTAGCACAGACCAGGTCACCTGTGATAGCTCTTAGCTACCAGGAGATGGCTGGGCAAGGAAGAACATGACTCTGATGGCATTTGTAACACAACAAGAGATTGGAAGGCAGCAGGAGGCAGCTCTCATCCCACTGCTGCCACATGCAGTCAGCTCTCTGAGAAGGAAACAAGCGCTTCAGTGACCAAGGGATGAGCAGCCACTGACCCACAACACAGCCATCTCCAGCCTTCTGCCTCAAATTGAGCGGTTGGAGAGCAGCCTGGCAGACAGAGGCATAGCAGTACTAGTCAACAACCAGCTGAACAGGAGCCAGCAGGGTGCCCAGGTGGCCCAGAACACCAATGGCATCCTGGCTTGGATTGGCACTAGTGTGGCCAGCAGGACTAGGGACATCACTCTCCCCCTGGAATGGGCACCGGGGAAGCCTCCCCTCGAGTCTTGAGAGCAGTTCCGGGCCTCTCACTTCAAGACAGAGATTGAGGGGCTGGGGTGGGTCCAGAGGAGCAACGAGTCTGGGAAAGGGACTGAAGGGAAAGACTGGGGAGTGGCTGAGGGAGCTGGGGATGTTTAGCCTGGAGAAGAGGACACTCAGGGGGGACTTTATCATGCTAACTACCTGAAGGGAGGTTGCAATCAGATGGGGGTCTCTCCCAGGCAACTAGCAACAGGATGAGAAGGCAGGGTCTGAGGTTGCCAGGGAAGGGTTAGGTTGCATGTTAGGAAGCTCTTCCTCAAGGAAAGGGGGATCAGAGCCTGGACTGGACTGCTCAGAGCAGTGGTGGAGTCTCCATGTCTGGACGTGTTGAAGGACAGCCTGGCTGTGGCCCTTACTGCTCTGGTGTGGCCGCTGGGGTGATGTTAGGTCCTGGGCTGGGCTAGATGAGCTCAAAGGGCTTTCTCAGCCTCAATCATTCTGTGATTCTGCATTAAAGCACTAATTCCCTAAAGGAAATAAGGGTTAGGCATCAACTCGCATTGATTTGTGCCTGGGCAGAGCCCTCTTTGCAGAGCATGGAGTGAGGAAGTGCTGCATGGGGAAGGGGAAAAGAAACAGTCACGAGGCAGAAGCAAGGAGCTGCGCAGCATCGTGCTGGCCACATAATGGGAGCAGAAAGAATCGCCTCCTGAATTAATTTATGTCTTCCCGAGAGGATAGAGATGGGAAATGAACCCCAGGCTCATGATTCCCACAATGTGAGCTGGAATTGAAACAGGCACCCCAGCTCACCAGTGTTGTGCTCTCCCAACCTCTCCTGAAGCCAGCAACAGCAGAAGCCTTTTAACACCAGGCCAGTTTTGACTAAATTCGATGCTTTGTCTCTCTCTGCAATCAAGGCCTGATCTCCTAACTCCAGCAAAGCTATCATTGATCTTCAAAATCTGGGTGAAGCACATGGTGGTGCAGCCCACCCTCTCCTGTGCTATGTCCCTCAGTTATTTCTAGGAAAACAAGACACAAACAGTTCACTGAGCCTTGCAGGAGGAACCTAGAATCAAAGCACTTCTTCTGCTGTCAATTTACAGAGAATTCACTCCCAAGCAGTGAGTAATTCCCTCTGAAATTCCAAAGTGTCCTGGAGAAACCAAAGCCATAGCCAGGCAGAGGCACAGCCAACAGGTTTCTGTTGCACAAACCCTGCCCAAGGCTGTGCTGCTGCTCACTGCCTTCCCCATAGGAGGCAGAGGGACCTTGAGGGGTTTGGAGGGTTTTCCCTGGGTGAAAACAAGGTGTTTTTGAATAGCAGCAGCAGCAGCAAATGCCTGACACTGTAACTGGGTACCTCAGTCAGCAGTGGTGGTTTGGCCCAAGGTCAGGTTTAGTCCTGGCTGTCTCCTAAGGCTTCTGATCTGCACTGCATGGACCGTCAAGAGTCCACAAACTCCTCTGTGGGTCTGAAGGTGAGAAAAGAAAACCTGTCACTACCAGGGTGAAATGCAGTGTGGAGAGCTGCCAGTGTCACCACAAACACATCCAGCCCCTCTGCTCTACACTTCAGTTCCACAACACCCATGCGAGTAAGGAGCAAGTGAGCAGCCCACACAGGCAGGAGGCTTTTGAAATCAGGAGGTGAGATACTGGGAAAACTCCACACCCTGTGATATGATTCCAGCAACAAGGAGTTAGTCCTTGTAGGAGGTAGTCCTGTACGTGAAGGAATGAGAATGGGATTTCCCAGCACACAGGTAGAGTGTGGGAAGATGCACCTGCTCCCCTCACCTGCTGCCTTACTAGCAAGGAGAAAACCAGAAGTGCCAGGGATTTGAAGGCTGAAGTCAGGCAGGGAAACACTGGGAAAAATTAGCGGCCCCGTGGCTGAAGGGGAGGAACATCCCCAAAAACAGCATCCCAGAGTAAAAAGCAGGAGGGTGCCAGCACTGGACATTGCCCCCTGCGGTTGAGTTTCATTCCTCTAGGATGAACCTCAAGCCTCACCAAGGTTCTTGTATTTCCCTGAGCTTGACTGTAAAAGGACTGAAATATCCCCAAATGCCTCTTTGCTGCTGGATCTCACTAGAGCTGGCAGGCACCAAGGCAGGTCAAGACTGAGGTGTTGGCAGAGCTGGAGTTGAGAACTCCTGCTCAAGTATGATAATAATTAAAACAAGCACCGGGCTGATTTTGCAGCATCTCCAACAGGGATTCCCAAGGATTTTCTGAATGGAAATAAATAAACTCCAGTGAGTCCTGCGTGGGAAGCACCACATCCTCACGCACACAGGGAAACAGAGGCAGTGCTGCTGCAGCACACTGAACAGAGCTCAGAGCAGGCCAATCACCCACTGATTTCCAGGTAAGGAAACAATGATCCTTCATTTTCAGAGGAGACATGATGAGAGACCAGAGGGACAACGTGGAAGAAAAAGTCTGTGACAGCACATGCACATCCATCCTCCATCCCAGAGGCAGTGTCAGGCCATAAGGTCTCTGTAAGACAGGTTTTCATGGATGAACCCACAGGAGGCCACAGGAAAGTTCCTGTTCCCTAAGACAGCAGAAACCAAATAACCATAGAAACGTCAGTGAGTCCAGAGTCTCCCTTCCCCAAAAACTTTGTGCGGAAACTGGAACAAAACTCCTTTGTACAGAGTTTGTCTTCTTTTCAAGCACAGCTGGAGCTTATGTGTGGACCAGGACACATGGCTCAACCCCAAACTTCCAGCACATCCTTACAACTCGCTGATGTGACCACCCCAAACAGACTCCAGTGTCCCAGTACTCCCCAAGCCCACATGCAGACGCTCCCAACCAAAGGGATGGGCTCTGAGAAACACTGCCCAGCGACAGATGCCAAGGGACAAGAAGTAAGTGGCAGTGAAGGGCAAGGGTATGACAGAAGATGTGTATTCAGAGCCCTTGTTTTGAGGGCTCAGACCACAGCACATGTGTCTAGAGTGAGGACCTCTGGAAACAGGGTTTCATACCAGACTCATCCAGATAGTCCCCCATCAGACAGCTCCAGGAAAACTGAACCCTCCAGGATTCCCCCAGTCCTGCCCACAGGATGAAGAAACTCTCTGAAAAGGTTGAAAAGAGGGAACCCCAGAACATAACCCCAGTATATCCCAGCCAGCAACAACACCTCTTTCTGTCTTGGCACAGGGGATCTCTTGAGGCAGTCTCCAAACTTATGCAGAGGACCCCCTAAAGGGACTTCTAGCAAGGGGGTGGCACATTGTCCTTGACCCCATATGCCTGGTCCAAAGTGTCCCCAGTCCCTTATCTTGGGTGTAGGGTCCCTCAGACCCTCATCTCTGGTGGTAGTGTGTGTTGGGGGGATTCTCAGGAGTGTCTCCAGCTCCAGAGCCACAGCAGGGTGGGTGCCTAAAGCTGTCCTCAGCCCCACAACTACAGCAAAAGGGTCAGTAAGTCTACCTAAGGCTCAAAGCCCTAAAGAAGGGGGAGTCCTCAGGCCCACAGCCACAGCACGGGTGATCCCTCGAGCTGTCACCAGGCCCATAACCCTTACAGAAAGGGACTGTCTCTAGGTCCGCAGCCTTAGCACTTGAGTTCCACAATCCCAGCTGAGTGGGGGCCCAGGACCATCTCCAGGCCCACAATCCCAGCACAGGAGGTCCCAGGCCGGTCCCAGGCGTGTCCCAATGGTGTCCCCAGCCGCAGCACAAGAGCTCCCAGGCCCGTCCCACGGGTGTCCCCAGCACAAGATATCCCAAGGGCCGGCCCAGGCCTGTCCCCAGCCCCACACCGCTATCCGAGATGGCGGGGTGGGAGGGGAATGGTTTGGTGTCGCCAGGCCCAGCCCCACACCCCCCGCACCCCTTCTCACCCACCTTCTTAACGGACAGCGAGATGTTCTCCAGGATCCGGTCCT
>VZRI01014051.1:10750-89143 GCA_013397515.1 Upupa epops | reverse complement strand
GCGGAGGCGAACGGGGCCCCGCGGGGAGGAGGGAGCAGAGCGGGGCCGGTGCGTGACGGCCGCGCTCCGCCAGCAGCTGCTGAGCGACCGGGAAGGGGGGTGGGGAGGCACGGAACGGCCCCGCCCCGCACGGGAGCCACCGCCTCCCGCCCCAAATGGCCCCCGCTGGGTCCCCCGGACTTGGCGGTGGGGGAACGGAAAGGAGCGGAGCAGAGGGGAGGTGGGGCTGGGGTCATGGAGGGGCGATAGTGACCGTCATGACCCAGTGAGGGGAGCTGGTGTCTGGGACCCTTATGGCCCAGTGAGGGGACCTCAGGGGAGATGGCATCGGGCTCTTCTCAGCCCTGGGTTGAGCAGGAGGGTGTGAGAGGGATGAAGGAGATGCTGTAGGGTCCTTCACAGTGCCCCGAGGGGTCATGGTGCCCACTTGAGAGGACACAGGATAGCCCTGAGACTAGAGACACCAGGCAAGGTGGTCACTGGATGCCCCCAGTCCTCAAAGCCAGGGTCCAGCCCACAGCTTAAATGGGCTTCATGGTGATGGCAGGGGCCAGCCTCAAAGGAACAAAATTCCATGGTGTGAGGGGAAAAAGGGCGATTCCACATGGCACCCCAGCAGTGAGGGCTCCAGCAACCCTGGCTGTGACCAGGGGATCCACTTCTCTGCCAAGGTTGGCACCTTAGAGCCTAAAATGGGCCAGGTAAGTGTTGCTTAAGCTCAAACCTAAAGATCCTGAAGAAAGCCCCACAGGCCAGAACCAGGTGTTGGTGCAGCAGAGGTGGGGGCTGAAGAAACAGAAGATAAAATGAATAACAAACCCTCCTCCAGAGATTGAGGTGAAGGTCCTCAGGCTGGGGCTGCCCCTCAGGGCTGAAGCATCACCCTTGCGACACCCCCACCCCCAGAACTGAACGTGGAACCAAAAGGTAAAGCAATTTAAAAATGGAGAGCTGTCTCAGGAGTGTTCCCTGCAGCATGGCCACCCCTTCCTCTGTGAACAACCCGCTGGCAGGGAAGGGGTGGGCTGAGCCAACTCTTCCCTTGTTGCAGCAGGAATGGCCCAGCCAGTTGAACGGCTTTGGAAAACCATGGGAGAAGCTTCTGGGGAAGGGAAAAGCACGCAGCTCTTTAGGGCTTGGGTTAGCACCAAGCCAAAGCATGAAACTCCTTTCCTCAGCTCCCCACTAGTGCCTGGAGAAGCAAAAGGGGAGTACTGAGCGTTGTCTCAACAGGAACCAGAGCTTGGCTTAACATCTGGGGAACAGGGGTAACCCTTTCCCGCTGCGCTGGGGCAGGGGGGAGATGAGGGGGAAACTACCCCAGTAAAACACACAACAACTTTGTTAGCATCAGACACTGGAGCCTGATGCTTAATGAGTCACTGGAGAGGGCAGGAAGTTGAAGGCAGCCCTTTGTAAAGAACTCAAACAGGTCCAGCCCACCCTTTTCTTCTTTCTTGGAGACTTTTTGGACTTGAGGCTCTCTCAGGGTGTGAGGAGCAGCAGCACTAGCCAGCCGGTACCCATGTCTGTTGGTGTTTTGTACCGCTCTGAGGCACCAGACACAGCACAGGCACCTGGATAATCCCACTGTAGACGGACTTCCTGCTCCCCCACAGTTTTCCTGGATGTTTTGAATGTCCCTTGCTTCACGCCGGCTAGAACAAGTCGGCTGTAATCCCCTAAAGCATCCAGCACACTATGGATTTACACAGAAAATTCCCTGCTGCCAGGATTTAAAGACAGGACATCTTCCAGGACAAGCTCAGAAGAGACCATCTCACCCTAACACAAGGTAAGCTCTTTCCTTCCCATTTCCCAAGAGATTTTTACCCCCTTGCTTACGACTTACAGCCCAAGGAGGAGCTGTCAGGTGCTCCGAAGGAAGGAAGGGAAGGATAATGTGAGTCACTGAGGTGTGTCCCCTCTTCTGCTGCAGTGCCCCAAGCACAAGACACCATGCTCTGCAGATCCACCCGCTGTCACGCAGTGCATTCATAGGGCATTTCAGTAAAGGTTAAAAGGAAATTGAAAAGGCATAAAGAACATTCCAGGAGGTAACAGGAGAGATTTAGGCAGGAAAAAGTTAGGATAAAACCAGAGCAGAAATGGCAGGTTCATCAGGAGAATCAAAGAAGGAGCCCTGCATCTCCTGAGTAACACACCCGCTGCAGAGCAAACCTCCGTTTCCACCACCCGGTGCAAGTGTTCAGCTTTTAAAACACTTCCCGTCTTCACTTGGTAGTGCAGGGACTGGAGAGCAGGCTCTGCTGAGGGATTTCAGCCTGCTGCTCAGGGATTTCAACCACCAACCACTCACATCCTGGCCTGGTGACTCAATGCTTCTACAGGCAATCGCAACAGCGCCTTGTAATTAGTCAGCTTGGCTCTCAGAAGCGATTAGGACATTAGGGAGTGATTTGGCTTCCAAGGGGTCATTTCCCTCCCCCCCCCCCGTTTTTCCCCAGGCTAGAGCAGATGATTGATGTAAGACTAGGGTGAATCAAAAGCCCAGCTGGCCAGCAGGACTTCCTAAATCCCATTCTGGCAACAAACCTGCCCCTGAAAGCAGTTCATTTGGCCAAGCAGCATTAAGCACCTGCTAGAACCTGCATCAAAGGGAGGATGCACACGAGTGTCACTGCACAATGTATGGGTGATGGCTCAGTCACGTTTCTTCTGCTGAACTACTCCAGCGCAGGAAGCAGAGTGAGGTCATGCTCAGCGCTGCATCCACCTCCTGCTGCTCAAGCAGCCTCTGCATCCACATGAAACCTTCATTTGTCACTCTAACCCGCTGGGGAAGTCCCTTGTGCTCTTCCTGAAGTGCCCATAAAAGATATCCATGGAAATAAAGGATATCCCTGGAAATGTTCAAGGCCAGGATGGATGAGGCTTTGAGCAACCTGTAGAGAGAGGTGTCCCTGCCCAGAGCAGAGGGTTGGGACTAGGTGATCTTTAAGATCCCTTCCAACTCAAACCGTTGATGAAGCCACACCAGCCTGGGTGCTTCTCATGGATTACACGGGGTCTGAACCTCTGTGGGCCACGTAAGGGGCTACAGATTCAAAACTGCAGTCAAAAAAGACCAATTTGGGCAGGCAAGGACAATCCCACTTAGACCAGAACTCGAACTGTTGTTCATTTGCATAGTACTGAAAGAAAACCACCTTCATGCAGCAGCACGGACAGGGGCCAAGCGCTTATAATTTAAAACAGAGTATTTGGTCCGTAAATCTCATCTCCAGGCAGAAGCTGCAACCTTCTGGACAGCATAAGGCTCTGTGGGGACTTTCTAGTGACGCTCCAACCCCCGAAAGAGGCTGTCCAGAAGGCTGAGGAAGGCTGTTCCCAAGGGTAGGGAACGACAGGATGAGGGGTCATGGTTTGAAACTGGAAAAGGGCAGAGTGAGGCTGGACAGGAGGAACAAGGTCTGGAATCTGAGGGTGGAGGCTCCATCCCTGGAGCCATTCAAGGTCAGGCTGACTGGAGCTCTGGGCAACCTGGTCTGGTGAGTGCTGGCCCCTGCTTGGTGTAGGGGCCTTGGAATGGAATGCCTTTGGGGGTTCCTTCCAACCCTGTGATTCTATGATTTTCTATGAATGGGGCTGTAGCAGCCCACACCACTAATCCCTTCCCCCTTTCCCACCCCAACACCTGAATTCACAAGGTAGTGTTTTCTCCCAACACCCACCTTAATGACAACTTGGCTATTGCAGCAACAGCAGCACCACTTTAACGCTGGGCCCGAGGACATCCAGTCACGAATAGGACACTAAAAATCGCTGCTTGTATGTATTTGGTGGCCAGTTGGCAATCACTTCCAAGATCCCAGGGCGATTGGGGTTTCCAATACGGGCGCGCTGAGTGATGACAGCAATCCATTTGCTCCAGGTTGCATCGGTGGCGTGGTGGGTAGAGGGGACCTTTCCTTTAAACATCCACCCTGGTACCGGTAATCTGGGTGCCAGGAGGAGTTGTGCTTCTGTACCAATCACTTCTGAGGCAGCTTGAACTCCTTCATAGGCAGCCAAGATCTCCTTCTCTGTGAGTGTGTAGTTGGCCTCAGATCCTCTATAACTTCGGCTCCAGAATCCCAGTGGTCGGCCTCGATTCTCACCAGGCACCTTCTGCCAAAGGCTCCAGGACAGACCATGCCTCCTCTTCAAGCTGAACAACCCCAGCTCCTTCATCCTCTCATCAGACAAGTCCTCCAATCCCTTCACCAGTTTTGTTGCCCTTCTCTGTCCTCACGCCAACACCCCACTGTCTTCGGTGCCCCAAGTATTCGAGGTGAGATCTCAGCAGTTCAGGAAATTCTATTGTCTTTGGGAAAGGGAAAAAAAAAAGCCGGAGCAGGATCTGAGTGAAGGATTTCTGACCTCACAAACACAGACCAATCCGTTTTATTACGATAAAGTGTTTATTCCTTTTTTTAAATATCAAATTTGTTTGTACACATCCATGTCGTTGATAAAGTCCCCCGATATTAAAATAAAAAACCCCCCCAAAATCAAAACAAAGAATCAAGTGTGTTTTACTTTGGGCAGAATCACATCCCGTTCTCCGACGACACAACCACTCCTCCCCCTTCAGCCACCTGCAAGGACAAGCGTGTTCAGCCCAGGAGAGTAAATGACACCAATGCAACCAGCTTTAGGATTCCTGAGTATTGATTCCCTCAAGTTCCTTTAAGTGAGTCTGTAAAACTCTTTAAGCTAAAAAGCATCAGTCAAAAGAGTAACCCAAACCGCTACGCAATTGGATCGTGGACTAAGCCTCGACTACACAGTGCAGGAAGAAGTAAATCTCTCGACCGCTTCGGAGGGCAGTGATGTACACAAACCCGCCCCGGTTTCCCCGAGCTGACTTCCGAGAGGCAAAAATACCTCCTGCTGCGGAACTCACGGGACAGTTCTGGGGAGCCATTTGGCAAGAAGTCCAAGTCTGGTGAAGAAACCTCTTGGATCTGTTCCTTTCATTTGCGAACGGCGTAGCGTTTGAAAGAAAACTTAGCATCTGCACGTTAAGCACTCGGCGCGTACGCTTGGATATTGCTACTTCTGCGGCAAGGAGACAGCAAGGGGGACAGACCAAGACAGAAGGAAGGGGACGCATCGAGGAGGAACAAGGTTAACAGTGCCGGAGACCGAGTGTCTACGTAGAAAGCTGAACGTACGTAGCACCAAGGCAGAGATTGTCATGAGAAAGCAGCGTAGCTCAGCTCTGTCCAGCTGCAGGGACCATCACCAGGACGTATTTCTTCCTCTCGTCATGACTACCTGCACCCAGGACATTTCAGAGGTTGGTACTCCACTAAATAAGCTCACCTAGAGCCTCATGTACAGGAACAGCAAGAGACTGAGTGAATTCCTTCTCTCTAAAGAAAATAACAGATCCCAGAAACCACCAGTGAGGCGATGACCACAGGGGCTCCAGCAACACCCAGGAGCTAGCTCTACAGACCCATCGGGGTCCCCACAGACGCTGGTGTCTTTACGAAGCACCTTCCGAGTGCTGCTTCACTCTCTATAGATGGACTTCTCATAGCGAGATCATTTTGCTAAGCTGATCTGACATTAGTGCCTTGGAGCGGTGATGGATGAGGAAAGGGAAGAGAGGGAAGAGCCTCATTTCAGGCCAGGGTACCTGGCTCCTTGGAAAGGCAACAGCTTTTGGCGTTGACTCTACCCCCTGCAAACAGCTGCAGCAGTCTGCTGTCCCTGCTTAAACAGAAGGATTCCTGCTTTGTAGGCCAGGTAAGCACAGAGAGCCAGTTAAGAGACTGCGAAAGGCTGAGCGAAGGACAAGCAGAGAGGACACACACTGCATGTTCAAACAGGACAACTTCTAGACGGCGTTTGCTGAATACACCTGTTATTACGTTTTATTTTAACCTTAAATACTCACCCACTGCTTCAATTTTCTTCAGCCTAAGTCCTGCTCCTAGAAAAACGACTCTGCAGTTTAGCAGCACACAGCCATTCCCTCAAAGCGAGGCTGTGAAATGACGAGATTTACATCACCAGGCTTGGATCAACTTGATAAAAAAGACAGTTGTAGAGATATTTCTTAGTCTTGGGGTTTGGTTTCGAGCAGTTCAGAGACAGCAAATTCTAGTTCTATGGGTAAATGTGTCGGAACAGCTTTGGCAGAAGGGCAGGTTTCAAAAAGGATACTGGACGAAGAATAACTCTGAGCACTGAAGCGACCTGGCTGATGCTCTAAAGCTTTTACAGCGTAAATTCTGAGTGTGCAGCCTAAGTAAATGTGGCCATAAATCTAGAGCCTTTAACCAGTTTGGTGCAAAGCAGCAGCACTTCTTCTAGCTATGAGCAACTGTCTTTACAAACGTAACGTGTAAATACCAAAGGGTGCAACGCTGATGGGACGGGCATCCCATGCTCGAAAAAACAGGTGGGAGATGAACCTGCAGGTTCGTTGTGCCGATACAGCTCTCGTGCAGCCAAGAGGGCTGGATCTGCGTAGCAGGATCACCTCGCTGAGACCCATGGTGGGAACTGGGAGCAGGTTCAACCATTTGGACTGAGGAGTGGAGCACTGGGAGCTTCATTCTGGCTGCTTTTCACAGTGAACCAGATGCAGACGGGAATGGGGCTAGTGGATCTTATTTCCTAAGGAGAGAGCAGCCGACTCTGTACTCCTGTACCAGCTGAGGCACTGCCCTTTACTGAGGGGGCTTCTGCTGATTTGAGGTGCTCATTGCTGGGAGGGTGTTAAAAAACCCTTCAGCAAGGGTAGCTCTGACCGCCTGCCTGGTCATGAAGCTTTAGTTTTACCTCAGAAACTCATTTTGAACAGAACCTCAAGTGAATTACTCAATGCCTCTCTGGCAAAGGGTTCCCAAAGTGCTCCCTATGGACACACAGAGCAACATCTGCTGCCAGCACCACATGCAGTGGGCTATGACCCTGTCCACGGCAGAGAGTGTGGAACCAGATGATCTTTAAGGTCCCTTCCAAGCCAAAGCCTTCTGATTTGATATGAACGTACCTGGGAGCTGAGGCCTAGCTGGTACACTGACAGCTCAATTTAATGCTCCCTTCAACAGAAGCTGCCTTATAGCTCTGCCTTATTCTAAAGGATCTCCTGGCTGCCCAAGCATCTAAGACAAATGTGACAGTTGCTGCTCAGTGGCAGCAGAGGAAACCCAAGCTGTGGTGTTCTGAAACGCGTGAAAAAAAGCCCAGCCAACACGTAGACAGGCTTGACAGACGACAGGAAAAACACCAGGAACACAGGCCTGAGACAATGATCCCGACAAAAGGAAGCCATGAACCAGAACACATTTCCAGACGCTGCTGACGCACCGCTTTGGGTTTAGCTTGAAGCAGAAAGTCTGAGATGAACCCTCAACACAAAGCCACTCCTCAGCTTTGCAAGTGGGTCCTACCTCACAAAGTTGGTACTGTGTTTCAGCCACACTTCCCTTCCTCATGCTAAGTGTTCTGGGGCTCCGCAGGGCATCGTAAAATAGCCCATTCTTTCCCCCTAAAAAAAATACAGCACCAGGAAAGGGCTTTCTACAGCACGGCCTTGATGAGTCCTCACAGTGTGGACTACTCACTAGGGACATCCTGGAAGGCCACAAAGGTTATAATGCAGAAGCCACGTCAGTGCACTCGTTTCACAAACCTAGTGGGGAGCCCTCGCTCTCTGAGAGCTCTGAAATTCATATCCCACCAGCCATCGTTTTATGTGTCCCCAGCCGAGAAGCCAATCATCCCCAAACACCCAGAGAAAGCAGCGCGGAGCAGATTTCTTCAGTCTTCTATCACCCCTTGCTCGGTGCGTCCACCGGAACAGTTCATCCTTCCCCAGGGAAGAGAGGATTCAAAGCTCTAACATGCAGTTGGTTAAACAATTTCATCGGTAAGGTTTTTGCCTTACAAGTGGTTGAGCTTGTTCGTTTGTGTAGGGGAAACATGAGGAGGGCAAGGCTAGAAGAAAAAATATGTGAAGTACTCTTTCCCTTCCCACCCCCCCTGACCCCCCAATTAACACCAACACATCTTCAAGTAAATGAAAACATCTCTTTTAAGTTTGGTAGCACCAAATTCTATCCCTTTCTCTTGTCCTATCCCCACGTTGTAAACTTGAACACAGTGGCCCAAGAGCATGAAAGGGTTTGGCAAATACAGGAGCCTTCCCTGTGCGCTCAAACGCTTCCAGCCCCTCCTACCCTCCACTCCTCGCTCCTCTGGCAATGCTTTACACAGCTGTGGGCATCTACATACCTTCTGTAGCTGCTGTAACGTGTTTCATCACTGTCACAGCTGGACGTTTGGGTTACAAAGTGCAGGAGAGCTAAAACCAATCCACAAAGCTCATTTAGGCAGGCGGTGTCTGCACCGGATAGGACTTGGCGTGAGCCTCCCGTCCTATCCCCCCGTGCGTGCAAACATCGGCAACTCGCTTCACGCTCTGCTTCGCGCCGGACAGGGTGGTGATCTGAAATGGCTTCTGCTTTTTTATTCGCTAACATGGGAGCTTGCTCTAAAATTTACACGTAAATAAACCCAGTGATTTCCATCTGGTGTCCTTGCTGAAGAGCTGTCCTGTCCACACAACGCTAGGATGTTTCTCTTTCGTTTAAAAGGCCAAACCTAACGAGGGAAACAAGGGACAGGGTACTTTGGCTGCAAATAGTTAAAAACACCTGCCTTGACGTTCTGCTTGGACATGACACACTGTCATGTCCTCTAAAACAAAAGACACCCCAGTCAGCTCCTTCTTCCACAGTTACGTAGGAACAACGATACTCTTGGCTAGCAAGATGAGAAGGGCAAGATCTGCGTTTCCATTGGCTCGTTCCAGAGCCTCAAGAGCTTCCCGAGTGGTAAAACCAGCACTGAGGATCCGATCAACATCTGCAGCGGGGAAGGCAGGTGGTGGAGGAACATCTGAGAGATGTCCAGCTAGTGGGTTGAGCAGGGGGTCCTCACACCCACCCAACAGCCACGGACCTTCAGGGGCAGAACCGCTGCTTCTCCCAGGTGCTTCTGTGAACAGGCTCCGAGTAGCCTGAGCTGCATCTTCAACCAAAGCTGGTGTAGAGGAGACATACGTGTTTTGCTCCAAGGCTGGACTAGCTGGACTCTGAGAGCCTTCTGCTAAAACCTCTGCCTGCTCAGAGCTCTGCTGCTGGCCAGATGCTGCTGCAGAGTTCACCAGGACCGAATCACTCTTAGCTGCAAACCTCTGAATCTCTAAAACATGTTCTCCGAGAGCTGACTGCGTGTGACTGACAGCCTCAGAGGTGATGTTTTCTGTGCCAGAATCTCCAAGCTGTTTCTCCTCTGCTCTTCCACCTTCAGGCCTCACCTCACAGAGGGAACAACCCTGTTCCTGGTTGGCTGGGTCTGAGCCTTTCTCCTCACTGTCAGAGAGCCCTTTCTGTGCTGCTGGCTCCCTGTGAGACACTTCCAACTGAGACCCTTCCTCAGAGGAGAGGGGTTTACACTCTGCTTTCCGATTGATAATCAAGAGTTTGTGAAGCTCCTTCAAGGCTGATGCTAGAGAGGAACATGGCTCTTCCGAAGGTCCTCCTGCCTCCGTGTCCAGCTGATGGATGCCAGAGGGGGAAGAGCTGCCTTCAGGCACCAAATCAGACAACTTTGCAGGAGCTTCCTTAGTGCATTCAGGCTGCAGGCCAGCACTGGTGGGAAGCGGATCACTCAGGGAGGATACAGACTTCAGCAACTCCATCTCCATGGAAAAGGCATCTGAGCTTAGGTCAGATACGCCGCTGCTCTGAGCCTCCTGCCTCTGCTGGCTGGCTGAGCTGTGGATGTCAGCTGCAGACTGCTCAACCACATCGATTTCCATGAAGACTTCTGTGTGCACACAGCTACACGAAGCTGATGTTTGGATACTCCCTTTCATGCAGCAAAGCCTGGCTTTCTCTTCCCCATCACCTATGGTTTCCTCAGGAAGATGTTCTGGCTGGCTGGCTTCTTCCACAACAGGTTTCTCAACTGCAGCACTGTGACAAGAAGTCTCTATGGCAGTTTGCTCCTCCAGACATTCCTTTCTTGGGTCTTTGCATGTTGGCTGGTCCACGGGAAGCTCACACTTGGGCTCCTGCTCCAAAGACACACACAGATCGTTGCTTTGCCTGTGTGCAGCAGCAGTGTCAGCCACACTGTTTTCTTCTGTCCCTTCCAAAGGCTGTTCCTGACTGTGCTCTTGTCCCTTCAGACCGTCAGCAATCGAGGGTTCTTTGAGTGTCTCCTGTGAAAGGCAAGCTGGGCTGCACCAGGTTCCCTCCCCTGCCAGGGGAGAAGGGTCGGTATCTGCCAAGGAAGTGTTACTGGAAAGATGCTGTAGTAAGAGATGATCTTCTTCTGGGGTGATCTGGCATTTGGTTGAAGACTCATAAGACTTGCTGGCTCCAGGACCAGTGGGCTCTGCAAGGCTGGATTCGGATGAGCAAACAGAAGCAGGGGCAGAAACAGAACGATCAAGTAATTGATTTGTGGGATTACAGATCTTGGAATTTAGTCCTGAAGACTGGACTGGATTTTGAAACCCATCAGAAGCTGGTAATGAGGGCATTTCCAGTGAGGTAGTTTCTTTGTCACTATTCTCTAACAGAAGACAGAGAGGAAGAAGTAGTCAGGACACAGGAGAACCACTGTTTTCACTGCAGTAGTGAAAACTTAACAAACCAACAGCTATAAATACCTGGTCTGTGGCCCACTCCAGCTGCAGTAAACACACACTACATGCATCAAGGCTTCTGACGTTCTGTTTGGATTAGGAAATAAACACACCAAACTGGGGTTAGCATCCAGAGCACACCACATGCATGGTTACAGTCCTGCCTCCTCGCAGCTCCCCTCCTGCCTTGTCCACTGGCAGGAGCTCCTCACGCTCGCTAACTTCCAGCAGCAGTCCTGCCTGGGAAATTCATTACGTTGAGTCAAAAAGAACTCTGCAGAGAACAATCTAAAGGCTGTTCTGTTCTGTCTACGCTGCGCAGCAGTCTGTGGGCGATACTACGTGCTTGATAAAAGCACAAGGCACGTGGCTAGCACAGTGCTGGTTTGTTCTCCGTACGGCTGAAGAAGCTCAGGAGCCATGTTTCAGGGAAATGAGAGTTAAGATAGCATCACAATTCTTGGACTGTGCTCCCAGCAGCTACTGCCTTGTGATGGCTGGTGGCTAGAGGAGAAGGCGAGCAAACACCAACTTGCTGCAAAAGGGAAGAAGGCAGAAATCCCCCAAAGGAGCAGCTGCCCAAGGCTGGGGAGTGAAGCGAAGGGAGAGCAGTCAGGAGTGCAGCTCAGCTTCCTTCATGCCGAGAAGGGATGAGTTGCAGATCTCTATCAGTAGCACCAAACACTGGCTCCAGTTATCAGGAGAGATTAAGTAAGTGAACTTGCTAATAGTCTGATCTTGCTAATGTTTCGGCTCTCGTGCTCTTGTTAAATCACTGACATGACCTTTGCTGTATGAGCCCTGCTCAGCCGTGTCACATATCCAGTGCTGCCTGATCTGTTGCCTTAGTTCCTTTTCCCTTCCCAGAGGTTCCAAAGTCAGTGGTCTTAAGCACACACAGCTCTTTTACCTCAAATCTTCCTCTTTTTAAAGCTACCAAGGGATTTCCTGTAAGTTCCACAACCTGGGAAAAATCTGCCTTTCTCCCCTCAGCTACTCTTCTATTCTCTGTTAAATAAAACCACTGCACTGAGTGCTGCGATACCACAGCTCTGATCAACACAACATGCACAGAGCAATCCATTCCGCTGGCTGCACGTCTGGTCTTAATGCAGCTACAACAACTTGGAAGATGCTGGAGCATTAAAAAAGACAGAATTATGCTGCCCAGCTTTCACCAGGGTGGCAAAGGGCCTGATGACACAGGGTACAGATGAAAACCTGAGGGTTTCTATTCTGTTTCTATGCTGTAGGGTTAAGTTTGTGTTGTCTGCAGCCAAGTCAGGCCTTTAGCGAGGAAGGTGAAGTCTCTTCTGACTCAGTGGGTCAGTAATAGGGGTCTGGCTGGGATTTGCAGTCACTAAGACAGCAGAAGTAGCTGGTGCTCTACCCTGTGCTCCTCAGCATCATCCTTCTGAGAGTCATTCTCCTCCTGGGGTGGGGAGTCCCAACCCCACCAAGGACATCAATCCAACCAACACAGCACAAGCTCTTCTCCATGCAGTGCAGAAAAGAACGAAATGGAGATGTGGAGGCTGTAGATGACAGTAAAACACAGGGGGACTCACTGCCACCTCAGTTGTCTTGCCATGGGTGTAGAAACAAGTAGCAAGTCAGCTGACAGAAATCATGAGACACCCTCCCTAAAGCAGGCTCTGAGGGGATTAAACAAAGCTCAAGAACAATGCAGGTTCTCAAACCAAGAGCTTCGATAGGGGACACTGGTAGGCAGCAACTTCTGTTGTACCCTCTAGCAGGATGCAGACCTTGGAGGGAGCTGAGCTCTTGCCCTGCATTATGTTCTCTGCCTCTGCAGCTTCCAGTCCCTTCACTGGCTTTTACTGGTACTCTCTAGCCTCCTCTTCTCCAGAGTGAACAACCCCTACTTGCTCAGCCTGTCCTCACAGGGGAGGTGCCCCAGCCCTCGGTTCATTTAAACTGCTTTCCTCTGGACACCCTCCTAAGTTCTGTGCCCTTCTTATGTTGGGGACTGCAGAACTGGACACAGTACTGCAGGTGGGGTCTCTAAAGTGCAGAGTACAGGGGGAAATCACTCGTGTTTACAGGGAAGTCACTGCTTAGGCTCTCTGGACTATCAAGCAGCAATGAGGAAGTGTTAAACAGAAGTTCAATGCATCACAACCAGTCTCATATATACGGGCCGACACATTTATACGTGGGGCTACGCATTTATGTGGTTATTTCCATTCAATTTGAAGCAGGAGCCTGCTAACATCTTTAAAAAATTAGCACTAAAACCACTGAAGAGATCCATTTGATCGCTCTGAACATGACTCGGCCTGTGCTGAAGCTAAGGGAGGAGTTCAACCAACAAATCTTGAGCTCATTGCTCAGCTTTCAGCATTTTTGGCTTCTGCACTCGAGGGAATTCTGCAGTCACCAAAATCTTGTGTAGCCCAGCTGCTCTGTGTTTGTGCAGCCGATGGATTCCAGAGGCACAGGGAATGAAACTATGGGGAGGGTGAAAATTCTCTTTGTAGATCACGAGTTCTGCTGCTTTGTTTGAAATGCAGAGCAACAGTAATCTTCAGCGAGAGAAGCAGTTCACCTCCCAAGGGCACATGCATCATTCTAACGAGAAAAAATGCTGAAATAGGACTATTTCTAAAAATTGTCATAAGCTTTTGTCCAGAGATTTGTACTTACTGCTACAGCTCCTTTATTTTTTACATGCTGCAGCTATTTAACACAGGATTTGCAGAAGCCTCTGCACAAAGCTTCTCTGCCATGAGGTGGCTGAGGGCTGAGAGTACCACACAATGGAGCCACGGCCCTGCCTAGGTACCACAGCTGAACCCAGTGAACGGGTGCCAGACACCCATTTATCCCCACACCCTTGAAGGTCAAGAAGCCAGAGCAGATGGGAAGCTGCAAGGAGCACAAACTACAGAATGAGCACCCCCCACTGCATTCGTGCAGGTGAGTTTTGCTGTACAGAACAGGGACAGTGGACAGAGCAAGATTAAAGCCCCCTTCTGTCTACCTTTTACTTGCTGATGCTGCTTTAGATTCCTAAGGCTGAGACAGGGGGCACTGCTGGCAGACATCCCCATGCACAGCAAGAAAAGGGTGCACATTAATGTTTCAGTGGGACTCCTCCCGGTACCTGCTTCTTCTACAGACTTCTGTATTGCTTCTGCTAGTTCCTGGTCTGCAATCTCCTCCGGCCGCATGTCTTCCCGCCCGGCCCCATAAGCCAGCCGAGCACACTCCGGGAGTTCACCCTCTGGTAGGAAAGTGGTCTGCGAGCCAGTCGTGCCAATCACTAGTACATTCTTCTTGAGATCGATTGAACACTGTGAAAGAGCATCGAGGCATCAGGGGTCTGCACCAGAGCCAGTGGCATCCCGGAAAAACAGGAGGAGCAAGGTTAAAACAGCCTCTTTCCAACAGGAACTGCTCACAGGAGCTGAGCATGGGCCAAGAACATCAGCTACAGGCAAAGCGCCCTGTACGACCTGATCTGTGATAAATCATTCCGTGGGAAAGCTCTGAGCATTTCTGATAAGAGCTAAAAACTGCAGGGAACAGCCAGATGCCCTGTAGCTATCCATGATGTATGGGGTGCATGTTCTTTCACAACTGGCTGGAAGGTAATTCACCACCAATCCTTCCCAGAAGGACCCACTGAATTCCCAGGCCGGCTGTTTATACTAAACTTAGCGCTTCACCTGGAAGAGCCAGTAACTTTTCAAAAGATACCTGATGCCTCTTCAGCATATCCAGTCCCAGAAGCATGTCCATGGGCTGCTCTTCAAGGATTGAGAAGGAACATGCCAGGAAATCCCCTTCAATCTGGACCTGAGCTGAAACCCAAGGGAGAGAATTTACTGCCTTGCAGAGCCACAGATCTAAGTCCTGCTTTTCCACCTCCTGGGAACAGTCTGCACAAACTTGCTGGGCAGAGCTGAAACCAGGGAAACCTTGCGGTTCGGTCACAGAAAGTCTAGTTCTGTGCTAGCCCCAGGGATCACCAGGCCTGTCTCAGTCTTGGGAAGAGAATTATTTCAAAAGCTGACTTGCTCTAGCCCCTCAAGTGCTTCTCTCCAGCTCTGAGCTGGAGAGGCTCATTAGAGCTCAAGTCTGACACAGAGCAGCAGCAAAGGGAATCGATTTTTCAGACAGACAATCTCTCATTCAGAAAGGTTGCACAGGACCACAGCCAAGTTCTTCCCAAAGGAGTATGAAACACTCTGCTATAGCAGAGCCCTTCCCAACCAACTCCTACTGCCCAACAGCCCCACCCCTAACAGGACAGGTCCTGCTGTTTCACGTTTGGTGCGAAACAGGAGGCCAGAGTGAACACATCCTCTACATCTGCAGGAGCTGAGGACTCTCTAAATTACAAGTGTTGAGGTAATTCCAGGAGCCACAGTACTGCATCTGAGACAACAAAGAACACATTCCGCATGCTCTTTTATTTCACTCTGCGGGAATTTCCAACAATTACAGCACCAAGCCAGATACTAATCAGTGCCCAGAGCACAGGAAATGCTGTCAAAGTGCTGCTAAAGCAGCCCCAAGAAGGTCAGTACTTACCTAAGTGCACTCTGCCTATTATTTTCTGTGTCCCTACTCCTTTTGCGATGCCAGCCCAGCGCCGATCCACCAGCCTCATTATGTTGCATCTTTCAGCACAAGCCTGGCTCATGATGGTCATCTGGGCACCTACCAGCAACAACACTTGTGTTAAATCCCTGACAGCTCATCACAGGTTAAAATTCTGTCCTGGACAGGCTGCAAGATCTTGCACTTGGGCAGCTGGGAACCAACTGGCAGCTGCGCTAGAGAATAAAGGCTTCCTGTGAAACCCACTGTGCTGGACTGACTGAGCCATGAACATCACGGGGTTGGAGCAGCTATGTTATGAGGAGAGGCAGGGAGAGCTGGGGCTGTTCAGCCTGGACAGGAGAAGATTAAAAGGAGTGATCTCATAAATTACTTTAAGTATCTAAAGGATAACGAGAAAAGGCTCTTCTTGGTGGTGCCCAGTAAGGGGGCAGTGGGTTTAAATTAGAACACAGGAGGTTCAATCTGAACACAAGGAAAAACTTACTTACACTGAGATTAGCAGAGCTCTGGCCCAGAGAGGCTGTGGAGTCTCCTGTACTGGAGACATCCCAAATCTGCATAGATGTTCTTGTGGGATCTGCTCTAGAAGAACCTGCTCTGGCAGTGGTGCTTGGACTAGCTGTTCTCCAGAGGTCCCTTTCTACTCCCACCATTCTATGATTCGATGACTGTACACACAGAGATCAGTGCTGGCAGTGAAGGACACACCACTGTAGGGCTGGAATAACCCCAAGAACTTCCCCTTTAAGGCTGTGGATGGGAAGCACCGCATTAAAGGCAGGTGAAATCCTCCCTGTCTGTAAACTGAGAGAAGACACACGTGTGGCAGTGACCTTTCTGGCATTTCAGCTCCAGAAATTCTCACAGGAGCCATGATCTGGGGTGTTTGAGCACTCACATATGTTGCTTCTCACAACAGTTTGCTCCGTTCGCCTTCAACAAAGTTCAGGCTGCTCTCAGGTCCTTCAAAACCTTGTAATACAGTGCTTCGTTTATGGCATTTTTGGGCAACATTCCTGGCGCATTTACCGTGTCCTTCAGGGACGGGGAAAGAGGAAGAGGGCAATTCACCTGAGTCAACAAAGGCCTTCACTGGATGTCCGTTGACTTTGCAGTTAATATACAGCATCACCACCTGTCCAAAGCTCTCGGGGGCCTCTTCCATTGCTATTGTCATGTTTTCTTCAATGTTCTGTTGTCTGAATTTAATGGAAAAGAGAGAGAAGGATCAGACTTCCCATCAGCTGAACCTTATGAGCATCCCTCTAGCTTACAAGCTGCCCCAGTAATCCCATCTCCTGCAGATCACCCTACAAACCACCACCAGGGCCACTTTGTCAGCTAAACAGAGATGCTTCAGCAGGGCGATCCCTCATCATGAGTTTGGTCGAATCCACAGACACCAAGTCACTCCCCAGCCTGCTGCTCCAAATACCCTTCCTACCTCACGCTGCACCTCCCGTCGACCTTTTGTTTGCAACACAAACCTGTCACCAGAGAGTTAACCCAGGGAGCTCGTGAGTGAGCAATCTGCCTGTTTATTAGTCGCTCTAAAATAAAGCACGGAGGGCATACGATGAGGATGTTGCCAGTAGCTACGATGTTGGAATCCCACACAGCAGCTGAGCATTAAAATCCTCCAACGTTTCCCTGGCATCTTTCCTTCCCCAGGCACAGGATGGGAGGGAGGTGAGCACAGTAGTGGTGAGAACATGGCAATGTTCTCTCTGATGCAGGTTCAAGCCTACAGAAGAAACTCTCTTCAAGAAGCCCATCGTGGTAATCTTGGAAGTGTTGGGTATCTGTAGCGACTGCGTCTGAAACAGCTTTACCTACACAAAAAAGTCTTCACATTTGGTTGTAATTTCACTGTGCCTCCTCAGGAAGGGAAGAGACAAAACTCCAAGATGCCCCCTTACCCACAACAAGATGGATAGGGAAGGAAAAAGCAAACAGTATCCAAGACCTTGGTCATGTGGGAGCTCAACCAGCCTCCTGCTTCTCTGTGCTGCTTCACATACCCATGAAATAAAGACCCACACACGGTCCTGTCTTCTATCATTTAACAGGATATGCAATGGTTAATTGTCAAATCTATTCTCTGTGCTTTATACTTCTCTCTGCTTGAACGACCGGGCTGTGTCTCAGAAAATATGATGCTCGAAAAAGCTTCAAATGAATCTTGGGCAGAGCAGATCTAATTAAACAGAGAAACTAAGTGGGGTGTGAAAGCCAGGGACTGCTAGATGGCCACACTGCTTCCTAACAGCCACAAACCTTGATTTGTCCCCTCATCTACAGAGGATGGAAAGTGTTCCTGTGCCTCTGAGCAATGTGTTTTGTGGTCTATAAAGGTCTGCTTTCTACACTGCTAAGTGAAGCTTTTATCTGGCACCTCCACCTTGTTGGTTGTTACACAAGAGTGACCTTCTATCACAAAGGAACTGTGGTTATGACCAGCTAAGGCAATTCTTTACCGTGGAAAAACCCACCAGTCATGCTCTGACTCAAGGATTTATCACTTGAGTCCAGAAATCAAGCCCCAAGCCAAGGCAATTCTGTTTGCAAACCAGTAGGAGAGAACAAGCACTGAGCAGGAGGTATTTCCACAGAACACCATGTCCGACAGCAGTCTGGAGTCTGGGATTAGCCAGAAAAACTGATGAGCAGAATGCAAAATCAAATCTTGAGGGCAGCTGGGAGAGATGATGCCACGCTGGCTCAACCCAGAGACACGACAGGCCCAGCTCTCTGCTGCAAAGCACATCCTGAGGCACCCAAGTGCTGCCTCTCCACGGGTCTCAGCTCAAGGCACCCACAAGTACACTTGGTTCAAACAGACCAGCTCAGACAGCTCTGGGACTTCACAGCAGTGCTGCCACCTCAGCATCTGCGCTCAGCTAAAGTATGGGGTGCGCCTATGTGTCCCAAGCTTCCCACGTGCAAAGGTGGCTCAGAGCATCATCCTGGGAGTGAACATGGTCTCAACACAGGATCTAAGCACACCCCTTACTCTCTCCAAGTAAAAAGCAACCTGGATGGGAGCACCCCATGGAAAGCAAGCACCATGAATCCTCCAAATGATTTTGATTTGTTACCTTATATCTTCTTCTATCTTAGCCTGTGCCTCGAGATCAAAAGGATCAGCGGAATAGAGCCGGATCCTCTCCTGCTCCCGCCGGGCTCGATCCTGCTGTTGCTCCAGCAACACCCTGGTGAATTTTTCTGCAGTAACAAGGAGACACAAAAATGCTTTGACTGGAAATGACTCTTAAAATGAAGCTCTGGCACAGCAAGTGCTTCTTTTAATGCCACTGTGCACAGACTCAGCAGCCTTCTCCAAAGGCAGCATGGATGGACCAGTATAAGAGAAAGTATCCCGGCACGAACAACCCCAATGACAGGGTGGGGAGTGACCTGATGGAGAGCAGCATAGGAGAAAGAGACCTGGGGATCCTGGTGGCCAGCAGGATCCAGAAGCCAGCAATAGGTCCTTGTGGCCAAGAAGGCCAAAGGCACCCTGGGGTGGATTAGAAGTGGTGTGGTTAGGAGATCAAGAGAGGTTCTCCTACCCCTTTACTCTGCCCTGGTGAGACCACATCCAGAATATTGTGTCCAGTTCTAGGCCCCTCAGTTCTAGAAGGATACAGAACTCCTTGAGAGAGTCCAGCACAGAGCCACAAAGATGAAGGGAGGGGAGAGTCTCCCTGATGAGGAAAGGCTGAGGAAGCTGGGTCTCTTGAGCTTGGAAAAAAGGAGCCTGACAAGTGACCCCATGAATGTTGATTGCTGTGGAAACGGTGGGTGTGAGAGGAAGGAGCCAGGCTCTGCTCAGGGGCACCCAATGATAGGACATGGGGCACCAGGTGTCAGCTGGAACAGAGGAGGTTCCACATAAAGATGATAAGAACCAACTTCCCAGTGAGGGTGACAGCACTGGAAGGGGCTGCCCAGGGGGATTGTGGAGTCTCCTTCTCTGGAGCCATTTCAAACCCGCCTGAATTGTTCCTGTGCAACTGGATCTAGGGGATCCTGCTGTGGCAGGGGGATTGGACTGGATGATCTTTTGAGGTCCTTTCCAATCCCTAACATCCTGTGATTCTGTGACTTCAAACGACTGGTGAGAGCTTGAGAATCCATTGAGATGAAAAGCAGCTGGAGAGTTCTTTCTCCTTGTGCCTCCTACAAACTCAGCACAACCAACCCCACTGACCTGCTATGTATGTTTTTATAGGAAAGAAAAACAGAACAAACACAAAACAGTAAAAAAATTCAAAGACTGTTAAGCACTTGTGAAGTTATAAGCCATGATTTTATGGTTTGGGGGTATTTGTTGTTTTAAATTAGGATTCTGCATAGCAGGTGCCTTCTGAAGTGCTTGTGGGATACCCACCACATACATGGCACACTGCTGTACGTGTCTGGGCACTGGAGCCTGAGCTGAACTGGATCTGTGCCCAAACACTCAGAGTAGCTGCTGCACAGAACAATGAGAGCAGAACCAGATCTCATAAATTCCTTCCTACAGCCCACAGCGACCATTTGGGGGTAAAACCATGAGTCTGATTCAAAGCTGAATGTGCACAAGGTCAGCAGATGAGCCAGTGCTGGGTGTCTTAATCTTCACCTCTGTCTTTGTGCTCCTCAGGGTGAAGGGACAACTCGAACACTAAGGCGAAGTGTTAAGAAACCAGCATTTGGAGAGTCTCTGCATCAAAATCAGGAGCTTATGTTCACAAAACCACAGCTCACCTGAGCATCTGGTATTTCAAAGTAGGGGGTACACGGTATTAAAGAAGCCAGGCAGGGGAAGTACACTCAACTTGCCAGAAAGTCTTTTTAGAAGAAGAGGAGCTCTGCCTTGAGTTCTAACTAGTGCCTTTTATCAGCATCATCAATGAACTGGCACTGAACATCCCAACCGGTTAAAAACCCACGGCTGCCTTTTATCAGAATACAGTTCAAAGAGACTGAAAAGCCACCTCCTGTGGATGACCAACCCAACCTACCGAGGTCTCCGCTGAGCAAAGCCTCTGCCAAGGGCGGGTTGCGCTCCTTCAGCAGCGACAGCTCATGGGGATTTGCCAGCAGCATCTCCCGCAGCAGCGCTGGGTTGTCCAAACCCTGAGGGAACTGCGCGTCAGGAGGTGATGGGCGAAGACGCTGCGCTGGTGGCTGGTGCTGCTGCGTGGATGTCCCTGGAACAGCGATGCTGCTGAAGTCTATCCTTGGCAGACCTTGAGGAGAAAGTCATCAGAAGTGTCAGTGCTTTTATTTGGTAGGTAGATTTTAGGGGTGTCAGTAGACAAGATGCTCAACATGTGCCAGCAGTGTGTGAGGACAGCACAAAAGGCCCAACTGTATCCTGGGCTGGATAAAAAAATGTCACTAGCAGGTCAGGGGAGGTTATTCTCCCCTCTGCTCTGCTGAGACCCCATGTGGAGTCCTGTAGCTAGTTCTGGAGTCTCCAGGACAAGAAGGACCTGGAGTTGTTGGAGCAAGTCCAGAGGAGGCCACAAGGATGATCACAGTGTTGACCCCTCCAGAGACAGGCTGAGGGAGTTGGGGCTGTTCAGCCTGGAGAAAAAAAAGCTCTGGGAGGACCTCAGAGCAGCTTCCAGTCCCTGAAGGGGCTCCAGAAAAGCTGGAGAGGACTCTGATGATAGGACAAGGGGACTGGGTTTAAGCCAACAGAGTGGGGAGATTGAGATGAGATCTGAGGCAGAAATAACTCCCTGGGAGGCTGCTGAGGCCCTGGAACAGGTTGCCCAAGGAGGCTGTGGCTGCTCCATCCCTGGCAGTGTCCAGAGCTGGGTTGGATGGGGCTCTGGGCACCCCGGTCTGGTGAGAGGTGTTGCTGTCGATGGCAGGGGGTTGGGGCTGGGGAAGCTCTGAGCTCCCTCCCAGCCCAAGCCAGTCTGGGATTCTATGATTCATGTTTACAATTCTGCTTGAAAATTGCAGCAGAAAAACCCTCCGAGTGCTGGAAAGATGAGCCGCTCTTAATGCCGCAGTATTAGGCTGGATTCTGTGAGCAGCAGTTCGTGTCGGAAGCACAGCCACGTACTCAGGTTACTGGGTTAGGAATGCTGGCTTGTATTTATGTAACTCACCTCCTAACTGGCCCGTTTGTTTATCCCCTGAAATGCACTTAGTGAACCACACACCAGTTATTTCCAGCTTCACAAATGTGACTGCCACACAGAGGGATTGCACAGCTAAACCTGCTGGCGCTAAGGGACTTCTGAATCTCTCTGATGAAGAAAATCCCAAAAAGAGAGGAGAAAAAAGGTACCATTCATGCCGACCTGCACTGCAGGTCCCTGCCCTGCAGCTGAAGCAGAGGATCTCCTAATGCGATCTCACCTAGAGAACTGTGTCCAGTTGTGGGCTCTATAGTTCAAGAGAGACAGGGATCTACTGGAGAGAGTCCCACATAGTGCTACAAGGATGATGAAGGGGCTTGAACATCTCTCCTGTGAGGAAAGGCTGAGAGAGCCGAGTCTGGAAAGCAGGCCAAGAGGGATCTCATTAATGGTTGTAAATATCTGAGGGGTGGGGGTCAAGAGGAAGGGGCCAAGTTCTTCTCAGTGGAGCCCAGTAACAGGACAGGGAATAATGGGGATCAGCTAGAAAAGGGGAAGTTCCACTTCCACAGGAGGAGAAACTTCTTTCCTGTGAGGGTGAAACAAGTGATCTGGTCTAGCTGATTGTTGTAATGTTAGCTCATGGGCTGGGCTTGATGACCTCAGAGGTCTTTGCCAGCCTCAGTGATTCTGTGATGTTCCTGTATGACCCGATCGAGGGGATTCGGACTCTAGAGGTCTCATCCAAGCCCTCACATTCTGGGATTCTACAGTGAAGACCTCATGCAATGCTCCCTGCCCTCCTCAGCTACTGGCACCTTCTTTTCCAGTGATATTTTATGATAGGGATTTGCCAGGAATCACAGCGTAGAGCAGGACAGAGGAGCAGGGATCCAAGCAGATGTTGTCAGATTTCGGCATTTACACATAGTTATGTAACTGGGTTTGCCAGGATGCAGTCTCCTGGTGCAGACTCCCAACAGCCTTTTAATGTCTCCGAGCTGCACAGGCCTGCCATCACCCCAGTGGTTGTATCAAAATTCACAGGCCTTTACAAAAATCTGCTGTTCTGAACCAGTTACCAGCCTCTCTGCTTCCCCAAAAGACCAGTAAATGCTTGGAATGAAAAAAACACAAACACACAAGCACTTTACCCAATTTTAGAAGCCCTTGCTTCACCCCCTCCCCGAGCGTTTTGCTGAGCCAGATCCTAAAGGAGATAGACAAGAGACAGAGCTCGGGTTTGATCAACACTGACATTCAGCACAGAAGGCAGCTCCCATCCCTCCTCACCTGGGAATCTCATGGAGGGCCGTGGCTCAACAGCCTCTTTCTGCCGCAAAATCACTACATCCCCATCTTTCAAGCCATAGGAGGCCAAAGATCTGTTGTTGTCGGTCAGAGGCCGTTCTGCATAGACGATCTGTTCATGGAAAGAGAAACACCATGTGTGACAAAACAGATGGAACTGAGCTTTGCTTTAGGTTTATTCTTTTAGGAAAATATCCCAGTGACTCTCCAGACCCATCACAAGGGAAGATGCGTGGCTTCTCCCAGCACCCACAACAACTCGACAAGTGGTTGGACTATGAGTTGGTCTGACCCAAACCCAGCAACAATTCCTCAAAACCCAGCACCTCGGAGAAGAGTTGGTCTCTATTAATTAGAGGCCAGGATTATTAAAGGGAAGGAAGCCTTGCGGCAGGGTTCCTCACCACGTGTTTCCAAAATCCAGTCACTACGGTTACGCAAGTTTCAGCTATTTTGTACAGCACTGTCTGCCTCCAAGTCAGCCCCACTGGCCAAGGACAGAATGAAAGGGGGAGCCTTGGCACAGGCTGCTCATGGAGGGGTTCAACACCGGGCAGTCAGGGTGGTTCAGGTGGGGTAGTGGTTGGGGGTTGTAGGAGCGATGGCTGGACTTGAAGAGTTTGAAGGTCTTTTCCAACCCGGGTGATTCTGTGATTTGAAGGACCAACCACAAGCAGAGAACCACAGAATTGCTCAGGTTGGAAAAGAACTTCAAGTTCATTGAGTCCAACCCTGAACCAAACTGTCCCAACCCACTACTAAATCCTGACCCTGAGCTCCAGGCTTTTAAATGCTTGCAGGGATGGTGACACAATCCCCTCCCTGAGCAGCCCATTCCAAGGCCTAAGGACCCTTTCCAGGAAGAAGTTTCTCCTGATGTCCAACCTCAACCTCCCCTGGGGCAGCTTGAGGCTGTTCCCTCTTGTCCTTTCCCTTGCTCCGTGTGAGGAGAGACTGACCCCCACCTCTCTCCACCCTCCTATCAGGTAGTTGCAAACAGCAATGACATCTCCTCTCAGCTCCTCTTCCTCAGACCAACCAACTCCAGCTCCCACACTAGGCAGCATCCGAGCAGAGAAGATTCACAGCTGATCAGCTTTCATGATCTCTGCCTTCTCCCACAACATGTTTCCCCAGAAAAACCAGTTTCACAGGGACCTTAGTGATCCCCAGTTCACCTGGTGGTGTAACTC
Source organism: Upupa epops (assembly GCA_013397515.1). Taxonomy (NCBI): domain Eukaryota; kingdom Metazoa; phylum Chordata; class Aves; order Bucerotiformes; family Upupidae; genus Upupa; species Upupa epops. The sequence continues at coordinate 65,276 of VZRI01014051.1, read as the reverse complement.
TCCCCAGAAACTAGGGTTCAGCACCCAGAGACACCCATCTCGAAACTGCAGTCAGCCTGTGGTGGGGAATTAACTTTAGACTATAGAACACGATGTCACATCTTCTATTATGAAAAAGCTGATGTATGGAGAGGTCCACAGACCAAGCATAAAACCCCTTTGAGATAGAAATGAGCAGTCACAACAGGGACATTTCAGTTAGCATTAGTGAAGGGACAGGGTTTAGTGGTGACCTGACTGTGCTGGGTCAAAGGTTGGACTTGATGATCTTAAAGTTCTCTTCCAATGAAAGAGATTCTGGGACATCTTCAGATATCTAACGTTAAAGGGAAGCAAGAAAAAGAAAATGAGAGACTCTATGGGAAACAGAACCTCCCAAACACAGCATTTGATAAACAGCAGGGTCTCTGAGCCTTCATGGTTGCACAACAAGACTGGGCAGATAGGTTCAACCACCTCCTATCCCTGGCAGAAACCCAAAGAAAGAGGCACCAGGGAACTCTGGCCTAATCCCCTCAGGCCTACAACTGGATTTCATAGTAACCACTGCATTCAGACAGAGTGGGGAAAAGTCTGGTTCGGCAACAACAGGTTTGCTGCAGGTTGGGACTGGCAGAGCCATGTGGGAGAAGCTTTCACAGTGCTAGTGTGGATGGGCTACGGCTCTGCTCGATGCTATCGTGAGCAGAAGATCAAAATATCCCAGTTACTGCAAGTCTTAAGGTCTGGAAGGTGCTACATGTTTTTGCTGCTTTAATCCAACTCAGGAATGTTACACAGAACCTCACTAACATGTCCTAGCAGTGGAGATCCAGAGGTGCCACAGTAAAACAAGACAAATATAAAACCAGTAAGAATCACGTGCGAAAAGAAATAAATAGCAAGAACCGTTTAGGACAACAACCAGAACTGGAAGAATCAGAGAAGCACAAGCTTCCTGCCTTCACCTCAAAAACTCCCTGCACACCTATACTGCACTAGCCTAGACCCNGAATCAGAGAAGCACAAGCTTCCTCCCTTCATCTCAAAAACTCCCTAGCCTAGACCTCTTGCAGAGCAAACCCGGGTGGGTTTGTGAGCTGGGTTTACGTTTGCAGTCCTTACTCACTTGTTTCCCAGTGTATTTAAGGTTAACTTGAGATAGGATAGGTCTCACTGTGTCCTCTCCTGTTCCTGGAAGTGTCACAGGATTTGGTAACGCTGCAGAGAAGCACGCTGGTACCAAACCCCAGCTGCACACACAAATCTGAACTGGCAGCCTCCCTGTGCAGACACTCTGAGAGAAACAAGTTAATCAGTTTAAGTGAGGTTTTACCTCTGTCATCCTGCCGGGATTGGATTTATGAGCGTCAGGCCTTAACCCTCAGACAATGAATTAAGTGCTCTGCAGCCATCAGCAGCAGGGCTTAACGTGCTGCCGCCCCGTCCCACTCTGCTGTGGAAACAAACCAATTTCATTTCACTGCAGTTCCATTCTCTGGTTTGTAGCAGATTTTTGTAGGCTGGTCAGGTACCGGACACAGGGTCATCTGGAGGTGATCTGAGCAGGGACACTGATTACAGAATGGTTGAGGCTGGAAAAGCCCTCTGAACTCATCCAGCCCGAACCAAGACCTAACATCACCCCAGCGGGCACACCAGGGCACTAAGGACCACAGTCAGGCTGTCCTTCAACACTTCCACACACAGGGGCTCCACCACTGTCCTGGGCAGTCCAGTCCAGGCTCTGATCCCCTTTTCCCTGAGGAAGGGTTTCCTAACATCCAACCTAACCCTCCTCTGGCAGCTTCAGGTCCTGCCCTCTCCTCCTAGCACCAGTTGCCTGGGAGAAGAGCCAGACCCCCACCAGTCTACAACCTCCCTTCAGATAGTTACTGAGAGGGAGAAGGTCCCTGCCAAATCTCTTCTCCAGCCTAAACACCCCAAGCTCCCTCAGCCTCTCCTCATCAGCCTTTCCCTCCAGTCTCTTCCCCAGCCTCATTGCTCCTCTGGACCCACTCCAGCCGCTCAACACGATACCACACAATGGTTGGGTTTGCAGAATGTAACCTCCCAGTGGAGTGAGGGACTCCAACAAGGGTGCTAGACACCACAAACCCATCCAAACCAAACACCCATTAAACATTCCCATGTGCAACCAGCAACAGAAGATGCTCAGTGTGTGAAGAAGGAGAAACAAAGGAAACAACAGTGCTGCCAGAATATGGTTCTGCCAAGACCTTCCCCACCCGTCCTGCCTCAACGCATGGAGGAAACAGCAGCTATCTGAACGATTTTCCCTCTCCTCACCCAGCTCCTCTTATCACTGCAGCCTGCCTGCAGCTGGCCCTGTTATCCTCACATCACCCTCCCCACCTTGTATCTGCAGCTGGCCCTTAGAAACCCCACAGCCTCCTGCTCGCTTCTGCCCCAAAAGGACAGCACCCTGGATTAATTTCACTGGGGTTAACCCTCCTTCTCATGCAGCCCCAGTTTACCCCACCCTGCACAACCGTTCCCATTGAACTCATCCTCTGCTTTGCACCAGCATGACAACCTTCATGCAGTGACTGCTGTAGGCCTGGGAAACCAGCAGCAACCCACCAAGTGTGGTAACTCTAGCTCTGCCTGTCTGTGGAGGATGCTGTAAGCGCGCACAATCCTTCATGCAACGAGCTGCTGCGCTGGTAACTTGGATTTTTATAACTTTCTCCCCACTGATTGTCCTCAAACTGCTTCACAAACACCAGGCAGAAACAGCAGAGAAAGGAACACCAACACAGGGCTAGAAAATATGAGAAGAAATGAAGGAGATGCTGCATAAATCACAGACTGGGCTGGGCAGAAGCTCAGAGCTCATCCAGCCCCAACCCCATTCCATAGGTAGCAACACCTCTCACCAGACCAGGGTGCCCACAGCCCCATCCAACCCAGCCTTGGACACTTCCAGGGATGGAGCAGCCACAACCTCCCTGGCAACCTGTTCCAGGGCCTCAGCAGCCTCCCAGGGAGGGATTTCTGCCTCAGATCTCAGCTCCATCTCCCTCTTCTTTTAGCTTGAACCTAGCACCAGAGTGCTTGGTCAGAAGTCCCTCTCCAACTTTCCTGGAGCCCCTTCAGGGACTGGAAGCTGCTCTAAGACCCAGAAGCCTTCTCTTCTCCAGGCAGATGGTGAACAGAAGGGAAGCAGATGTGGCTACAAATATCGAAGCACTAGTCCTCACTACCTGCAGCTGATGCAACTGCAAAATACCTCTGCAGTTTAATTGCAAAGGAAAGGAACTCCCAGCAAAATATAAGCAAACAAGTCCATGACCCCTCATTATCCAAAAATAGACCCAGAGCTGGCGGGTTACATGACACAAGGAGGACAAAGCTGACGAAGTGTTTGTGCTCCAGGTGGCTGGAGGTATTGAAGCCATTACACAGTCCTACACATAGAGGTTGCTCCTGTTACCAGGCTCAATTCTGGGTTCTGGGTCTGACACAGACACAGGGGGCTTGCTGGAGCAAAGCGCAAGGGAACCTCTATTCGAGCTGATTTCTCCCCACACACCACAAACGGAGAGTTTATTCCCTGGAAAGAAAAATCCACCTCCCCTTGAATTTCTAGCCCTGCTTTGGAGACCACATTTCCCAAAAAACCAACCTCCCAACTCAAAACAAAAGGCTTGCTCAGGACAGCGGTAAAGCAAAACACAGAGGGTGAAATCACTGGGAACCTGCTCAGCAAGAGAATGCGTCCACCTGCCAGGTCAGCAGTTTTGCTGTCACTGACTAATATTTGCTTGGCTGGAAAAACATTTTTATTCATTTAGACTAGGGAAGCAAAAGGGAATCGCCACAAAACTCCAGAAACTCTGCCAGGCGAAGCCATCGCCCTGCAAACAGGCACCGACACCACCCATTCGGCTGCTGATAAACAGGCAAGAAATGGCTCAAAAAGACAAGTGAGACTGAACCCAAAACAGTGAGTAACCCCCAGAGGGACGAGAGGCGTCCCCACAGCGCTGCCTGCCTCAGGTTTTGGCACGTTCGTGATGAGGGAGACCTGAATTGAGGCTGGAGATGGAATCTTTGCTAGGGAAGAAAAAGACCTGTCTGGAAAAAAAAAAGGCGGAAAACGTCTCTGTCTGCTCCTTTAGGTTTTAAGATAAATAAACCCTTTCCGAACATTTCAGCCTCATTCCCTGGGGTTTGAGGCGGCTACGGACCACCACCTTTCCTGCTCACCAACTCTCATTCTTCTGCCACCAAATCCTTCCCTATTAGAACACCAAATTCACCAGGAAACTAAATAAAAGCCTCTTTTTTTTCCTCATTTTCAACCCTAGAAAATTAAGCCATTCCCGGAAGAGCTCCATCGAGTCAGAGAGACACAGAACGTGCTCCCGAGGAGGAGGACTTTTGAGGGGAAAAGGGAGCATTTTTAAGGGAAAACAGAAGCATTTCTCCCCAGACCCAAAGGTCGGCGCAGGACACCACCTCCCCCCCACCCCAGTTAACCCCCAAAGTCCGGGATGCGGGAGGGCGGAGCCCCGGGGAGAGGTGGGATGGTGAGAAGGGACCACAGCCTCCACGACCCCAACCCCGGAGGTGACAGCAGGTCCCTGCCCTGGTGCTCGGTGGGGCCCACGGGCGGGCGGGCCGGGCCTGACCTGGCTCTCGGCCGCGGGGATGCCGGACTCCAGCTCGCAGAGGGCGCGGAAGTTCTGCAGCTCGAAGTCAGCGTCCACCNGCTACCGCCGCCCCGCCAAACACCGCCGCTGCCGTCAAGCGCCGCCGTCGCAAAGCGCCGCCCCGCCGGCTCCGGTGTTGGCCGTCAATCAAGGTGCGCTCGACCAATCAGAGCGCGCGGGGAGGGAAGGGGGCGGGGCCTCTGCCCTCCCAACCCCCAGGGTCACCCCGCTGGGGCATTTCCTTGCTCCCTCCATCCCCCCAAAACAGTCCCCAGGGCCGCTAATTCCCCACCCAACCCGATTTGCATGGCTGCTTCCAGCCCCCCAAGACTCTTCGAGGTGGATGTCAGTGTATAGGGGTGTCCCTGAACCCATCGGTCTGCTTCAGGGGGCTTTAGGGGTGCCTCCTGTCCCTCACTGCCTTTGGCGACACTGCAGACGCCTGGGGTGATTTTTTAGGGTGCCCAAAGCACCTCAGCACGCCTGACTCTCCCTTGATTGCTGTTCAGTGTGATCAGTGTCTGACTGTTCCCTCAGAGGCCACCCCACAGAACACCCCGAGTCCAAAGCCCCACAAGGTCAATCCACTTGGTTCAGGGTGAGAAGAGTAAGATTTTATTTCGGGAAAGAATTTCTCTCCAATCAGGACGATTCCAACACAGAGTTGGACGGATACAGAGAACCCACCAAGGAACACCACCAGAACCCTCTTTGTTCTGGGTTTGCAGACACTTTAGCCACTGATTTTATGTCCCAAATTCCATGTGTTGTTTCCTGTTAATCTCCCCCAACATATAAAATAAAAACAAAAGGCCAAATGCAAATCCACAGCTTGTCTGGCACCCGCCAGTCCTCACCCCAAGGTCCCAAGAGCTGCCTGGCATAAGGAAAAGGCTCTTCCCTCCCACAGGGAGCTCAGTCAGATTTCTCCTTCTCCTTCATGTGCAGGAAGACGATGCTGAACATGAAGAGACCCACCATCATGGAGAAGGCGCCAGCGTAGTAGGGGTAAGCCGAGGGGATAAAGCGCTCGTACTGTGTATGCTGGAGGGGACGCACGGACACCTGGTGGGGGAGAGAGCAGTCTGGTGGGTCTGGCAGCCGTGTCCCCCTTGGGTGTTTAATTCCCACCACAGTTTAAGTGTTTGGGGTTCTCTCCTTTCATAGAATCACAGATTCATTAAGGTTGGAAGAAACCTCCAAGATCACCCAGTCCAACTGTCAACCCATCCCCACTCTGCCCACTAAACCCTGTTCCCCAGGGCCGCATCTACTCATTGTTTGAACCCCTCCAGGGACAGTGCCTCCTCACTCTTGCTGGGAAGATGTTTTTCCTCACATCCAACTGGAACCTCCCCTGGCACAACCTGACCCCATTCCCTCTGCTCCTACTGCCAGTCCCTAGGGCAAAGAGGCCAAGCCCCACTGCATTCCAACCTCCCCTCAGTTGTAGAGAGCAGTGAGGTTCCCTCTCAGCCTCCTCTTCTCCAGGCTGAACAGCCCCAGCTCCTTCAGCCTTACCTGTGTGGAGGAGTAGAGGTGGGTGTAGCCCAGGCGGTTGTAATCCACTTTGAACTGAAACACACCATAAACGTCTGGCAGCTTGAACCTCACGCTGTATTTGCCCCCTGAGAACAAGATGATGATGTTCAGGAAATAGGAGACTCAGCAGGTCCTACCAAGAGGTGAAACCAGCCCCAGCGTGGGGTTACCTACCGTTCCTCTTCAGGAAGGTCCTCACAAAGGGATCTATGCGGACAAACTCCAGCTGGATATCATCCCCGTCAAAGGGGACCCACTTGCCATCAGAGAGCTTTTCGATGACGATGCTGTACTCCTGCAATGAAACCACCACACGAGCAGTCAATGAGTGATGCCTGAAAATGAACTGTAACCCATTCCTGGTTCAAATTCTCCCAGATTCCTTGTCCACAGGAACTGCCCCATCCCTGCCTGCATGAGCAGTGGCCTTACCACGAGATCAGTGACTGTGTAGGCGTTGGGAGGTGTGAGCTCACCCACACGGTGGTGGGAGATGGCTCCGACACGCAGCACTCCCTCCTCCTTGAAGACCCAGCGTGACAAAGCAATGGCCAGCTCATAGTTACCCGTCTGCGAGTACCTATGGATGAAGGAAGAATGAGAAAGGGCAGCAGCCACACTGAGAAAATACAGTGTGTGTCAAACACATGGGGAATAAATGCGACGGCAACAAAACCTGGCTGCAGTTAATGGAGGGTTTCCCAAAGCCAAGGGAATGTGCCACCCCACGTTTCATTTGAACTTTCTGCTCTTTCCCGTGAATGAGTACCTGTTGCCTGTTTTCCAGGACTTTCTGCATCAAACTACTCCCCAGATATTTCTGAGCCAGGGATGTGGGGAGGCCAACGCACCTCTTGGAGCCAGGGGTGGCCTTCTGCACAGCAGAATTGAAGAAGGCATCACTAAAGAAATCCAAGGAGCCGCTGAACACGACACGGGCGTTGTTCCGGGCTTGGAGTCCCGCGATGAGAAGGGTGTTCTTGCCCACTGCGTGAGGGTACTGAAAGAGCAGTGATTTGTTAGAGAACTGCTGAGCCGACTAAAGGTGATTAAAGGAGAGTTAATCTCTGGGGTGGAACAGTGTGACTGTAGCTAGCTGCAGGCTGTCGTTATGGAGAAGCCAAGAAGCTCAGAACAATCAGCAACAGTTTTCATTCATGGTTTCTGCCCTTTCCATCTGGAATTCCACTAGGATTCCTCAGGCTGCCCTTTCTTCCAAAGCATTTCCTCATGCAGGATGTTTTCCCACCCAGGGCAATGTCTGCAACCAGGTGACAGCATGACCCCTTCACAAAATCATTCAGGCTGGAAAAGACCATCAAGATCACCAAGTTCAACCCTGAACCCAACTGTCCCGACCCACTGCTAACTCCTGTCCCTGAGCTCCAGATCTCCACAACTGTGAAACATGGCCATGGATGGGGACTCAACTCCCTCCCTGGGCAACCTGTGCCGGGGCCCAAGGGTCCTTTCAAGGAAGAATTTTCTCCCCATGGCCAGCCTAACCCTCCCCTGGGGCAGCTTGAGGCCAGACCCCCTTGTTCTATCCCTAATGACCTGTGAGAAGAGACCAGCCCCCACCTCTCTGCAGGGTCCCTTCAGGTAGCTGTAGAAGGTGAAGTCTCCCCTCAGCCTCCTCTTCCTCAGACCAACCAGCCCCAGCTCCCTCAGCCTCTCCCCATCAGCCCTGTCCTCCAGACCCTTCCCCAGCTCTGTTGCCCTTCTCTGCACCCGCTCCAGCCCCTCACTGTCCTTCTTGTACTGAGGTGCCCAGAACTGCCCCCAGTACTGGAGATGAGTACTCATCAGTGCCCAGTACAGGGGACACTCCCTTCCCTGCCCCTGCTGGCCACACTGATGTTGATCCAATACAGGATGCTGTTGGCCTTCTTGACCCCTAGGCATTCACTGGCCCATATTTAACCTACTCACAATTGCTGAAGCTAATACAACTGGCCTCATCCCACTGATACAGCCTGTTCTGATCCCTCTGCAGGGCCTCTCTATCCTCAAGCAGACGAGCAGAGCCACCCACCTTGGTGTCTTCTGCAAGCTGCCAGATAGCACTCGATCCCCTCATCCAGATTATCAATAAAGATATTACAGAGGAGCCCCAGGGACACCTCTCGTGACTGGTTACCAGCTGGATTTAATCATCAGTGAGGAGATTAAACACCTGAGGATTTTATTTCCAGTTGCTGAAACGGAAGGGATTTAATCACAGGAGAATGGGCAAGAAGAGGATGAAAAGTAACAGCACACAGCACGTACCTGAGTAATGGGCTTATCTGGGAAGAAGGAGTAGGAGGTAGAAGAGCCTGTGAGGATATCCAGCACCAGTGGGTTGTCAGGATCAGCCACCATCCTGATGGGGAGAGGCAAGGTGAACAGCGCCAAGACACCCAGACAAACATGCAGCCACACCACCCTCCTTCCCTTCTGGACTTGGCAAGACCCCAGCAACACTGAAAAATGAAATATTTCCTCAAGTTACAGAGTCAAGCTTCACGAGCTTATGTCACAGAACATCCCAAAGCTGTTTGATCTGATTGTTATCTGAAATGATGGGAATCATCACAGCCAGTAACCCCACACTTACCTCACGGCTAACTCCACTTCTCCTAGTGACAGTCACCTCCCCCCTCCCACATGGCATCTCAGGTCGCTTACCCAACTCCTCGGAAAAGGATGGGGTTCAGCACAGCTTTCCCTACGATGGTGGGGGCCTTCAGGAGGTTCTCAGCATCTGCCACGATGAGTGTGTGCTGGGAGGAGTGAAAGAGAGCAGTGTGATGATCACTGGTCCAAGTTGGTGCTCACCAGCTTCTAACAGCAAACAGCAGCTTCTCCATATAATTGAAATTGAACTTTGTGTTTTTATAGACAATTAAAATCGTTGGATGATGACACCAAACTGTGTGGTAAAGTCAACACACTGGAAGGCAGGGAGGCCATCCAGAGGGACCTTGGCCAGGCTCGAGACGTGGGCTGTGCAAACTGCATGAAGTTCAACAGGGGCAAGGGCAAGGGTCTGCAGCTGGGGCGAGGCAATCCCTTGCATAAATACACATTGGGAGGAGAAAGGATTTAGGACAGCCTGAGGAGAAGGACTTGGGGGTGCTGATGGAGCAGAAGTTTAACAGGAGCCAGAAGCGTGCACTTCCAGACCACAGAGCCAACCGTGCCGCGTGCTGCCGCAAAAGACGCAGTGACAGTCGGTCAAGGGAGGGGATTCTCCTCTACTCTGCCCTTGTGAGACCCCACCTGGAATACTGTGTCCAGTTCTGCAGTCCCCAACATAAGGACACTGAGCTCCTGGAAGGCATCCAGAGGAGAGCAACTGAAATCATCAGAGGGCTGGAGCACCTCCCCTGTGAGGACAGGATGAGGCTCCATCACTGTCACAGGGAGAAAGCCTTCCCTTCTGTTTTCATGGAACCTTCTCTGATCCAGCTTGTTCCAGCTGTCCCTGGACACCCCTGAGCAGAGCCTGGCTCCATCCTCCCAGCACTTACCTTTCCCAGACTGATCAACATTCGTGTGGTCACCCCTCAGGCTCCTCTTGTCCAGCTGAAGACACCCAGCTCCCTCAGCCTTTTCTCAACAGGGAGATGCTCCCCTCCCTTCACCATCTTTGTGGCTCTGCACTGGACTCTCTCAAGGAGCTCTGTGTCCTTCTGGAACTGAGGCACTCAGAACTGGACACAATATTCCAGAGCAGATTGAGGAGAAGAACCTCTCTTAACCTACTAACCACAGCCCTTCCAATCCACCCCAGGATACCACTGGACTTCTTGGCAACAATTCCCCCTGCTCATCTAGCAGTGATTCAAACCCACCAGTAACTGTGGTGAGACTACCCCAGGCACAGTGGCAGTTTGAAACTGCAATTTGAAAAATCAATATGGGGTAACTGAGGAAGGTGGATTTGAGGGTAGAGGGCCCAAATGTGCAGAGCTCTGAAGTGTTGTGAAGCTGAACTATTGACACTTCAGTTCTCACTACTGAAAGGTGCTTACCTGGCCAGGATCAGATATATCATAGTTGTGATGGTCAATGACAGCTGTCCTTTCCTCATCAAACTCAATCCCACACTCACTGCCCAGCTCTCGCAGCGGGTCACCTGGAACAACAAAACGGGTCCTTTCAAGATACAATGCCAAGTCTCAGCACTCAGAAGTACATTCAGCTCAGAGTCACATTCAAGCGAAACCCCACGGAGCAATACAACCTCCCTCAGCTAAATTCCCCCTCAGAATCCCATCAACAGCTATTTATCACCCATTTCCGAACAGCACAATCCTTGAGCTTCATACAGAACTCAGTAGTTCTGCTGCAGGAACGGAGAGATGGGTGAATAAATTCTTTCCTCACTGCAGAGTGTAAGCAGCACCAGTGCCTGTTACCAGAGTGACTGGAACTTACATGGTTTAGGGGTGACCTTGGCAGAGATAATGGTTGGACTGGATACCTCAAAGGTCTTTTCCAACCTGAATTATTCTATTTTATGGTTCCAAACACAGAATCACAGAACCACTGAGGCTCGAAAAGACCTCTGAGATCATCAAGACCAGCCCATGTCCCAACACCACCACAATAAGCTAGACCAGGGCACTAAGTGCCATGTCCAGTCTTAAACTTCTCCATGGATGGGGACTCCACGACTGCCCTGGGCAGTCCATTTCAGGGTCTGATCACCCTTTCCATGAGGAAGGGTTTCCTAACATCCAACCTAACTCTCCCCTGGCAGCTTCAAGCCCTGCCCTCTCATCTTGGTACTAGTTGCTTGGAAGAAGAGCAATCCCCACCTGTCTACAACTTCCCTTTAGCTAGTTATAGAGTGACAAGGTGCCCCTGAATCTCCTCTTCTCCAGGCTAAACAGCCTCAGCTCCTTCAGCCTCTCCTCATTAGCATTCCCTCTAGTCCCTTCCCCAGCCTCGTTGCTCCACTGTACCCGCTCCAGCCCCTCAATCTTTTTCTTTAAGAGAGGGGCCCAGCATTGCCCCCAGAACTCGAAGGGAGTTATCCCCAGTGGCCAGGATTGGGGAAGAATGACATCCCTAGTCCTGCTGGCCACACTAGTGCTGATACAAACCGGGATGCCGTTGGCATTCTGGGCCACCTGGGCACCCTGCTGGCTCCTGTTCAGCCGGTTGTCACTCAGTACTGTTAGGTCCCTCTCTGCCAGGCTGCTCTCCAGCCACTCATCCCCATCTGGAGCTGCAGGAGGTTGCTGTGGCCGAAGTGTAGGACCCTGCCCTTGGCCCTGTTCAACCTCATCCCGCTGGCCTCTGCCCACTGCCCCAGCCTTTCCAGATCTGTCTGCAGCATCCTCCTCCCCTCCAGCAGATTGACACTCCCCCACTACTTGGTGTCATCTACGAACATACCGATGTCTGAGCTGGCAGCAACAAGGACACTGCCGCCGCCATCAATGAAAGCGGTGATGGTTTCCACGTTGATGTTTCCTCCAAAATCTGAAATCACAAAAGAATTCATGACTAGCTCTCTGAAAGAATATCAAGGCAGAATTAAACCAGGAACAAACACTAAATCAGTTCTCTGGTGGCTGACAGAACCACTGTTAAAGATGTTTCCACCTGGAAACATCTGCTGTTTGCTACCAGGTACAATACACAAAGGGTAACAGGAGATTTGAGTCAAATTCACAAAAAACCCCAGTTGAGCTTCAAAAGTCTTGATGTATTCCCCTCCTGTATTTACCTTCTATGGATGGTGAGAAGATGATCAGGTTGTCATACAGAAATTCTCCATATTTTATCAGGGACAGACCAGCATCATCTGCTGTCCGGAAAGTGAGATCAAAGCCCCTGTCTGCAGGTACAAGACAAAACCGACAACATTGGCATTGATAAAACCATCCTGTACAGCAGCAAAGTGGCATCAAGATGTGGAATTTTATTTTCCCCATAAACAGAAATGGTGTGAAGTGCCCCTGAAAAGCCCCATCAGGTAGAGACCAATACTATTGCGGACCCAAAACACAGGCATCACTTGGGAAAAGTCCCAATGTCCTCCATTAGCCTGGTCAGAGGACCTCAAACATCCCCCCTCAACCCTAGAGAACCCCAATCTCCTTCCTCAGCCCAACAAGGGACTCCAACCATCTCACTCAGACTGATCCAAGGACCCCAAATACCCTCCTCAGCCTCAATCTCCTCACCCAGCTGAAGCAAGAAGCCCAAATACAGCCCTCAGTCCCAAACTCCTTCCTTGGCTCAGTCAGGGAACCCCAAGTGCTCTTCTCTGACTGCTCAGACCCTGTCTCTTCCCTCAACTCAGGACAGAGCAAACAGCTTTCCCCCTCCTCCACAAAACCCCAGCTGTTCCTCTCCGTTTGACATGGGGACCCCAAACACCCTATGCATCACCAGATCAGACAGGGCACTCCTAACCATGCCTCAGTCAGACTCCTTCACCTCTTGACCAAAGGACCCCAAAGAGCATCTCAGATCCTTTCCCCCTGACCAGCGGGCCCAAATCAGCCCCTCTCTCCTCCTCATCAAGTGACCCCAACACCCCCCTCGGATGAACTTGACCCCAAATCCCCACTCACCGTGACAAAGGGATCCCAAACAAACCCTCACCCTGACCAGAGGGCCCAACCCCACCGCTCACTCTGTCCAAGGGACCCCAACGACCCCTCGACAAAGAGACCCCAAACCTCCCGTCATCCTGACCAGGGCACCTCTGGCGCCCTCCCTGTCTCCCCGGGCCGTACCCGCCAAGCTGCGGAAGAAGAGCGAGTGGGTGTCCCTCAGGTTCCCGTTCTCCAGCAGCACTAGGGTGCGGGGCCCCCCCTCAGCGGCCGCTACGGCCACGAGCAGCCACAACCCCAGCACTGCCACTACCGCCGCCATCTTGCCCGCCCGGCGCCGAGATGCCCCGGAAGGAGTCGTGCACCCTCAGCCAATCAGAGCCCGGAGCCAAACACAAGTCTGTCCAATCAGCAACAGACAGCTCCGAGCCGCTGGCCAATAAGAGGTTTCGTATGCGGAAGGAGGAGGGGTTCTGGAGGGAGGCTCCAGGCTGGGTGGCCGCGGGCTACAACTTCCAACAGGGCTACAGCCGGGGGAAGGGGCTGGAGAGTCACCCACCAGAAAGGGACCTGCGGGTGCTGGTTGACAGCAGCTGAACATGGGCCAGGGAGGGCCCAGTGGGGCAAGAAGGCCAATGGCATCCTGACTGGGATCAGCACCAGTGTGGCCAGCAGGAGCAGGGAAGGGATTGTCCCCCTGTCCTGGGCACTGGGGAGGCCTCATCTCCAGTACTGGGGGCAGTTTGGGGTGTCTCAGTACAAGGAGGACACTGAGGGGCTGCAGTGGGTGCAGAGAAGGGAGCTTCCACGGAGCTGTGGAAGGTCTGGAGGACAGGGCTGATGGGGAGACACTGAGAGAGCTGGGGCAGATTGATCTGAGGAAGAGAAGACTAAGGGGAGAGCTTCTTACCTTCTACAACTAGCTGAAGGGACCCTGCAGGTGGGGGCTGGTCTCTTCTCACAGGTCATTAGGGATAGAACAAGAGGGACTGGCCTTCTGCTGCCCTAGGGGAGGGTTAGTCTGGCCCTGAGGAGAAACTTCCTTGAAAGGGCCCTTGGCCCNTGGAGGACAGGGCTGATGGGGAGACACTGAGAGAGCTGGGGCAGATTGATCTGAGGAAGAGAAGACTAAGGGGAGAGCTTCTTACCTTCTACAACTAGCTGAAGGGACCCTGCAGGTGGGGGCTGGTCTCTTCTCACAGGTCATTAGGGATAGAACAAGAGGGACTGGCCTTCTACTGCCCTAGGGGAGGGTTAGTCTGGCCCTGAGGAGAAACTTCCTTGAAAGGGCCCTTGGCCCTAACACAGGCTGCCCAGGGAGGGGGCTGAGTGCCTGTTCCTGGAGAAAGATAGTTTAGTTATGGTGCTGAGAGATCTGGTCTGGTGATGGCCTTGGCACAGCTGGGTTATGGCCTTTCCCAGCTGAATGAACCTGCCCCTAGCCCTTTTACCCCTCAACAATCTGTTCTAGGTTAGGAAAAGCAGGTTTTGGCTGCCCAGGGAGGGGGCTGAGTGCCTGTTCCTGGAGAAAGATAGTTTAGTTATGGTGCTGAGAGATCTGGTCTGGTGATGGCCTTGGCACAGCTGGGTTATGGCCTTTCCCAGCTGAATGAACCTGCCCCTAGCCCTTTTACCCCTCAACAATCTGTTCTAGGTTAGGAAAAGCAGGTTTTGGCTGCCCAGGGAGGTTGTGGAGTCTCCTTCTCTGGAGACGTTCCAGACCCACCTGGCTGTGTTCCTGTGCAGCTTGGTCTGGGTGATCCTGCTGTGGCAGGGGGATTGGACTGGATGATCTTTCAAGGTCCCTTCCAATCCCTAAGGATTCTATGATTCTATGAGTATGGAGCTCAGAAGGCAGCCAGCTTGGCAGAACTGTCAGCACAAGAAGCTGAAGGTTTGTAACTCTTAAACCTTTGGCAGAATGTCGGGAAATTGGGGTTTGAAGCATGTGTCTCTCTCCCCAGGGGATCTGACCTGAAGCAAAGACCACTGTGGAGCTCTCTGACCTCAGACACAGAGAGACACAGTCACAGCCAACCAAGTGACCTTCACCTGGGCAGACACGGTTACGGTGCCTCTTGTCTGAGAGACAAGAGCAGGAGACTTGCAGGCTGAAAAGCCCAAGTTGCAAATAAAACCCCTCTCAAGGGTACTTTGAGGCTCACTGTTCCTTGCTCTGTTGTCACACAAAAGGCCACCTAAGAGGAGTCTGAGCAGAGAGTGAGAAGACTCTTCATGCTCCTCAGAGATTCTCTGTTCCCTCCCAAAGGAGAAGGGAGCATCTGTCTTCCCATGGAGAACTGCTGCCATTGCCACTGTGACCCTCTGTGCCAGCTCAGGTCCTCTCCATCCCCCTCCAGACACATTCAGACACCCTTGTGGCTGATTCTCTGTTCTTGAGGCACTCTCTCCTTTCTTCTCTGAGCACTCAAAGGTCCGTCACTCCTTCCTCAAGCAGTCTGTGATTCCTCTTCACCCAAGTCCGGCCAGATCTCTTCCATTCCCACCTGTGTGTGGCCAGATCCCTTCTTTCCCCCACAGCTCACACAGCTCCTCTCAGCATGCTCAGCCCTTCTCTACACCCTGTTCCATGCAGTCTGATCCTTCCAGTCCCAGTTCCCCAAACCAGGATCTGCTCTCTCTCTGCTGTTAAGAGCCAGAGAAGCAGGACAGCAACAGTGGGACAGTGAGCCCGTGGCATGGCCCCAGCCCACCAGCACTTGGCTCTTGTCTCCTTGCTGCTGCTGACGTGGCTCCTCTTCTTCCCTGAGCTGCAGCATTCGTGGGGTGCTCCATCTCCCCAGTGACACCTTGGGGACTGGAGGATGCAGGAGTTGCAAGTGCAAGGGACAGATCAAGCTGCAGAGGCTTCATGTGCTGGAGGCCACTTCAGCAGGGCCAGGATGGAGCCCGAAACATCAGCTTCACACACAGACTGTACATGCTGGGCCATATCCACACAGCCCTTTCTATCACTGTAAACCCCATGGGACATGTCGTGTGGGGAAATAAGGTCCTACGTTGTGCCCAGGAGTTTTGGGATACCATCAGCGTGTCTTCAAAATGCACCCACACCTCATACCATGTCCAACATGACAGTCCACACTGTGATGATATGTTCCTATGCCTCTCCTTTGGCCTTCGGCTTCCTGGCTCCAGGCTGCAGAACAAGAGACAGTGACCATCACACCGGCCCCTGAGAGCCCAGCATGGCTTTCACACTGCCCATGGGGTGTGTGTGTGACCTTCCCTGCTCCCTAGGGCATGGGCCAAACCCATCGATGCAGCAGCCTGCACACGCACTGCCCTCCAGCCTGGGCAGCAGGGATGCTACCAGCAGCCAAGCAGCAGAGCCCCAGGATGGCAGGAACAATCCCAGGTCCCTGACAGACAGAGCTGGCTCCCATGCCTTCCTACATCAGCTTGAGGCACTCAGCTGGAGCCAGAGGTGCCTGCTGACCACCAGGACCTGCCTCTGAGTGCTCAGGCACAGGGGTGTCTGATTCTCTGGACTCCACGTGTTGTCGTGGATCTCACTCGCCTGCTCCCACCTCCTCACCTTGTGCAGTTTGGCTGCTTGCCGCAGCCTCTTCTCCTGGGCCAGCTGGAACTCTGTCCTCTCCAGAGCCCCTTTCAGCAGAGCCTTCTCTTCTGCTTCCCTGGAGGCTTCATTTTCTAGCCTGGACATCTCCTCCCGGCACCTCTGCAGGGATGTTTGGGTCAGCCTGTGTGAGATGGGGAAGAAGTGGGTGCTGTCTGTCTCAGGCACTGACCCCCCCAGCCCCGGCAGAAGCAGCTTTTGAACAAAATCACATTGTGTTTGTGTCCCTCCTAGAGCTCCTCATGCCATGGGGTGACTTCAAGGGGCAGCCAGTACCTTGTGTGGTACCTCACCCCCACCCCAAGGCTGGAATTACTCCTGCTCCATGCACCAGCCCAGAAAGGGGCTCTGGGTGGCTGTGTTAGGGCTTGGAGGTTACAGCCAGACCTCACTACTCCCTTGGAAACAGTGGCACAACCACACCAGCCCTTTGCACATCACTTTCTCTGCTGCTGAGGGCAGAATGACCTCTGCACTGTGAACCCACGGGTTCCTAACCCAGGACTTTGGTCTGCATGGCTGTTCCCAGCAACTCCCACACCTGCCTTCTCCTGCTGGCACTGTCCCTGCACCCCTGCTGATGTCACTGCTGTCCCAGGGTCTGGCCACCCCAGCTCTGACAGTGCTCAGCCACATAGAGCCCTGAAACCTCATTTCAAAGAGCCAAGAGGACACAACTTGGTTTCTTCTAAGGCTTTGGATACCATGGCCACAACCCGATAGGGGACCGCTCTGTGCCTTGTCCTCAGTTTCCCACCACTTTGGGAAACTCCCAGGACTTGGACTCCCTTGGACCCACATTCTGGAGCATCCATGTTGCCCTGCGCTACCTGAGCTGCTCCATGCTGGCCTCATAATCCTTCAGCATTTCTTCTTTACTCTCCAGGCCACTCTTGAGGTTCCTGATTTTATCGTAGAGAAGCTGCAGGGCTCTCCGTCTCTGCAGCCCCACGGTCCCCTTCTTCTCCTGAGGCAGGTGTTGCAGAGGCTGCATTCCCAACAGCTCCTTCACCTTAAGCAGGCTTCCCAGGGCACCAATTACATCAAGGTACTGGGGGAAGAAGAGGCAGTGAATTATCTACTGGGGCTGCCATGTCCTCTGCCACATAACATGGTCAGTGCTCAGCTCCCTGCTTCCATTCGGGGGGCTTCAGTGGATGAAAAGCTGGCCATGGGCCACCAGTGTGCAATTGCAGCCCAGAAGGCCAACCCCATCCTGGGCTGCATTAGAACTGTGGTCAGAGATTGAGGGATCCCACCTCCCCTGCTCTGAGACCTCACCTGGAGTTGTGTGTCCAGCTCTGGAGCCCCCAGCAAAGAAGGATGAGGAACTGTTTGGGCCAGAGAAGGTCACGGAAATGCTCAGAGAGCTGGAGCCCCTCTGCTCTGGGGACAGGCTGAAGGAGCTGGGGCTGTTCAGTCTGGAGAGGAGAAGGCTCCAAGGGGACCTTTTAGTGACTTTCCAACCCCTGAAAGGGGCTGCCAGAGGCTGGGGAAGGCTGTTCCCAAGGGCAGGGAATGACAGGGCGAGGGGTCATGGTTTGAAACTGGAAAAGGGAAGAGTGAGGATGAACAGGAGGAAAAAGGTCTGGAATCAGAGGGTGGGGGATCCCTGGAACAGGCTGCCCAGAGAGGGGGTGGAGGCCCCATCCCTGGAGCCATTCAAAGTCAGGCTGGCTGGGGCTCTGGACAATCTGGTCTGGTGAGTGCTGGCCCTGCTTGTGGTAGAGGGTTGGACTGGATGCCCTTTGGAGGTCCCTTCCAACCCTGTGATTCTATGGTTCTACTCTGCTGAGGAGATGAAACTGACACAAGGAACCCGCTGCACCGTTTCGTCTCCTTTGTGTCACTTCCACACTGCTTTCCCTGGCTGAGCTTTGCCCAGCAGTTCATCCCTGCTTTGGCACTGGAGCTCCAGCCCAGCTCCAGGACAGGTGTCCTCAGCAAGCCTACCAGTCCTTGAGGATCGGCCTTGAGTGCCCAGGGGATCATCCCCCAAGGCTTCAGGTGGAAGAGGAGAGGGATGTGCCCCACTGCATGTTCTGGGGTCCCAAGACAACCCAACAGATTCCAGCACACCCCTGGCTCTGCATTGCACAGCTCCTCCTCGATCCCTGTTCTGGTGGAGCCCTGATGCCAATCACTTGCTTCTGAAAAGCCATCTCCCCTCAATGAGTGCCAGGGCCCATATTAACATGCCCATTGCTGCTGTACCATCTTCTCACTGGTGTGTGTCACATCAGCCATCCCAGAGCTCGCTGCCCCGACGGTGGTCCCAGGCAAGCCCCCATGAGGAATGTGGCCAGGAACCTGCATGGACAGAGAAAGACCATTAGAGCCCACAGACCTCCTGAGCTGCCTTGAATCTCCCTTCCAGCCCTTGGGAAAACCACTCTGGCTGCCCCACTCCGGCTGGGGAATCCCTGACGGGTGGGTACTGTGCTGCTTCGGGCAGGAGCCACGACCCTCTCTGTGGGCTCTGTCTTCCATCAGGCTGCACCTTTCACACTGCTAGGTTTTACTGCTCTCCCTTCCCACCACGGCTGCTGCTTTGTCATCTCTCAAAGCTCCATTCTTCCAACCCCAGGGAATCCTTTTCTAGCAAATCCACAAGCACCACAGACCACAAACCGCCTTCTTACCTTGCCAATAGGTTGTGGGACAGACCTGGGTGCAGGTTCCTCCTCAAGACCTATTTTCTGAGCTATTTTCTCTGAAAAGTCTTTTGGCAGCAACACCAGTGGCTCCAAACCCTTCATCGTAGCAGCTGGAGGGACAGAAACCCCACAGAGTCCTTCCACTGTCTCTGTGATGTGCTGTAGCTTCGCACCTCAGACACCATGAGCGAAGCCCCACCAGCCTTCCCTGACAACATCACTCTTTAAGGCTTGGGCACTGCTTTCTCTACCTCAGTTGGGTGCAAACTCACCCTCCACTGGGTACAAACCCACTCTCCGTTGGGTGTAAACCCATTGCTCAGGAGGCAGCTCAGAGATGGCCCCTCAAACTGCTGCTCAGCATGAGGCTTCTAACAGAGATAGTCCTGCTTTCCCATCCTGCTCTCCATGATGGAGAGGGGCCAAGAGAACGAGCCAGGGAAGCAGAAGGTTCTCAGAGCACACGGCACTTGCAAGGCTTTCCTGGAACAGTAGGGTTGGATGTGGTTTCCAGAGATCATCTGGTTCAACCTGCAACTGTGCAAGACCCCCCAGTACTGGGTTGATGTAGGTGACAGCTGCTCTCTCTTGCCTTGAGCAGAGCAGCACCCAAGCACTGCAGTGACAGTGCTCCTGGCTTCAATTCCTGGGCATTATGGGCTCCAGCAGCCCAGACCATGGGGTCTGCCAAGGGCAAATGGACCCATCATTTCTTTCTAGGCACAGGCAGGCTTACCTGAGCACTGCCTCTTCTCCAGCACCTTGACTCTCTCCCGGAGCTCAGCCAGACCTTCTTTTTGACGCTGGATGGTCTCCTCATGCCTGAGGCCTCGGCATTTCATACCAAGGTCAGCCAAGTCCAGTGCAGGCTCCTAGAAGAAGCAGCCCAGATGTTCCTTGTTCAGATTGCTTCTGGCTGACCTTGAGCCAGGTTTAAACCCGGCTTAAACCCAGATGCTGATCACTTGGCATGGGCCAAGGACAAAGGCTTTGGAGTGTCTCATCCTCCCTCCTTTTCCATGGATTTGTGGGATACAAGAGCAGCATCAGAGACCCTGCCATGGTCTCCTGTGTCAGCTGCATCCCCGGGAGGACATAATCCCCATAAATAAAACTGTTCAGATTGGGAAAGACCTTTAAGATTATCAAGTCCAACCATTGTCTCCGCACTGTCAGGTCCCCCCTAACCCCTGTCTCTCACATCACCTCTCCATAGATTTTTCAGTGCCTCTGGGGCTGGAGACTCCATCAGTTCCCTGGGCAGCCTGGGCCAAACTTGGATAAGCCTTTCAGTGGAGAAATTATGGCCAGCTCAACCTCCCAGGCACAACTGGAGGCTGTTTTGTTTTCTTCTGTCACTTGTTCCTTGGGACCCCACTTTGTTCCAACCTCCTGAGAGGCTGCAAGAGGTTATAAGCTCCAGAGAGGTGCCAGAGGGATGGTGTGAGACTCCAAACAGCCACATCAGTGATATTCTCTTGCAATTTTTGCTATGCAGAGCATTTACTGTTGTGGCTGCCCCATCCCTGGCAGTATTGAAGGACAGGTTGGATGGGGCCCTGAGTAACCTGATCAAGTGAAGGTGTCCCTGTCTGTGCAGGGGGGTTGGGACTGGATGATGTTTAAGGTCCCTTCCAACCCTGCCCATGCTGTGATCCTCTACACAACCACCTTCAGCCCTACATTCATACACTCTCTCGTGCATTATTCTCCTTTAAACTAAACCCCTGCACACGAGCACTTGCATTTCCCCTTTCCAGCCATCCAAAACTCCGTCAGTGATAGGGGCAGAGGAATGGGGTCAGGCTGTGCCAGGGGAGGTTCCAATTGGATCTTAGGACAAACTTCTTCCCAGCAGAGTGGGGAAGCCTTGGCACAGGCTGCCCAGGGAGGGGGTGGAGGCACCATCCATGGAGGGGTTCAATAACCAGGCATCCAGAGTGTTTGGGGAGCTGGGGTGGTGGTTGGGGGTTGTAGGGCAGATGGTTGGACTGGATGATCTTGAAGATCTTTTCCAACCTTGATGAATCTGTGATTTTATGGTCCTCACACAACTAATGGCTGCAGACCACCTGCTTGGCAGTGCCCAGCAAGATGCTGTTTGCTCCTACATCACAGCTTTGGCTGAGCTGCACCTCCAGTCCTTTGAGCTTCCTACTCATCGCTGTGTGAGGAACAGGACAGGCGATGCCTCCTGTTCATCATCTGGCTGTGAGTCACCTCTTGGCCACCACACAAACACAGCCCTCCCTGCTGGCACGCTGTCTGCTGCTGCTGGGGGACACCATGTACGAGCTCTACAGCCCTTCCATCTGCTGCCGCAGAACCTCTGTGTTCCACCCATTTCTAGCACTGGGAAATCAAAAGGCTTTTCAGCAGGGGAGGAAGAAAAGGACCTTTATTCCCACCCTGTGCAACGAGCTGCCCCTAATCCTGCACAGTCAGCCCTGAAACTGCTTTTGCATGGCCAGCGTGAGCCAGCGAGGTCAGGAAAAGGAGCAAAGGATTGCAGATCTCTCCTCTCTAATTGGCAATTACCTCAGCCATCAGCTCCCACAGCACTGCAGGCACAAACACCAGCTCATTACCAGCAGCAGGAGCGATGCCAGCTCCTGGATAGGGACATGGTGGCCAGGGGTCCTTCCCTCTTGCCTTTAGCCAGCAGCGAGCAGATGTGAGGCAAGCCTCTGGGCACTACCAAATCTCATCATGATGCTGGGGAACACCCCGTGTGTGATCAATACCCTCAGCAGACCCAGACCTCTGTGTGGCCTTACCCTCTGAGAGGCTTCACCCGCCTGCACTGGTGTTCCAGGAGCAGCCTCCAGCTTTCTCACTGGCTCTTGGGAAGCATCTGTCAGCGCCTGGCAGTGGGCTTGGGACTGCCTGAGCCAAGAGACAAGACCCATGTGGGACACGGTGCTGGATGAAGGTCACCCAAGGATCACCCGTCATCGTGGCGTGGGTTGAACAGTCACTTAGTTACAGGGGACTCAGTTGCCCATCCAGCAGCACAAGCTCCACCAAACCCCCATTTCAGTTCACATAGCTCTTTCACAGAGGCACCAGAGCTGAGCTCAGTTCTGAGCACCTCACACATGCTCTCAGCTCCCTGGGAGAGACCGAAATGCCATCAGCTGCTGGGAATCAGCAAAGCTTTTGTACCTCAGCTCTTCAGCTGCTGCTTTCAAGGCTTGGTCCTTCTCTTCCACAAGGCTGGACATCTGGGATAGCTTCTCTCGGAGCAGGTTCAGCTCCTGTTCTTGGTGTTTCAACTGGCTCAAGTTGTGCTCCAGTTCTATCTTCTGCGCCTCACTCAGCTCCCCTGGGCACACGATGGCTTTGTGGGTGTCTGGCCATCTCGTCTGCCAACACCAGAGGCCTGCAGCTCTCAGTGAAGTGACACTTAGGGGGCTCTTTTGTAGCCACTGAGAGCTGCCAAAAAGCCTCCTTTCAAAGCAGGACCCTGCCTGCTGAGGAATCCCAGGCAAGACTCTCCTGGTTGACTGTCTCAAAGGACCTCAGCTAGTTACCCGCACTCACTATGAAATGCTTTGGGTTGGAAGGGACCTTTTCAGGTCATCCAGTCCAACCTCCTGCAGTGAGGAGGGACATCCCTTGCATGAGATCACGTTGCTCAGAGCCAAGTCTAACCTGACCTGGAATGTTTCAAGGAATGGGGCTTTGACCACCTATCTGAGCAGCTGCTCCCTGCTGAAAGGGAAGGGACCATCCGCTTTGTCCTGAGCAGAGTAACAGCATTGCTTGAGGACAGCAACACCTCATTTTTACCAGTAGAAAGAGGGAGATGTTCCAGCCCCGCCTGGCTGTGTTCCTGTGCAACTTGGTCTAGGGGATCCTGCTGTGGCAGGGGGATTGGACTGGATGATCTTTCGAGGACCCTTCCGATCCCTAAGGATTCAATGTTGGGAAGATGAAAACCAGGCAGAAGGCTTCACCTACCTCTCAGATCTGACATCCTGGCTCTGGTTTCATCAAGTTCTTTAGTCAGTCTGTTGATGACAGCCTCCTTGGACAGGAGCATGCTCTGTGCCACTGCCAGCTCCTCCTTGAACCTCCTGAGAAGGGCAGATCTCACAGTTCATTTGAAAGGCTTGTTGCACAGAGCCTTCCTGAGCTGCATCTCCTGATTAATACACACAGAGCGCTTCTAAACCTCCCTGTGGCCCCCTGGACTTGCCAATTCATTCTCTCTTACTTGGAGCCACCCGGATGGTGCAGCAGATCACTCACACACTGATGGGCATCACTTTGACACTCTGTGTCCTTAAGACCATCTCAGCCTTTACTTTTACCACCATCATGGTAAAAAAAACCCATCTCAGGTTACAGTCAGCTCTTTGGTCTTAGGCTCTGCTAGAGAAAATCGCTCTTCTCCAAGGCCTTCTGAACAAGCAAGTGCTGCTCACCTCAGACAACAGTGTGACTCAGCAGCAGGAGAAACCTCCAGACAAGATCCTGATGTCAGCTTGCAGGCATCGCTCTGAAATCCTACAGGACACAGTAACAGGCTGATGACTCCATTGCAATGCAGACGCTGGCCTGCCGCCTTCTGCTACTCATGGCCTTTCCTTCTTGAGAGCTTTGAAGACCAAGGACCATCCTTTTGGGGATATTTATGTCTCTGAGACAATTCCTTACACCCTTCCTTGCTTGGGATTACTTCTACCTGGATGCAGCCCAAAGTGCTCCAGTCTTGTCGTTTTAGAGGGCACAGAGATCTCCTCCAGTGGGAAAGCTCTGTCCATGACCATGATGCAGTACCAACTGGCCCAAAGCCACACAGCAAGGTAATGCATCTCCTGTGAAACGGCTTCTTCAGGGACTCTCAGAGCTCATCCTGCAGGCAGACCTCAGACCACCTCACACAACACTTGCCACAGTGACCAGTGCCCTACTCCCTCTCTGTACAAACTTCATGTTATCCGAGGAGGTTCCCAGCACAGACTCAGCCCACATGACCCTTGCCTACCTTCCACTTTCGCCGTGAGTGCTGCATTTTCTTCCTCCAGTGCCTTCTGCTGCCGTTTGGCCTCCAGCAAGCTGTCCTCTAACGCCACGATGGTCAGGGCATGCTGCTTGCTCTGCTCCTTATATTCTACTATTGCTCCCCGCAGATTCTGTTTCTGTGACTCAGTCTCCTCCTGCATGGTCCTGAGCTGCTCGTCTCGTGTGAGCACCAGCTGCTGCAGTACCAGCTAGGACACAAGAAGAGGGATCTCCTTTGAGACCTTGCACCCTTTGGGATCACTGTCAGCTAACCACCAGGAGGATGGAGGAGAGGGAAGGATCCCAGGGAGGGGAAGGCTGCAGTGCCTTTGCAGGGGACTGCATCAGCAGTGCCATCAGCAGGGACAGAGAAGTCTTCAGTCTTTCTCACTGAAACTCCAACTACTCCACGTCCTGTGCCTGCACACAAGGATTCTGGACCTACCTCTCGTGTTGCAGCTTCCTCCAGCTTGCGCAGAGCTTCCTGCAGTTTGCAGTCTGTCTCCTCCAGCTCCTTTGACTTTCTTGCTATCACCTGTGTGAGGAAACCAGCTGTGATGGAGAAGTTAATGAGCTTGCAGGAATCCACCTTCGTGTGGACCTGTGCATGTCTGGGGGAGAAAACTGACGGCCCCTGACCAGAGAGTCCACCAGCACAGAGCACTTTCAGATCTATGTGTGAGCGGTCATGCTTCACCTCCCATGTGTGCCACTGACCTCAGTCATGCTTCTCACGTGGCTCTCCAGCTCTTGGAGCTTCTTCTGCTCTTCTTCCACAGACTGCTTGCACTTGTCCTTCTCCTTGGCCACAGCCTTCTCTAGACTCTGAGCATTGACAGCACTCGGTTTCAGTACAGAAAAAAACATTCCATTAGGGAAAAGACCTGGAGTCCAACCAGCAGGGCCACTGCTCTGCAGCAGGGACTCTTTGTGGGAGACAAGCTGGTAGGACATGAGGTGACCCGAGAAGGGAGGGGAGATAGTGCCTGGGGGAAGGTGCAGGGGAGAGACCAATGAGGAGCCGTTCAGCCGCTCCTTACATGCTGCCTTAAAGACCTCAACACCAAGAACCCACTGTTCTCCAGGTGACAGACACAGAAGCACAGCAGGAATTATCTCACAAGCCCATCAGGATGTGCTGTGCCCAACACAACATCCCAACACAGCAAAACACCAGCCCACACCTTGACAAACATTGTGTCCTGCACCAGTACCTGCAGCTTCCCCAGGACTGAGGAGGGAACCTGGTACTGGGGTCTACTCTGGGATAACCATCCAATTTTCCAGCCAAAACAGGCTGGAAAGTTCAGCATGGAATCACAGAGTCCTTCAGGTTGGAAAAGACCCCTGAGATCATCCAGTCCAACCCATAACCCAGCTCTGCCAAGGTCACCACCAGACCAGATCTCTCAGCACCACAGCTAAACCATCTTTCAACACNTAAACCATCTTTCAACCCCTCCAGGGATGGGCACTAACCCCCCCCCCTGGGCAGCCTGTGCCAAGGCCTGAGGACCCTGTACAGGGAGAAGTTTCTCCTCAGGGCCAGCCTAACCCTCCCCTGGGGCAGCATGGCAAGAAGGGGAGCGAAGAGCTGACAAGGAACCTACCTGCACTCACACCATGCAAGGTCTTACTAAGCTCATGCATCTGGCTGGTTTTCTGCTTCCTTGTCAGGACAGACGGGCAGCAGTGCCCCCTGCCCTCACCCCCAGATATTTGCCAGTTCCACCTCTCTAGGGAGTTAAAACCACCCACAGCAGTATAGGAGGACAACCAAGATCTTGGCTCTTAGAATCACAGGATCATCCAGGTTGGAAAAGACCTTCAAGATCATCATGCCCACCCGTCCACCCTACAACCCTCAACCGCTACCCCAGCTCCTGGAACACCCTGTCTTGGGGCTGAACATTCCACTTGGGCTGAAGAATTCTTCATCCCACTAGGTAACACTCTTACCGGCACCTTGTTCTCCTGCCCAACAGTAATATTCCTAGTACCACCCCCCCACATGCTGCTCCACCTCTTTGTTCTCCGCATCCTTTTCCAAGATAATCTGCTGGATTTTTTTCTGCAGGTCTTGTTGGTGTTTCTCTTCCAGCTCCTTCACTTGTTCCTGCAGCAAAGCCGCCTGCGATTCCCGGACACTCTCCAACTGATGCTATAAGGAAACAGCGGATGCCAAGGTGTTAAAGGAATTGAGTCGGTGGTGGGATAGGAGACAAACATTGCTGTACCTGTAACACCCGGTTCCTCTGTGCAGCCTCCTGACTGTCTTCCAACATTTTCCTGAGAGCAGCCAATAGCCCTGCAAAAGCCAGTGGAGTTTCACTGAGCCCATGGATACAGCCTGGAGCATCCCTGGAGGCCTCCTTACAAACCTCCCTTTGGCTACTCTTGACCTTCACAGAAGGGTTTAGGTTGGGAGAGATCAGAGCTCACGCGGTGACAGAGGGCAGCAACACCAGGGTGCCCAGAGCCCCATCCAACCTGACCTTGAACACTTCCAGGGATGGAACAGCCACAACCTCCCTGGGCAACCTCTTCCTGAGCCTCAGCAGGCTCACAGGGAGGGATTTCTTCCTAAAACTTCACCTAAATCTATCAGCTATGCAGGGTGATCAGAGCTGCAGAGGCTTCTTAGTCACCCCAACTGCCCAAGATCTGGACCAGTGTGGGGAACTGGCCTCCCTAAGTGCTGCCTCACGCTGAACTTTCTCCCATCAACTTCTAGCTAGCCAGGACATCCCACCTGCAACCAGTTTGCTCCCAGGGATCCCCAGCAGGACACAGACCTTTGCCAGAGGTGCACAGTTCTATCCCCACACCAGCCAGGAGCTGCTCCATGCCCTCCAGCCAAAACAGGGGGACTCGCACGATTTCCACCACTACTGCCTTGATGACCAAGATGGATGGATCCAGGCACAGTGCCTCCAGCCTCCCCAGCTCCCCTCGCAGGCTCTCACTGCTGCAGGAGCTCCTCA
Organism: Upupa epops; assembly: GCA_013397515.1. Lineage (NCBI taxonomy): Eukaryota > Metazoa > Chordata > Aves > Bucerotiformes > Upupidae > Upupa > Upupa epops. The sequence continues at coordinate 38,264 of VZRI01014051.1, read as the reverse complement.
GGCAAACCTGAAGAAAGCACAGGCATCAAGAACCGAGGAACGAGCCTATCTTTCCTCTGAATTGACCTAAGTCCAACTAATATTCCTTGTGCTGCTCATCTCCTGGGTACCAGTTGGTCGTCAGTGTGAAAGGACTGACCTGGAGCTCTTGCAGGGATTTCTTGAACACCTCGACACTAGCAGACACCTCCTTTTCCTTGGTGAGCCTGGAGCTTAATTCCTTCTGCAGATGCTTCTCTCGCTCATGACTTTGTTGGTTCTCCTCAGAGATCTGCCTGACCCTCTCCATCATCTGCCAAACGCACAGGAAGGATGAAGAGAATCACAGTGACAGCCTTTTCCAGCCAAGGGCTGCGACCACTGAGACCAGGACAGCTGCAGCTCAGCTTAGGATCACACAGTCCCAGACTGGCTGAGGATAGAAGGGACCTCAGAGCTCATCTCCTCCAACCCCAAGCCTGTCTGACCCTCCTCTCCTTCAGTCCCAAACCCTTTTCCCTTGTCCTGGCGCTGGATCCCCTTGGGAAAAGGCCCTCTGTAGCCTTCCTGGAGGTTCCCTTCAGGGACTGGAAGGCAGCTCTAAGGTCCCCCCAGAGCCTTCTCTTCCTTGGACTGAACAGCCCCAGCTTGTTTAGCCTGTCCTCAGAGCAAAGGAGCTCCAGCCCTTGGATCATCTCTGTGACCTCCTCTGGCCTCACTCTATGTCCTGATGCTGGGGACACCAGAATTGGCAGCAAATTCAAGGTGGAGTCTCACAAGAGCAGAGTAAAGTGAGAGAATCCCTTCCCTTGCTCTGCTGACCCCACTTCTCCTGATGCATCCTAGGACAGGGCTAACTTTGTGGGCTGCAGGAGCTCCCTGCCTGCTCCTGCTGAGCTTCTCATCAATCAACACCCCCAAGTCCTTCTCTTCAGGGCTGTTCTCAACCCACCCTTCCCCTAGCTTGTCACTGTGTCTGGGACTGGCCAGAGCCAGATGCAGGACCCTGCACTTGGACTTGTTGAACCTCATGCATGTTGTTGAACCTTATTATCAGGAGAGGCTGGGACCCCACTGTGCACAGAGCAAACAGCAGCTGACTGCAGCTGCACCAGGCTTTGGAGGCACCCAGCAGCTCCCTGTGCTGGGACCCGCACTCACCTGCTGCTCTGTCACAGCTTTCTCTGCAGCTCCTGCTGGAGAACAAGTCCACATCACTTGGCTTTTGAGGGACTCCAGCTACAGATCAACACAGGAAAACAAACATCACCCATCACTGACTTCAGCTCTGCTTGTCCCAGCACTGCACCCATCCATTCAACGGGTGTCCTGGTGCTGGATGTCTCCAGCACTGAGGTCCCCTGCGTGCTCTTCTCCTCCCTCAGGACATGGCTTTAGCTCACACATCCTTTTCACCACAGTGTTACCCTGGGGATTGAGCAGGGTGTTATCTGCAAAGGGCTGGCTCTGCCCTAGGCAGCGGTAACCACACACAGAGGAGGGTTTGTGTGTGCCCTGGAGAGCAGCACTGCCACTCAAGTGTGGTGCTGCATCATATTGAACTCACTGCATCTTCTACACCACCTGCACACACACTCTGTGGATGAACTCATTATACAGCCCCCGTGCCAGGGGTTTGTGCTCAGGACTCTGTGTTTTCTCTCCTGTGCTCAACCATGATGACCTTCCCCATGGGAAGTCTCCATTGGGCAGGATGCCCTGGCTCCAAGCCTCATGAAGTCTTTCAGGTTTGAGAAGACCCTTGGGATCAAGCCCAACCATCAACTCTACTCCACACAGTTCACCTCTAACACAGATCTCCATCCTCTCATCCATACCTGCTGATGGGCCAGCCCCAGGTCAGCTCTCAGCAGTCGCTCCCTGCGCCCCATCTCCTGCAGCTGCAGGATGTGCCTGGCACAGCCTGCCCTCAGCTCCTCCTCAGCCTGCAAGGAGGAGGGCATTTGCATGTCAAAGCCATACCCCAAAATCACACCCCAACCCAACTATCTACCAGTCGGGTTAGGTCAGGACACTCCAGACACAGCTCTGGAACAGCTGGGGATGGGCAGCAGCCCTTCTGCAGGGGGTGGGTTTGCAGCATCAGCCCTTTAATGCTGCTTCTTCCTGGGTTTGGTCCCTGGGACATCACCCACCCTGGGCTTTCTAACTCCCCACTCGCACAGGGCACTATGCTCTGAGTCACCTCCTTCTCTTGGGGTCTGTGGCAGAGCTGGACCCCCTTGCCCATGCAGCCTAGAGCTTCTGGTCCTTATCCCACCCCCACCAGGTACCCGCTGTGCCCATCCCTGCTGTCCCCCACCACCCACCCCACAGCAGGATGGTTACCTTGGCTTTCTCAGTCAGCTGGCTCTGGATGACCTCCTGCTCAGTGCGGTACCTCTGGAGTTCCCCCTGCAGCCCCTCCAGGTCCCGTTCCAGCTCCCTGATGCGCTGTAAGAGTCCTAGGATGAGGCAGGGTCTCACCAGCGAAGCTGGGCATCGCCTCTCCAGAGGACTCTGCCCAACAAGCAGGGAAGCTGCATCCTCCCACTTCATTTACCCTGCAATTTTCTTCTAAACCTCTGTCTGCTGTGGTCAGATGGGCTTGGGGGTGGAATTGCAGCCTCTGACAGCCTTCCCCTGCCCTGTGACTTATGAGGCCCTTGGTCGCCCAGGGAGGCTGTGACTGCTCCATCCCTGGCAGTGTCTAAGGCTGGGTTGGATGGGGCTCTGGGCACCCTGGACTGGGGAGAGGTGTCACTGCCCATGGCAGGGGGTTGGTGCTGGGTGAGCTCTGAGCTCCCTCCCAGTGCAACCTAGTCTGGGATTCTGTGTTTTACAGGAGTTTGCACCTCTCCAGCTCCTTCTGCACATGAGGTGCCCTCTGTAACAGGAGCCAGATTGAAACCAACTCTCCCAGGACACCCAGTTCATTAGTCTCTCTCATGATAACAATCCTGCAGGCACTACTCTCCCATGAACTCCATCACTCCAAATGCCTTGTGGACTCACATGTTGACAGGCAGTCACTTCTCGCTCTCCAAGTTCACGCTTCAAGTCCTCTTTCATCCTAGAGCACTGGAACAAAAGGCAACCAAGAAGCAAGTCACCAGGGCCAGCAGATCCTAGCATTTCTGCAGCAAACTGCTCACTGCTTTCTACAGCTCCCTGAAAGGAGGGTGCAGTGAGGAGGGGGTTGGCCTCTTCTCCCTAGGGACTGGTGATAGGAGCAGAGGGAGTTAAGTTCAGGCTGTGCCAGGAGACAGTCAGACTGAATCTTAGGACAAACTTCTTCCCAGCTGAGTGGGGAGACCTTGGAACAGGCTGCCCAGGGAGGGGGTGTTGACTGTGTTCAGGGAAATGCAGGGCTCACACTACCTGACTGCAGAACCAGGGTGGGAGGGTTCAGCTGGGGGAGTTGACACCACTCTGGGGGCATCACATGGCTCCTGGACACAACTGCAGCCCAGTCCCAGAGGTGCATCGCTTCAGCTCCCCTCTGCTGTGTGCCCAGGACCCTTCCCACAGCCTGGTTTCCCACTCTGTTACTGAGATGCTCGTCAGGGACGTTAACCTTGGCAGACAGCACTGCTAGCTGGTTGGCCTTCTCTCTGTTCTCCTTCTTCAGCTTTTCAACATCTTCCTTGAGTTGCTGGATTTTCTGCTCCTTCCCCACCATCTCCCTTTGCAGGGTGGTCACCAGCCCTGAGGAGAACAGCTCTGCTGAGAGGCTCCTCAGGCCCTGCAGCCACCCTCCCTCTGACAACCGTCGGCTTTGGACTGTGGATTCGGCTCTTGGCAGCCGAGCTGGACATCGCTCCGTGGCAGCATCACTAACGAGTTCCCCGGGGCCTCGCAGCACACGCTGCCTGCAGGATGAGCAGCTCGCAGGGAGCTGCTGCTGCTGCCTCTGCCAGATCCGCAGCTCCACTGCCTCCCTCTACCAAGCACCGATGCTGCTCCCTTATCTCAGGGGATGAAACGGAGCAGAATGCCCTGGCTGATCAGGATGTGCTGTGGAAGCCGGGATCCTGTGTTGATGCCTCTGCTGATAAGGGCAGAGGAAAGAGCCACTGGGAAAGGTTTGTGGTCCAAGGTGGCCTGTGCAGCCCTGCAGCAGCCTGGGTGGGCAGGTCACAGCAGCCCTTTGCCCAGCTCTGCTTTGGAGCTGCTCTGTGCAATTGGTGCTCAAGGGTTTTCCTCTCCTACTGAAGTTCCCCATCTCATCCCATCTCATCTCATCCCATCCTGTTCCTTCTTGCCTTTCATTCCCACTGCATCCCTCACTCTCACAAGCATTTGCAATGCCAGCCCACCTGCAATTCCTGTGCAGCTGCAGGACACAGAAGCAAGGGCTGGATGATTTCTGTGAGCCACTCCAAAGTATTTGTTGCCNCTCCCTCTACCAAGCACCGATGCTGCTCCCTTATCTCAGGGGATGAAACGGAGCAGAATGCCCTGGCTGATCAGGATGTGCTGTGGAAGCCGGGATCCTGTGTTGATGCCTCTGCTGATAAGGGCAGGGGAAAGAGCCACTGGGAAAGGTTTGTGGTCCAAGGTGGCCTGTGCAGCCCTGCAGCAGCCTGGGTGGGCAGGTCACAGCAGCCCTTTGCCCAGCTCTGCTTTGGAGCTGCTCTGTGCAATTGGTGCTCAAGGGTTTTCCTCTCCTACTGAAGTTCCCCATCTCATCCCATCTCATCTCATCTCATCCCATCCTGTTCCTCCTTGCCTTTCATTCCCACTGCATCCCTCACTCTCACAAGCATTTGCAATGCCAGCCCACCTGCAATTCCTGTGCAGCTGCAGGACACAGAAGCAAGGGCTGGATGATTTCTGTGAGCCACTCCAAAGTATTTGTTGCCCAGACAGTTCAGTGCTCACTCAGGAGCCAGAGCTGGTCCCAAAGCTCTCCATGCTCCCACCCAGAGCTGCAGAGATACGATACCTGCCGTCAAAGCGTGGTGCCTCTTCACCTTCTCACTTTCTTTCCTCAGCCTTCCGATCTCCAGGTCTCTTTCGTAGAGGGAATGGCTGAAAACCTGGCTGGATCCTTTCTGCAGCTCACTGACCTGCACAACACGGGTTCACCCACATCATCTCACCGGCATTTATTAACTCTGTTCCAGCCCCTTTGAGAGGAGAAGCCAGTGCTCCCAGCTCATGCCCTGCTGGGGTCTTCAGCAGTCGTTGCTTTGGATCCGTCAGCTCCAACTCCTTTTGGCTGTTCTTGGGAAAACCCTGATATAAAAGACCTGGAGAATCATGGAATCCCTGACTGGCTGAGGCTGGAAGGGACCTCAGAGCTCCTCTCCTCCAACCGCTGCCAGGCATAATGGTGCCTCTCAACCAGACTTGGCTGCTTAAGGCTAGGTTGGATGAGGCCTTGAGCACCTCCAGGGAGGAGGCAGCCACAGCCTCTCTGGACAATCGATTCCAGAGTCTATGAACCCTGGCACTGAAGAGCTTCTTCCTCAGATCCATCTGACCCTCCTCTCCTTCAGTTCCAAACCCTTTCCCCTTGTCCTGGTGCTGGATCCCTTTGGGAAAAGGCCCTCTGCAGCCTTCCTGGAGGTTCCCTTCAGGGACTGAAGGCAGCTCTAAGGTCCCCCCAGAGCCTTCTCTTCCCTGGGCTGAACAAACCCAGCTGCCTCAGCCTGTCCTCAGAGCAAATGTTCTTCAGCCCAGGAGAAGCTCTGCTGTGCTAGGAACCCATGGCTGGGGACGGGATGGGTGATGCTGCTGACAGGCACCCTCACCTGCAGATTAATCCCCTTCTCAGGCCATGCACAGTAATTACAAAGGCAGAGCAGGAGCTGCTAACGACTCCTGCTCCCATTTCTGCTGCAAAGATGGGTTTTACAGTCCCCAGGAGCAGGGAACAGCCTGAGCAGTCCCACTGCTCTATCAGACAGCACAACCACACTTCCCACAGCTCAGGTGAGTGGTTTCACAGAGCAGTGACAGGAGGGTGAATCCACAGGTGGAAGGGGCTTCTGTCAGGGCAAGGAAAGCAGGCAGGCAGGCAGGCAGGGCACATCACCTCAGCTCAGAGAAGGGACAGCAGCAGTGCTGACAGCATCCCAAAACTACATCATCTTTTCTCCACTAGGACCCTGCTTATCAAAAGCTCCCCTCCACATCAGACAAAGCGCTTCCCCAGCTCCTTCAGATCCAGGGTTAGGTGGGCAGGATGCTGTGGAGATGCCTGCCTGCTGCCCTGCATCTCTTGCATGGGACTGACACCTTGGGCTAAGGAGACTCCGTTGCTGTCTCTCCAGGACATTTTCTGAGGGTAATTGCTACTACCACATCCCTGGAGAAGACAACACTAACCTCTCACTCTCTCTTCCACCCAGGCACCTGTTCTCACCAGGATGTGCTGCCCTTGGGATGGGTGTCCCCCTGCAAATACAGCCCTGAAGTCAGGGGGAAACTGAGGAGAAGGAGGGGTTCCAACTGCCTGGCCCATGGGGTCCTGCATTTCCCCCTGGCACTCCAGTTTCTCTCTCCATGACAGCATAGCAGAACCAGCCACAGACAGGGGGAATTTCTCTCTCAGCTTCTTAAAGTGACATTAAATTCTTCAAGCTAAAATGATTTGCACAGCAAGCAGGTGGAACCTGCTGGAAGAAGAAACAGTCGACCCTCATTTGCCTTTGTCCCTCAATTCCCTTCCTCCCTCATTTCCCTTTGCTTCAGCCATGCAATCTGCTCCTCCTAAACCCTGGGTGTTCTACTAAAAACACCTCTGTGTCAGTGGGTACTGTCCCTGCCCGCTGCCCGGTGACCCGTTCAGCACCTGCTCCCTCAAAGCTTTGATCTCCTCTGATTTGGCCGCCAGCTCTCGGTTGAAGGTGAGCAGCTTCTGGGTCAGCTCCACCTCGTTCCTTGCTGCTGCCTGAGCCAGAGTCTTTGCCATCGCTGCAATCTCCTCCTGAAGGTCTCTTATCAGGGCATCCTTCCGCTTGGATTCCGTTCCCAAACCGGAGAGGTGACCTGGCTCCTTCTCCAGGCACAGGAGCTTTGCACCCTGTGGGGAAGTGATGGATGCTGGCCAGGGGCTACTGACTCATGGCCACCAACCACACAGATCTGCTCACCCTGGATCCCACGGTGTCCCCAGCTGTCCCCACCCAGGGGTGCAGACCCCTTTGATGACAGTCTCTGCACCTGCTGGGACCCATGGTTGGGCAGCCAGGTGCTGGAGTAGGGCAGGGATGATGGCCCTCACACCTCCCCCAGCATTACCTTCTCCTGCAGGAGGAACCCTGCGGTGTGAGGCCCCAGGGAAGGGGCTTTCCCTGCATCACTGGCACCGTTGGACAGGATGCTGGTTGTGACTGGAAGAAAGGAGATACCATGGCACAGAGAGAATTGGCTGCAGGCAGCAGTTAAGCTTCTTGTAGCATCTGTCTTGCTTCTTCCAAAGCTCCCCGCAGCCACTGGGCTGCTCTCAGCCATGGACTGAGTCCACCAGGTCACTGTACAACCAGCTACTGGGCACTAGAAGACACCAGTGCGGTTTCTGCACCACAGAGAGGAGTAACAAACTGCTGAGAATCAGAAGGCTCCAAGGCAGCAGATGCCAGCAAAGAGGCTCCTCTGGTCTTCCAGCACTGCTGACCCCACAGAAAGCAGCTCCTGGGGCTTCCCCAAAGGAGTAGCTGTGCTCATGAGTTCCTTCAGCTCTGCCTCATAAAAACCAGAGGACTATGTGTTGATCTGGAGACTGCACTTCCCTCCCTTCCCCTCCACTGCTGTGTCCATCCACGCATCTCCATGAGCTGCTGCCTCTGCTCCTGAGCACCAGCTGCACTTGCACACTTCACTACCAGTTTTGTGTGGGTTTTGACTGCTCGAACAACCCAACCCTAGTCCTGATAAACAACCAGGCCTGGCGTCAGGCCACAGGGAGCTACAGTCATGGCAACAGCTGAATTCTCCAGCTCTAGTTTCCCCCCAATGCCTCTGCTCCACCACCACCCCCCACTGCACTTTCAGAAGTGCCTCAGCTGTGGAGCTGAGCTCCTGCACTGGAGGCAGCCAGGACCCAACACCTCCAAGGAGGAAGAACCAGCAGTTCAAGCAGGAGCCAGGGAGAACTGTGTGTCACCAGCTGCTAATGGTAGTTATTGCCCCTTCCCCATCACACACAAGAAAAAAGGAAGAGGAAGCATCCCTCTGGGCTGCACTGCCCTGTGTGTCACAGCCCACTTCCTAACTGACCCAGCTGCCTCTGAAGACCACACATGGTTCCTGAGCAGATGCAGTGGACAAGGGCTCCTACGTAGTTGCTCATCACAGAATCCCAGAATCCCAGAGTGTGAGGGGTTGGAAGGGACCTCCAGAGACCATCCAGTCCAACCCCTCTGCCAGAACAGGATCCCCTAGATCAGGTCACACAGGAACAGCCAGGGGAGTTTGAAAGTCTCCAGAGCAGCAGACTCCACAGCCTCTCTGGGCAGCCTGGGCCAGGGCTCTGTCACCCTCACAGGGAAGAAGTTTCTCCTCCTGTTGAGGTGGAACTTCCCCTGTTCCAGCTGATTCCCATTACTCCCTGTCCTGTTACTGGGCTCCACTGAGCAGAACCTGGCCTCTTCCTCTTGACCCCCACCCCTCAGATATTTACAGCCAGCAATGAGATCCCTCTCAGCCTTCCTCTCCAGACTGAACAGCCCCAGCTCTCTCAGCCTTTCCTCATAGGGTGGATGTCCAGGTGCCTTCATCATCCTTGTACCCCTCCGTTGGACTCTCCCCAGTAGATCCCTGTCTCTCTTGAACTGGAGAGCCCAGGACTGGACACAGTTCTCCAAGTGTGGTCTCTCCAGGGCAGAACAGAGGGAGAGGAGAACCCCTGTAGACCTGCTGGACCCACTTTTCTTGATGCACCCCAGGAGCCTGCTGGCCCTCTTGGCCACAGGACAGATTAAAACTGCCTCTGCTCCGACCATCTCCCCTCATACAGGACACTGGGCTACAAGCCACTAAGTTTGGCATCGGGGAGTACCTGGCCTCACCGTGGAGGTCCTGCCAAAGGCATCCAGTGAGGCGCTGGTGGCCATACTCCTCCTCCAGCTGCTCACAGGCTGCTTCTGCTGTGGTGGATGAGGCACGCGGCCCATTGCTGTGGGAGCCTGGCTGCTCGGAGAGCCAGGGGAAGGCTGCCACTGCAGCATGGGGAGGTGGGCAGGAGATGCAGGAGTCAAGGGTTTGGGTTCGGTGACCATCGGGAGCTGCCTGGTCCATGCTGTGCGACGCTTCACGGGGGGACAGGACATCTGCAGTGGAGAAAGAGCTCCTTACCCACAGATCGTAGGGTGTTCTTAGCTCACGGGATGTGATGCTGTGCAAAACCCAGGCAGAGATGTGAGGACAACTATGGTCCTTCCCATTTCCATTGCCCAGGTGCCAGGTTTGGCTCAGGAAGCCCAAAAGCTTGGCTGAAATAGAAAGAAATTGGGCTTTGCTGCTCTTTGAGCTCTTCCCTCACTCTCCTGCTGACCACCCAGATGCTGCAAAGCCTGGAAGCCCTTGGTCCATGTGGGTATCTCGCTGCACCCAAATGGTCCTGCCCTGCCCTTCTCCCATTCACCAGGCTGGACTGAGGCCTCGGGTTGCCCTGCTGGCTTGGTGTCACCTTTCTCAGATGCAGTAAGGACTCTGCTCTTCTCCTAGTGAGCAGAAGATCTCGCTGTGGTAGAGCCAAGCCACCATGAAAGTTCTTGTACGTCAGTGGCAAGGGCTGAACTCAACGGCTACCAACGTGACCATGGACCTGCAGCACCCAGCTGGACCCTGAAGACGGAACCAAGGAGCCCAGTCCCCAGCCCCCAGTGCCCCAGCTCCTTGCCTTCTCCCACAGCACATCTAAGCCCCATTCCCATTGCTTTTGTTACTGGGCTGGATTCCACCACAGCATCCCACCACCCCACTCTGGGCACTTGTCCTGCACTCAGGCACTGCAGGGATGTGATTCCTGCCTGGGTGTTGCTGTGACTCCTGCCTGGGTGTCGCTCCTCTTGACAGCACGTTCCTCTAATTCCACAGAAAACAAGAGCAACCTCTCTCTGCTAGAGACCACGAGCAGTTCACAAGGCAGAGGTGAGTTATTCTCTGTAATCAGCAGGGTCAGGCTGGTTCACCCAAGGAGCATCATCACAGAGCCCAGAGCAATGAAGAGGCACCCACAGGGCTTCCTTCCTCTGGGTGGCTGCAGAGCTGCTGTTCTGGCTGCACTGTACACACATACTTTTGGAAATTAAAAAGCTCGTTGCCTCAGCAGGAACCAGCTTTACCTGATCAGCACTGGCTGCTCCGGCTGCCTTTCTCTCAGCCAAGGCTTTCTGGACAACTCTGGGTTCAGCAGGTCAGCCAAGCCCTCCAAACATCAGGAGCCGGGTGAACAGCCTGGCTGACTCTGGTGAAGGGTATTTGTCCATGGGCACCGCTGAGAGAACAGGGTCTGAGAGAACAGGGCTACATCAAAAGAACTGTGGCCAGCAGATCAAGAGAGGTGATTTTGCCCCTCTACTCTGCCCTGGTGACACCTCACCTAGAGTAGTGTGTCTGGTTCTGGAGCCCCTAGCACAAGAAAGATGCAGACAGACTGGAGCATCCAGAGGAGGCCACCACAATGCTCGGGGAATTCTCTCCTGTGAGGACAGGCTGAGAGAGCTGGGGCTGTTCAGCCTGGGGAAGAGAAGGCTCCAGGGGAACCTTCTGTTGACCTTCCAGTCCCTGGGGGTGTGGGGTGGCCTGTATGAAGTGGGGAAGGTCTATTCCCAAGGATTTGTGTGGATAAGGCAAGGAGCACTGGGTTCCAGCTGGGGAAAGAGAGATTTAGGCTGGAGATCAGGAAAAAGCTCTTCACTGGGAAGGTGGCTGATGGCTGGAATGGGCTGTCTGGGGAGGTGCTGGGGACCCCATCCCTGGAGTCATTGAAGGTCAGGCTTGCTGAGGCTCTGAGCAACCTGCCCTAGGGAGAGCTGTCCCTCCTTGTGTAGAGAGGTTGGGCTAGATGGCCTCTGGAGGTCCCTTCCAGCCTGGAGCATTCTCTGACTCTATGATTCTGTGAAGTCTGCCAGCCTCACTGCCAGGCTACAGGCACAGATTTGGGGCATCTACCTCAGTTTCTATTTTCTTGGATTCCACAAGAGCTTAAATAACCAAAATATTCTCTATGAGGGTGGGGGATCCCTGGACCAGGCTGCCCAGAGAGGGGGTGGGGGCCTCATTCCTGGAGCCCTTCAAGGTCAGACTGGACGAGACTCTGGGCAACCTGGTCTAGAGAGATGTCCTTGCTCCTTGCAGGGAGGTTGGACTGGATGCCCTTGGGTGGTCCCTTCCAACCTGTGATTCTAATCCTGGAACTGATTGAATTTGTTCACTTGAGAAACAACCCAAAGGCTCAAAGACATCTCCAGGCATCCTCAGCCAGTCCTTCTTCCACAGCCAGGAGGCTGACACTGTGTTCCACCACGTTCTCTCCCAGTTTACAGAATTCTCTCCCAGTTTACAGAGGTCTCCTGAGCTCCAGAGGCAGCTCCAGCTTTTCCTTTTCCCCCCCGAGCTGCCTCAATCTCTGCAGCAGAGGGAGCTCCAGCTTTTCATTTCCAACCCTACCTTGTCTGAGGATCACGCAGACAACCCAGATGCTCTAGAGGGGCAGCAGCAGTCAAACCCTTTCCTGGACAGCAGCACCCAACCTTTCCCTGGGCAGCAGCACCCAGACCCCTCTCTGGGCAGCAGCACTCAGAGCCTTCTCTTGGCAGCAGCAGCCAACCCTTCCCAGGGCAGCAGCAGCACCCAGAGCCTTCTCTGGGCAGCAGCACCCTGTTACCTGTGCAGCTCCGTCCAGCACCAGCTCGAAGGCTGCTCCCTCTGTGCCGAAGCGCAGGATATCCCCAGAGCTCACTCTGACGGCTGCGTTTTGGACCTGGCAGCCGTTGACGAAGGTGCCATGGGGGCAGTTGAAGTCCTGGAGGATGAAGCTGTTGTCCGAGGGGCTGAACCTGAGGGCTGCGTGATGCTCCCCTACACCTGCGGACTGGCAGTGGGCAGTGACTGGGGTGGCAGAGAGACCTGCTGGGTTGTGTCACCCCTCTGCAAAACCCTGCTGCACATCCTGCTGGAAGCCACCCCTGCTCTGCCTGGAGGACTCCAGCATATCCCAACCCACCAGCCCATTCCGTGATGCTCGCCTTTCTCACCCCTACCTGGAGGACGATGTCGGACCCTTCGCTCCTGCCGATGGTCGTGGTGTGGGGTTTCAGCTGGAAACTCCCCTTGCAACTCCTCAGAAAGGGTCGCATGGTCCAACGCGGCGAGGGTCGCGCTCGACCAGCTCACTGAGCAACCCCCATCCAACACCAGGACAGGGCCGCCACCGTCTCAACCAACATCTCGACCAGCTGGGCGCTAGGATCCCTGCAACATCGACCCGAGGCAGCTCTGCACCAGCCGGCAGCGGCCCCGCAGTAGCCTTGGAAACCTTGGCCACGCCGGAGCGAGCTGCCGCCCTGCCTGGGGAGTTTGGCTCTTTGTTTTGTTGTGGTTTTTTTAATCCTCCTCCTTTTCCCAAGCAACTGGCTCTGCAGCACAACACAGCCTGCTCTGGGCACAGGTCTCCTTCCCAGCAGGTCACACACACAGGAACCCAACAAAAACCCCCACGGGGGCTGTGCGGGCTCCTGCTGAGCTTGTTTCTCTCTATATTTTTAATTTAATACTGGGCACATGAGCACAAACAGGTATCAGAGACTCAATCAGGTTGGAAGAGACTCCCTGAGATCATCCGGTCCAACCCATAACCCAGCTCTGCCAAGGTCACCACCAGACGGGATCTCTTAGCACCGCAGCTAAACCATCTTTCAACACCTCCAGGAATGGGCACTCAACCCCCTCCCTAGGCAGCCTGTGCCAAGGCCTGAGGACCCTGTCCAGGGAGAAGTTTCTCCTCAGGGCCAGCCTAACCCTCCCCTGGGGCAGCTGGAGGCCTGTCACTCTTGTTCTGTCCCTAATGACCTGTGAGAAGAGAGCAGCCCCCAGCTCTGTGCAGGGTCCCTTCAGGTAGCTGTAGAGGGTGAGGTCTCCCCTCGGCCTCCTCTTCCTCAGACCAACAAGCCCAGCTCCCTCAGCCTCTCCCCATCAGCCCTGTCCTCCAGCCCCTTCCCCAGCTCCATTGCCCTTCTCTGCACCCACTCCAGCCCCTCAATGTCCTTCTTGTATTGAGGTGTCCAGAACTGCCCCCAGTACTGGGGAGGAGACCTCATCAGTGCCCAGGACAGGAGGACAATCCCTTCCCTGCTCCTGCTGGCCACACTGGTGCTGATCCCAGCCAGGATGCTGTTGGCCTGCTTGCCCCCCCTGAGCCATGTTCAGTTGCTGTTCAACCAGCACCCCCAGTTCTCTTTCGGTTGGACAACTCTCCAGCCACTTCCACAAACTCTTGTGGAACCACAAACCCTTTCCCCTCACCTATCCTCTACCCCTCTGCCATCCAAACACTTCCAACCGCATCCTTTCCCTCTATCCCAGCGCAGCGCCGCACACAACTCCCCAGGAATCTTCTCCCAGGAAGCCCAGAAACTCTCCAGGAAGCCCAGATCCACGGGAAAAGAGCCCAAAGCTCCTGGTTTTGGTAACAGCAAACCCCACCGTGAGGTTTTTTGGCTCAGTCCTCCTCCTGCGGCTGAGAAGTCCTTACACCACCCAGCTGAACCACGCAGGGAGTGGGACACCGCGCTGCCAAGGCGGCTCCTGCTCCAGGGCATCCATCGGGACGGGTGCACCTCTGATCCATCGGGATGTGGCAGGAGGCAAGGCAAGCTGGCACGCTGGATCCTGGAGCCGTAACACTGGGATAAGGACGCAGCTGGGCGCAGACAGACACGCACACCCCCCGGGTTATAAACCGTTTATTGGCAGCAGGTCTGCTCGCCCGGCAGGCTCAGCAGTTGGTTCACTTCCCACCCAGCAGCGCTGCCCTCAGCTCCCACCCCCCCTGCATTTATCCTCCTGCCTCAACCGGACCGTCCCTTCTCCTGAGAGCACAGAACACAGCAGGGAAAGCAACCCAGGCGAGAAATCCATCCTCCCCCCCCGGGAGCACCGGGGATTTTCTAGCCAGTTTCCCACCAGCTAGTACAGACCTTGGCAGGAGTTGGGGCTGGCCACGGGCCACCATCCCAGCCTTGGGCCACCAGCCCAGCCCTGGGCCACCATCCCAGCAGGGAAAGTTGCAGTGCTGCTTTGGCAACGCAGCTTCACTCACTTAGGAAGAAAAGGCTCCAGAAAGGGGAGCATTTCCCTTCTCCACCTCTCTGCCATCAGTCAGGTGGCTTGGAGAAGCCTTGCTGGTACAAGGGGGAGAGGGGGGGAGAGGATACATCGGGTGATCCTTGTGTGAAACACCACAAGCGACAGTGTCGGTCCTCCCAGCCTTCATTTCCTTCAGAGCAGCAGACCCTGTGGCCTCCAGGGTTCTTTTCCCACAGTCTTTCGCACATCCCCATCCTGGGGAGAGCTTGTCCCGGCCCCGCAACCCATTACATCCTCCACATCTCAGCACCCAGGGACCCCCAACCGCTTCCGCACCCACAGACCCAGCCACTCTCACAGTGGGGTTTATTCCAAAACCCAAACCCCAGCAGCATCACAGACTCCACTCGGGGTCGATTTTTAAGTCATTTGATGGCTCCCTGGCATTTTGTCCTGGATCTCCTCGTACTTGGGTGGCGGGGTGAGCGGTTCTATCGTGATGGGGGTGGTGCTGTTCCCCTGCTCCAGGTTGAGCCTGATGTCCTTCAAGTGCAGCTTCTCCGACTTGATCCTCCGCACCTTGAGCGGCTTCAGGCGCTTGCTGAGCCGCGAGTTGTGCCGGCTGGGCTGCCGCTCGGGGCCAGGCTCCGTGCCTGCGGCTCCCGGTGTCTGGGTGCTCTCATCGAGCCCTGTCAGAGACTCGTAGGAGGGCAGGGAGACGCTGATCCTGTTGCTCCTGTCTGAGTCTCTGGGCTCAGAGTAGCCTGTGTTCATCACCTCCTCGTAGCTGGGGACGTAGTACTGGGAAGACGTGTCTTCATCCTCCTCTTGACTGGAGAGTGAAAAATGAAGGCTGTCAGCAGCTCATCACTTCATAGAACCATAGAATCAAGGTGGGAAGAGACTTTCAAGCCCAATCGTCCACCCTACAACCCCCAATCATTACCCCAGCTCCTCAAACACCCTGGCTGCTTGGTTGTTGAACCCCTCCAGGGACGGTGCCTCCGACCCTTCCCTGGGCAGCCTGTTCCAGGGATCCCCACTCTGCTGGGAAGAAGTTTGTCCTCAGATTTCATGGGAACCTCCCCTGGCACAGCCTGACTCCATTTCCTCTGCTCTTATTGCCAGTTTCAACTTCACTGGGAGCAGGGGATGGGGAGGAGAGCAAAAGAACCCCACATCTCCCCACAAAACCCTACCAAAGGATTTGTTTCTCCACATCACACACGAGTCCCTTTCTGTTTGACAAAGCACATCACTACCCCACCTGTCCTCAGACATGATTTTATGGNGTGGGTGTCAGGAGGATGGAGCCAGGCTCTTCTCAAGGTCATCTGGGGAGAGGACAAGAGGCGCTGGGTGCCAGTTGGAACAGAGGAGGTTCCGTATCAATATCAGCAGGAACTTCTTCCCAGGGAGGGTACCGGAGCACTGGAACAGGCTGCCCAGGGGGGCTGTGGAGTCTCTTTCTCTGGAGACGTTCCAGACCAGCCCGGCTGTGTTGCTGTGTGACTTGGTCTGGGTGATCCTGCTGTGGCAGGGGGATGGACTGGATGATCTTTGGAGGCCCCTTCCAATCCCTAAGGATTCTATGATTCATTCTTTGCTTTTGTTGCCCATAAAACCTCTCTTTCTATGGCAGAGCAGAGATTCTTCCCTCAGCAGAACAACCAACCCCATGTGGTTGTCTTTTGGGTTGGATACCTTGGGTCGGGGCAGTCCCAAACGCAAATACAGGCTGAGGGAGTTGGAGCTGTTCAACCCCGAGAAGACAAGCTCTGGGAAGACCTTAGAGCAGCTTCCAGTCCCTGAAGGGGCTCCAGGAAAGCTGGAGAGGGACTTCTGTGCAAGGACTCTGGTGCTGGGACAAGGGGGCTGGGTTCAGGCTAAAAGAGGAGAGACTGAGCTGAGATCTGAGGCAGAAATCCCTCCCTGGGAGGCTGCTGAGGCCCTGGAACAGGTTGCCCAGGGAGGCTGTGGCTGCTCCATCCGTGGCAGTGTCCAAGGCCAGGCTGGATGGGGCTCTGGGCACCCTGGTCTGGTGAGAGGTGTCACTGCCCATGGCAGGGGGTTGGTGCTGGGTGAGCTCTGAGCCACCTCCCAACTCAGCCCAGTCAGGGATTCTATGCCATCTACTGTGGCTACTTCTGCAGGGAGACTCAGCACTGTGGAACCATCCAGGCCACAAGCACCTGCACACATACACATGGAAATCATTTCATCTGCATTCTGCCCATGCAGGGGGGTGGGAACTCGATGATCCTTCAGGTTCCTTCTAAGTCTGACCTGTCTATGACTCTGTGATTCTGCAGTCGCCTTTGCAGTCTAAGAGGGAAAACCAGTTTGCTGCCTGGTTCTGCACGCAGAGCAGCCACCGACAGCAGTTTTCCCCACAGCCCTCCTTCAGCAGAGCCATCACCTCCTTCTGCTACCTCACACCCTGCACTGTCCTAGTGCCCTCCTGCCTGCTCTGGTGACTGCACCGATTGCCTGCACTGCTGGGCACGACTGAGAGTTTGCTCAGTTTGCTCAGACTGCCTGCAGCCACAGCAGCCTTTGCTCTGCTCAGTGGGAGCTTCCCTGAGCAAACAGAGCACCCTGCAGACTTTCACCAGGTCTAAACTCCATCCCAACCATTGACACGCTGCTCAGCTCCTCCAGAGGCACTCAGAGAGGTGTCACATCCTACACCTTCCGCTCCTCTCCCAGCTTTGCCTGCTGGCAGCAGTGACCCTGCTCTTCTGCGTTAACTATTAACCACCATCCCCAGCGCTCTGCATGTGGCAGAGTCAGGAGTGTCATATCTGGGTGACGCTGGCTTGGCCACAGCTCCAAGCAGACCCCTGCTTACACCTAAACACCCTTCCTTTCAACCACAGCACCATAAAACAGCTGGAGTCAACCTTTCCCAGTAACCCAAACATAGAATCAGAGACTCATTCAGGTTGGAAAAGACCCCTGAGATCATCCAGTCCAACCCATAACCCAGCTCTGCCAAGGTCACCACCAGACCGGGTCTCTCAGCACCACAGCTAAACCATCTTTCAACACCTCCAGTGATGGCAACTCAACCCCCTCCCTGGGCAGCCTGTGCCAAGACCTGAGGACCCTGTCCAGGGAGAAGTTTCTCCTCAGGGCCAGCCTAACCCACCCCTGTGGCAGCTGGAGGCCGGTCCCTCTTGTTTAATTCCTAATGACCTGTGAGAAGAGAGCAGCCCCCAGCTCTGTGCAGGGTCCCTTCAGGTAGCTGTAGAGGGTGAGGTCTCCCCTCGGCCTCCTCTTCCTCAGACCAACCAGCCCCAGCTCCCTCAGCCTCTCCCCATCAGCCCTGTCCTCCAGCCCCTTTCCCAGCTCCGTTGCCCTTCTCTGCACCCACTCCAGCCCCTCAATGTCCTTCTTGTACTGAGGTGCCCAGAACTGCCTCCAGTATTGGAGAGGAGGCATCATCTGTGCCCAGTACGGGGGAATAATCACCTCCTGCTCATGAACCCCATGAGCCCCAACACATGTTCCTGCCTTTATTTCAGCACAGGCTGCTGCCAGCCCCACTCCCGACCTCTCTGAGGAGGAACAACAGCCCTTGGCTTCATTCCTACACTCAGTCTCCCCCAAAAGCTTCACTCACCTGTCCTCCTGGTGTGAGGGCTCTGCAGAGGGTTGGTCCTGCACGTGGATGATGTCTTCGCTTTGCCTCTTCCTGTCGCGGATGTTGAGGCAGATGGAGAGCAGCAGCAGCAGCACGCCAGCCCCCACCAGCACGTACGCCACCGAGAAGGTCTTGCTCTTCAAGATACCTCCAGAGCCGCGGTCGGGCTTGCTGCTGTTCCCAGCGTGGGTGCTGGGCTTGTCAGCAGGGCCGAAGCCGGGGACGAGGTTCCAGACGGCCATGATGATGCCAAGGACGAGCATTCCCAGCCCTATTGCTGTCAGGGCGTAGTGGGAGCCGTTGGCCCGTGACTGGGCCATTGGTCTTGCCAATGGGCGGCTGGCCAGGGTAGCCCTGTGTTACAGCACGGCCAGGGTCCGGGGGGTTGTAGCCCTGCTGGCATGCGGACAGTACCCTCCTTCACTGGGCACTGGGCTCTGGGTGGAGATGGAAAGTGATGGTTAGTGCACAGAGGGAGGTGAAGGCTTCACAGCACAGCTCAGCAGCCAAGATAACATCGTTTATCCACCCAACACTGCAAATCTAATTCCACCGCAACTGCAGAGAGCAGGTCAGGACAGCTGGCAGCAGGATCCTTGCTGGCCGTTCTCATCGTGACCCTCAGCCACTCCCTCTGCTGCAGTCTCCACCAAATACAGGAAAGAACCAGACCAGTCACTAGCAATGCAACAGGGGAAGGAGGGTGGAGAGGGGTGGGGGTCGGTCTCTTCTCCCCAGTCACCAGCGATAGACAAGAGCAAAAAGCCTCCAGTGGTGCCAGGGGAGGGTTAGGCTGGACATCAGGAGAAATCTCTTCTCTCCCTGAGCGCTCAGGGGTTGGAACAGGCTGCCCAGGGAGGGGGGAGTCACCATCTCTGGAGGGGTTCAACAAACCAGTAGCTGTGGTCCTGGGGAACTGGGTTTAGTGAGCAGGGTTGGGCTGGATGCTCTTGGAGGTCTCTTCCAACCTGGATGATTCTGTGACTATGACACTAATATACTCTCTATATAATTAGTTTATACTAGTATATAATATATATGCATAGCACTAGTAAGTGCTCAGAACAAGCATCCTTGGAGAATGGTATCCACCCTCTTCCCAGCACCAAGAGAAAAGCCACCACCATAAATGTCACTGCTTGGACAAGGGCTGCTGGCTTCGTGGAGCTGCTCTGCCTTAGACAAACAGCTGCTGCCAAAGCAAACTGACCTCAAAACGCTCTGAAACAAACCTCTAGCTCAACAACTTCTCCTTCCCCCCATCTGAGATGGAACAGAGCTGCTTGTGGTGCTGGCTGACTACCCTGCAACACCTCCCTGCCCAGGGAAAAGAAGGCAAAACTGCTGCTCTCCCAGCCAGGCCAACCCTGCAGCTTCCCCAGCTGCTGCCTGCACGGGCTGCTCCAAAAGCAAGTCCTCAGCACAGCCCCTACCTTGCTCCTGGCTACTGCTCACCCCTCCAGGGCAGTGCAGTGCAGTGAGTCCCTGGGCTGTACCCCACTGCCCAGATAGGAAGGGCCATGGGTGGGAACTCCTCCTCCACTGCCTCACCTGCGTTTTCAAGGGTGCCAGGAGTTCTTGCTTTCCAAAAAGAAATCCATGGAACCACAACTCCAGCCCCTTGGCTTATGAAGAGGACACACAGACACCCCTTCCCACAAACCACAGCCCAGGAAGTCCCTGCAGCAGAGCCCCCCCACCTCCAGATGAACATCCCAGCTCCATGCATGTGCCAGACCCAGCAGGCAGCTGCAAAACCGTGCTGGGATTTTCTCCTTTCCTCCCCAGTTCCCTGATGCCTGTCTGTGCTAGAAGGCACCCTCAGATGTCCCATGACTGCTGCTCTACTCTGCCCCATCCACGTCCTCACCGTTGGATGATGCCAGCTGTTGGCTAGTTTCACTTGAACACTTTTTTCCTGGAGAGCTACTGCTCTACCACAGCCTTCTCAGCAGCCCCTTCTGATCCACCAAGGGATGTCCTAGCTCTATCACAGCCAACAAGGTCTGTCCCAGGTCCTTCAGACCCAACCCTGGGCCCATATCAGGGCTGCTAGTGTTCGTGCAGATCCCCACAGGGCAAAGTCTTCTCTCCAGGGTTACTGGGTGAACAGAAGCAGCCGAGCCCTGCCCAACGGGAGCTGCTGGCAGGCAGAGACAAGACCTCCATTCCCGGTGGTTCAGCCCCATCCACCCCTTGGACAGCCCCATCCACTCCTCAGGGGTGCTATTCCCTGCCCCCTAACCTGTCTCCAGGTTCAACTCAGTCCTAGCAAGGAGCTGCTGAAGGTGCAGCGAAGGCTATACCCACAGAAGTCCTTGCTGCCATCCCAGGATCATTCTACCTGAGCACTTCGGAGTCTGCAGCCACCACACTTCCCAGATTGTCTCTCTGCTCCAGAGAGCAACAGCAAAGTGAACTCAGCACACGCTCAGCAGCTCCTAAAGCCACCCATGAGGCAATCCGCAGCACCCAGCCTCTTCCTTCATCCACATCTGCTCCATCACAGAATCATTGAGGCTGGAAAAGACCCCTGAGATCATCCAGTCCAACCAGTAACCCAGCTCTGCTAAGGTCACCACCAGAGCAGATCTCTCGGCACCAAATCCACTGGCAAGCAATGTCTTCCAAATTCAGCTCTGTGGGTGGCTGCTGGGGTTTTGCCTTCCCCGTTTAGCAGATGTGCTCCCATCCTCACGCTCTGACACAGGACGTTTCATACACGGGCATCAGCCAGCCAGGATGCACTGGATCCAGCATCCCTGGCGCTGTCTGGGGCAGGAGGGGTGGCCCCGCTGAGGCAGACACTGGTCAGCAGGGTGAAAGGTTATCATTACTTTTGCCCAGGGACTCTGGTGCTGGGACAAGGGGGCTGGGTTCAGGCTAAAAGAGGGGAGACTGAGCTGAGATCTGAGGCAGAAATCCCTCCCTGGGAGGCTGCTGAGGCCCTGGAACAGGTTGCCCAGGGAGGCTGTGGCTGCTCCATCCCTGGCAGTGTCCAAGGCCAGGTTGGATGAGGGCTCTGGGCACCCTGGTCTGGTGAGAGGTGTCACTGCCCATGGCAGGGACTTGGCACTGGGTGAGCTCTGAGCTTCCTCCCAACCTAAATCACTGCATGATTCTGACAAGACCTCAGAGTAGCCTCAAACCAACCAACTCTCCCCAGAAATCCCACCATGGCCAGTATCAACAAGGCAGCATCTGCCACAGCCACCCCAGGCAGACTGGGTGGAGCAGCACACACCCAGTACCACCCTGAGTCCAGCCAGACACCTCTCCATCCCATCCCTCTCACACTGTAGCCCTGCAGTGGCAATGATTTACACCAGCATCTCCAAGTCATTAAACTCCACCAGTGTGGCTGCCAGAACCGGGGGCTCCTGTGGATCCCCTGTGCTTGACTGGGCTTCCCACACCTCTCACCAACTTGGCCGCTTGGTGATGCCCCTTGAGACACTTCCAATGGATAAGCTGGGGTAAGTCCCTTGCTGAGCACCTGAATGCACCCTGAAGGAGTCTGGCAGGGGCAGCAGAGGCTTCTGCCCTGCTACAGGAGATCCCAGCCCTCTGCAACAACAGTTCCACCACGAAGACTGGGATTCATGCTCCATATCCCAGTGCTGCCAGTGCAACACCAACTGCAGCTGTCAGGGTGACTCACAAGGTAGGACGACACCTACAACTGCCCACAGCAGCACCCACGCTCCTCTGCCCTCCACAACCTTTGGAGTTTTCCCCTTCCATGACGTCACCTTCCCGCTCCAGCAGCAACAGCTCTGTCACGGGATCATGAGAGATGAGTCTGCACTTCGGGGAATCGGTTAAACCCCAGTGCAGCTGCAGGGCACGGGACAAGGTTGCTCACACGGAGCTCCAGGAGGACTTCTCCAGGCTCTGAGCTGTGCCTTGTGCTCTGAGACTCTTCCTCTCGGACTCTGGAGAAATCCATCCCTCTGGAGCCCATCTCTGGAATCCCCGTGCCGCTGTGGCACCACTCACAAACCACGAGATTAATTTTACACAATTTTGGGTCTTTTTTGAAAATAAATCTACTCTCCAAGCATTCTAAGAGCCTGGGGCTTGCTGCACACCACAGCAGCCGACCCACAACTCTTTCTCTTCCCAGGCTGCTCCCTGGGTTCAGTACCCATCTCTTTCCCAAGTTACAGCCATCAGGTTCTCCAGTTCCTTTCACCACCCACACTCAGCTCTTGGGGTTGGAAGAGACCTCTAGTGATCACCGAGTCCAACCAACAGAGACCCCAAGGGGCAGCCCTGCACAGAGTATCAGGGCTCTTCCACATCTTCCTGCCAAGAGTGTGCAGCAACGCACCCACGGTCCCCGCTCCTGGCATCCCCTACAGGCATTTTGAGAGCTGTTTCACCATCTCTTAAGGTTGATTTTTGTTTAAAGACTCCTCCCTCTGCAGACAGCACCAGGAGAACAGCAGCTTTTGCATAAAGCCCTGCACCAAGGGCCCTCCCGATCCCAGTCAGGGCCAGCCCACCCAGGAGGGGAAACACCAGGGTGCCCAGCACTGTGGCTTCCTGCAAAACAAGGGTGGCAAGGGAAAGCCAGCATTTGCTGGCCCACTGCTGGGATCAGGGTGCTACCATGCCCATACCGACAGCTGCAGAGTAACAAGTACCAGTATAGGATGGGGACTGACAAGCTGAAGAGCAGCACAGGGAANCTCTGCCGTGGAGAGACCACATCTGGAATCTTGTGTCCAGTTGTGGGTTTCTCACTTTCAGAGGGACACAGAGCTGCTGGAGAGAGCCCAGGACAGAGCCATAGAGATGATGAAGGGAGGGGAGCATCTCCCTGCTGAGGGAGCTGGGTCTCTTCAGCTGGACAAGAGGACCCTGAGGGGGGACCCCATGAATGTTGACCAACTTGGGAAGGGTGAGTGCCAGGAGGATGGAGCCAGGCTCTGCTCAGGGGTGTCCAGGGACAGGACAAGAGGCAGTGAGGACAGGCTGGAACAAAGGAGGTTCCATGGAAACAGAAAGGAAAGCTTTTTCCCTGTGAGGGTGACAGAGCCCTGGCCCAGGCTGCCCAGAGAGGTTGTGGAGTCTCCTGCTCTGGAGACTTTCAAACCCCCCTGGCTGTTCCTGTGTGACCTGATCTAGGGGATCCTGCTCTGGCAGGGGGCTGGACTGGATGATCTCTGGAGGTCCTTCCAAGCCCTAACATCCTGTGTGAATGAACACAGAACACCCAACACCCCTCCAGCTGAAGACATCCACCACCACCACTGCAGCCTTCCTACCTCCAGACACTGGTGGGTGACCAACTCACCACCTGTTCAGGAACTGGCACAGGTCACACAGATCACACACAGACAGAGAATCCCCAAGTCGCAGTCCTCTCTACACCTCAGCCAGCCATTCACTTGAACTTTGCCATGCGGGCAGGCAGCGCTGCCGCCCAGACTCCATCTCTCCGTGTAATTTCATTATGGCCATCAGAGCAGAGCCTGCTGCAAACCACTAATGGACTGGCACCAGGAGTCTTTTTACATTTACAGTCCAGGACGTTGTCATTTATTGCTGGGGATAACGCTGCTGCAGCCACCACAGATCATAGAATCACAGAATCATTCAGGTTGGAAGAGACCTCCAAGATCACCCAATCCAACCATCACCCCAACCCCCCCCTGCCCACCCAACCCTGCTCCCCAGGGCCACAGCTACTCAGTGTTTGAACCCCTCCAGGGACTTCCAATCCCTGGGCAGCCTGTTCCACTCCCTGACCATTCTGGCAGGGAAGAGCTTTCTCCTGATGGCCAACCTAACCCTTCCCTAGCACCATTTGAGGCCATTTCCTCTTGTCCTGTCCCTTGTTCCTTGGGAGAAGAGATCACTCCCACTTCTCTCCACCTTCCTGTCAGGCAGTTGCAGACAGCACTAAGGTCTCCCCTCAGCCTCCTCTTCCTCAGACCAACCAGCCCCAGCTCCCTCAGCCTCTCCCCATCAGCCCTGTCCTCCAGACCCTTCCCCAGCTCCATTGCCCTTCTCTGCACCTGCTCCAGACCATCACTGTCCTTCTTGTACTGAGGTGCCCAGAACTGACCCCAGTACTGGAGAGGAGGCCTCACCAGTGCCCAGTGCAGGGGGACAATGACCTCTCTAGCCTTGCTGGCCACAAGATGCACCAGCACAGTCCCACAGGGTGAGCCCCAGCCATGTCCCAGCCCACTGCGAGCAGCATCCTTTGACTTCTCCTGAGACGAGTTCACACACTGAGGTGGTGCCAGCCTAACGCCTCTGGGCCAGGCTCTGCTAAACCACAGCTGGGGGTTTGGGGTGTCTGCAAGAGTGAGTTGAGCTGCCTGTCTGCCCAGTGCACCTGGGTCTGGGAAGTAACATTCGCCTGGGAAAATCCCAGTGCCGTGACTTCGTCCCCTTCCTCCTTGAGTCTGACCTCACGGTGCATCTCTGTTTTGTTGGTTCTTGTTTGGGTTTCTGCAGTCCCTCTTAGTCTGCAGTTTCCTGTTGGAGATAAGGCCAGTGCTCCCAGCAGCTTTCCATTGCTTCCAGCAGCCTTCCATGGTCTCCGGTCTGTGACCTCCCCCACCTCCGAGCCAGATAACAAACTTCTCCTCCGGAGCCTTTTGGCACTTGCAGACATTATCTGCCCTCATGATGCATTCCAAAGCCAGTTCCTGCATTCCCACTGCTTCCAAGCACTTCCCAGCTCTCATGGAGTCCTCTAAGCAGCTCCTGTCACAACACAGGAGTCCCTGGAGCCTTCTCATCTGTCCATGGAGCTCCCCTCGCAGCAGCCCCTAACCCTTTCTCATCTTCACCCTGGATTTCCAGCAACATCCCACTGTGCCCTGACAGGGCATCGCCTCTCCCCAGGCTTTTCCAACAGCCTGATCCTCCAACAGACAAAACTCACACTCAAACCCCACTGCAGGCCAGCAGAGCAGAGCCAACAGGGCCAAGAGGGAGCGACGGATGGTGCCGGGGGAGGGATAGAGACTGCCAGGCAGCCAAGCGACACGCGGCAGCCAGGCACAGAGCAGCAGTGCTCAGCGAGGCAGACACAGCAATTCCGATAGGGATGGAGGTTTACTGGGCGATTACGTCGCTGTGCACTACCTGCCCAGCTCGCACAGCTCACTGAGCTGCTCCGGCAGAGCCACTGAACCAATTTCCACCTCATCAATAACAAGAAACATGTTGCAGCAGCATTTGGGATCAGACACATACCTGGGCTGATGGAGGCATCCCTCATCCCGGGGGCAAACAGTCCTGCCTGGCCTCGGTCTCCTGGGATCTGTGTGTGGCACCAGAGTGGCGCCGAGCATCACCGGCACTCAATTACCTTCAGGGCACTGAGGGCCAACTCTTCCTCCTTCCTCAGGCACTTCCCTACCTAAGGATTTTCCCACCCGTGTAATTACCCCCAGATAACATCACAGGCATCTCACATACTTCCGAGTCATTTCAGTTGAGGGCTGGGTTCAGCAGCCCCATGCGCAGGCGCTCTTCTGCTGCCACTGGGCACGGTTCCCTTTTGGGCTACCATGCCAAGAGGTCCAAGGCCTTGAACAGCTACAGGGTGCTCGTCTGTGGCACAAAGGGATGAACTGCAGCAGCACCCCAGCGAGTGGTGGCCAAAGTGTAGCTGAAGGAGCCTAAAAGCCCACCAGCAGCTGCAGCCTCGTGGCTGAAAGGCATGACCAGACCTCCCAGTGCAGTTCACCCACCACACAGAGCCAGAGCAGCTGGTGTCACACAGGACCAGCTCATCCAGCACCGCTTCCCCACTAACCCAGCTGGGATGAGCTCAGAGACACTTGACCCCACCACATCACCTCCTAAAAGCCAACACCAGTATCTTTGCAGACAACTGGTGTGGGGCATGCTGCCCACAGCCAGCTCTCCTCCCTCTGGGAGCTCCATCAGGGCATCATGACCCTCAGCACAGGGTTCCCTCACACACAACATCTGCGGCACCAAGGCACCTCGACCAACTCCATCACAGCCACACTGGGTGCGTCTGGGTTCCCAAAGTCAAAATGGGGAAGACCCACACTGGGATTGCACCAACCCACGACCACAGACGCACAGCGCTGGCTTAGAAGGGAAAAACCACCCAGGCACCAGTAAAGGCCATGAATCTAACTGCTAGCAGTTTCAAGCCCCAGTAAGGGGCTGTGGGGTGAGCAGGACTAGCAGGATTCCTCCCTCCTCACAGTCCCCACAAACACCCACCTGAAGGGCTTTAGACTTGACCCGGTCTCCCAAGCCAAGGATCTGGCAGTTCTTCCCTCTCCCCTCGAGCCAAAGCTGGAATTAATCATCGCAGCAGGCAGGGATGGGAAATTCCTTCAAGAATTGTGCCCATCCCGGGCCAAACCCTAAAACACCAGCGCAGGAGGCTGCGTGCTGACCCAGCTCGTGTCCAGGGTGACCAACCACACACGATGGGATATCCATCTCAACCGGCGCTCAGGAATTAGAGAACAACAGAAAGTGAGGGGCTGAAGGGACCTCTAGAGATCATCTATCCCACACCCCTGTCACAGCAGGATGCTCAGAGACTTCAGACTGGCTGAGGGTGGAAGGGAGCTCAGAGCTCATCTCCTCCAACCCCAGGCCAGGGGCAGCGATGCCTCTCAACAAGACTTGGTTGCTTAGGGTCCCATCCAACCTGGCCCTGAGCAACTCCAGGGAGTGGGCAGCCACAGCCTCTCTGGGCAATCGATTCCAGAGTCTCTGCACCCTGGCACTGAAGAGCTTCTTCCTCAGATCCAGTCTGACCCTCCTCTCCTTCAGTTTCAAACCGATTTGCCGGAGCCCTTGGAAGCTCCAGGTCACTGCACAATAGGAAGGATCCAACCCAGCTGAGTGCTAGGGTTCAGGTCACAAACCGCCCGGCATGGAGCTGCTCTGCGTAGGGTTTCCTTCTCCAGGTCTTTGTTTGCTCTCCAAACACCTCGCACACACCGTCCCCTGCTCCTGCCCCACACTGACGTCTTGGAGCAGCGGGTTCGTGATCCGTGACTGCCATCCTGGGAACCGGCCCACAGCCACTGGGGGGTTCCTGGGGGGCTCTTATCTCACACCATTCTCTCATCACTGCTGCTGCTGGAGCAGCGGCTCCATCCCACAGCTGCTCTTCCCCCTGCCCGTACGGAGGGACCCGTGGGGGTGCGGAGGTGCCCAGGCCCCTGTGTGGGTGACACCCACGACGCCACCAGACCCTGACCCTGACCTCAGCTCAGCAGGGTTTTCCCAGGGGGGTTTCTCCCTGCTCAGAGACCCCCCTGACCCCCACACCAGGTGGGCCCCGGTTCAGGTGGCCAGTGCTGGGTCCAGCAGCGCCTGGGCGGGACTGACCCGACCCCCTCCCGGCCCGGGCTGAGCCTAGCCCGGTCCGGCTCCATCCCCGGCCCCAGTGGAACTGAGCCGAGCCCAACCCGGTCCTATTCCCAGTCACTGTCCCGGCTGGACCGAGCTCAGCCCGACCCAGTCCCGGTCCCAGTCCCTCAGCACCGGCTCCGGGTCTCCCTGCCATCACAGTCCCGGCGCTGAGCGCCGTTCTCTGCTCCATCCCCGCTCACCGTCCCGACGGCACCGAACCGAACCGAACCGAACCTAACCGAGCCC
>VZRI01014051.1:0-10664 GCA_013397515.1 Upupa epops | reverse complement strand
GGGGAGGGGAGGGCGGGAGCTGGGAGAGCCCCGGGCGCTGAGCGAAGGGGCATCCTGGAGCAGCCGGGAAAGCCCGGAGAGGCTGAGGATGGTGCTCAGGGTCTCAGGGACACTCCTCTCTTCTCTCCACTCCCTTCTGGCTGCTGTAGGGAACTCCAGACCCCGAACTCCCCTGAGGACCCCCCTGAGAGAAGCACAGACTGGGTTGGGTTGGAGGGAGCTCAGAGCTCACCCAGAGCCAACCCCCTGCCATGGGCAACGATGCCTCTCACCAGACCAGGGTGCCCACAGCCCCACCCAACCTGGCCTTGGACAGTGCCAGGGATGGAGCAGCCACAGCCTCCCTGGGCAACCTGTTCCAGGGCCTCAGCAGAGGCCTCAGCAGAGCTGACCTGCACCTACCTGCTCTCTCCCAGTCTGGGGGGTGAGGGGAGGGGTCCTGAGGAGTTTTCTGGAGGTTCCCAGAAATGCAGGAGGGAAACATAAGGGCTGGTTGAGATCCCCCTTCTCTTGAGGGTCAGGGCTGCCAGCAGCAGTCCCGAAGGGATGGGCTGGGGTGGTTCCTTTCCCCATGTGAATCATGCGCCTGGGTGGGAGAAGGGGATGAGCTGACCCCCCACCTGCTTCGTGGGGGTCCCAACTACCCCCTGTTGCTTCTCCAGTCCTTGACATGGAACCCTGGGTTTTCCCACGTCTCATCCCAGCTGTGGGTCACAGCAAGGGCTGCAGGATGGCTCCATCAGAGCCCCTATTTCCAGTGCAAGAACCATCACGTGAGGGATCTGAGTGATGAAACAGCACGCAGAGCCTTCCCTCAGCTGGGCAGTTGCAAGCACTGGGTGCAGAAGCCCTGCTTGAGGAACCGCAACCCCACACTGGGGCAAAGCCAACTTCCCCGAAAGCTGGGCTCATGCTCACGAGGAGCCTGGAAAGAGTTTTTACTGGGCTGCTGCCCTCTGTAACACTCCCAGTTAACCACCACCTGTACCCTGGGAAGGGCCATTCCGGGTAGGGCTCAGCCGGGCTGCTGGCTGTGTGCCCTGGCCTCACGGCCAGACGGTCCCGTGGTTTCCTGGTGGAACCGCAGGGACTGACCCGCTGTCCTCATCTCTAGGACGTTACTAATGACCAATTAACGCGGGGTCGTGGGCTGCTGTGGGGTGTGGAAGCGGGGAGTCTGCACATTTCTGGGTGTATCTGCTGTGACTAAACCACCTCTCCGCGTGCTGTACAGACAGTAATGACAGGATGGGAGCATCAGCCCGCAGCGGTGGTGTGGTGGGGGCATCGGCACAACCCCACTGCAATTACTGCTGTGACCAGTGTCATCTCTGCCCAGCTGTTGTCCCCAGCTGCAAACGGGATTGTTTATCCAGACCCAGCAATAACAGAGTACTGGGATTGTTAGGAGAAGAAGAGTGAACCTCAGAGCAGCTTCCAGTCCCTGCAGGAGCTCCAGGAAAGCTGGAGAGGGACTTCTGCCCAGGGATTCTGATGCTGGGACAAGGGGGCTGGGTTCAGGCTAATTGAGGGGATCTCTGATCTGAGATCTGAAGCAGAAATCCCTCCATGGGAGGCTGCTGAGGCCCTGGAACAGGGTACTGGTACTGGGTGAGCTCTGAGCTCTCTTCCAACCCAACCCAGTCGATAGGTACTAAATACCACAAGGTCTGAAATGCTGGTGAGATGACACCCAGGGTGGGATTTTCCCAACCAGGAGTGAAAAGGCAGCACCAGTGCACTTGCTGGGCCAGCCACTGCAGTTTTTCCTGTCCCTTGAGCTGTGCCTGTTCGTGCAAAGGCAAAAACCATCACGAACCAACCCAACAGAACTTGTCACATCCCCTCATGTGAATCAGCTGCCACAGCCCTGCCCTCGGGGGCACCTTGTGCTTGGGATCTGGGGTGGAAACCTGCCAGTGTTTCCCATTTCCTGGGCCTCTCTCCCAACCTTCACGACCCCTCGTGGGGCAGATGGTATTTTCCACTGACTCAGCTGCCCCAGCTCCTCCTCCCGGTGTACCACAGCGCTGCCCTGCCCCGCTCACGACACCCTCCTTCCCTAATCAGAGGGCAAAGTGCTAGGGAAAAGATGGGAAATCATTTATGAAATGCATTTGCAGATGGATTTCGTGGGGTCCTTTTCTCCCCTGTGTGGGGTGTTTTGCATTTTCAGCCTTGGCCACCTGCTCAGGCAAATTCCCTCCCCCCCCATCTCCTTCCCCTCCCCGCAGCACCTTTGGGTATCAAGCACAATCCTGTCACCTCCAGCAGCTCTGGCAGTGGGGAGCTGCAGCAGGAAATCATTCGCTCTGCAGGTTGGCCGTGGGAAAGTGGGGGGGTGGGGGGAAACACATTCACACAGTGACTGTCACTGATCCCAAGGTCACCCACCCTGCAGAGGGACCCTGGGGACTGCCAGCACAGAGGGGTCATTGATAGAGTGGCTCTGCAGAGCTGAACATCGGCCAGGAACCGGCTTTTCAGGGGCAGCCACCCTCAGGGTTGTTCCTTTTAGAGCAGATTTCTCTCTTCTCTTTTTGTGATGCTGACTCAGGCTGGTTGCCCATCCTGGATGGCTTGTTGCCCACCCCAGATGGCTTGTTGCCCACCCTGGATGGCTGCTAATGCCCCTGCCTTCTTCCGCCCAGCGCTGTGCTGTGGGTTAATGCATTGATACAGGCATTTCTGAGGGTCATTTGCCCTTGTAGCTCCAGCAGCCGCCCTGGCGCAGGTATTTATCAACAGGCAGCTCCAGTCTTCTCCCTGCAAACACTCAACACCCAACCCAGGGCCAGCCGGTGCCTCTCTGGGATGTTGATCCAGCCAAGAACGTGGGATAAAGGCTTTGCTTGTACGCAGGCACCAAGGAGGGAACAGGAGCCTCACCAGGAGCCACCAGCAGGCAACAAAAGGGCCTTTCAGAGGGGCATTTGATGCCCCAGTCCTGACAGAGGTGCCAGGGACTCAGGTTACCCTGTGTTAGCAGCACAAATTGTTCACCGGTTCTTTCTCCCTGCTTTTTTCTGCTCAAAGGAAGGGGCTTGACAGCTACATTGAAATCACCTCTGCAGAGCCCAGCCGTGTGATTCCCCCAAATTAGGGAGCTGAAACCACTGCTCCAGCTGGTGCTCTGCTGCTGGAGAGCTGCAGTGGGTCCTGAAAGGCAAAACCCATCTCTGGGTCAAACCATCGGAGCCACCAAGGCTGTGGTAACAGTGCCGAGCAGTAAGTTAGCACCAGGAGTAGAACATGTCTGGGGTGGGGGAGAATGCTCAGGGTTCTGCTCCCTTCCTCTCTCCAGTCCTACAACCCCTGAACAGCCCCTTCCCTTGATCATACAATCAGAGAACCGTCCAGGATGGAAAAGACCTTCAAGATCACCCAGTCCAACTGTCTGTCCTACAACCCCCAACCACTGCCCCTGCTCCTCAAACACGCTGCCTGCCCAGTTGTTGAACCCCTCCAGGGACAGTGCCTCTACCCCCTCCTTGGGCAGCCTGTGCCAAGGCCTCCTCACTCTTGGTAGGGAGAAGTGTTTCCTACGATCCCATTGGAACCTCCCCTGGCACAACCTGACCCCATTCCTTGGGTCCTGTTGCCAGTCCTTAGGGAGAAGAAGCCAACCCCCACTTCACTGCAACCTCCTTTCAGGTAGCTGTAGAGAGCAGTGGGGTCTCCCCTGACCCTTCTCCAGGCTGAACAGCCCAGCCCCAGTTCCTCAGCCTCTCCCCATGAGCCCTGTTCTCCAGACCCCTAACCAGCCCAGTTGCCCTTCTCTGCCCCCTCTCCAGCCCCTCCCTCCTTCCTGTCCTGGGGTCCCAAACTGCCCCCAGCACTCGAGGTGCATCCTCACCAGGGCTGAGGATGGGGGCAGCCTCTCAGGTGACTTTCTATGAGAAGGCGCCAGGGGGAAGGGGAATTTCTGCCCAAGACCTGCAAAGCTGCACCAGAGCACAACAGGGTGCTGGGGCAGCCTGAGCACCAGTCAAGTGATTCTGCCCTTGCTGAGCTGGTCGATGCCTCCCCATTACCCACACCAGGAGAAGAAATCCCTGATGTGCCACCACACACCTGCTCTCAGGGGCTGCCTCCAGCCCCCTTCCCCAGCACCACCGAGCCAAGTAGCCAGCTCCTGGCTCACAGTGACTGGGTAAACAAGAGTCCAGTGTTGAGCAGGCAACTCATCTGCCGGAGGAGCTGCTATCTGCCCCAGCACATTGGCTTTAGGGTTTGTGCTGTGGCCACCCACTCCCAGCTGGAGCCTGACCCCAAGTTCCCATTCCCATCAGGTTTTCCTGATGTTTCCCCCATGGGGCCTTGGATGGCAGAGCCCTGGCTTTGCTCCCGTTTGAAAGTCCATCCCACCCTGCTCTGTTTGCCCTTCTCACCCCAGTTCCCAGCCCGCATGCACTGCTCTCTTGGGTTCACAGGGCACCTGCAGCGCAGATGGGAAAGCAGAGGACAAGCTGCCATCTGGGAGGAATCGCTGCAGGGTCCTGATCTGCCAGGTAGGATGATGCGACCTGCTGGCACCAATGCTGCCAAGCGGGGAGCGAGCGTCCCCTGGGGTAGCTGGAACACGGCAGAGAGGACAGCAGTTCCAGTACAACCAGTCTAACCACTGCACCGGGTCACCAGCTGCCATTTCAAGCACAACCTGGAAACACAGCGCTGCTGTGTTAATAAGAAACCCACAGCTTCCTCTGGGAGCTGCTGTGACTCCTCTGCCATGCCCTGGCTTAGTCCTGGTTCAGCAGAGCTCAGCTTGACTGGGCAGAGCCTGCAGTGTGATGCCCAGAATGGTGTTGAGAACCTCTTCATTTTCCTCAGGGGTTTCTGCACCCTGGGTTGCACCGTCGGGATCAGCACACGGGAAGGCTGGGGGCTCTGGGCTCCAGGACATGAGGATAAGTGGGATGGAAGAGAAAAGCTGTGGTGGAGTGTGGTTGGATTTTTAAGAGCTGAGCAGAGGTTTAACGGAGCTTTGCACAATGAGGAGCAGATGGTGAGCGAAGGTTTGTGCCCAGGAATGAGAAAACGCTGGGAGATCACTCACCACTGCTGCTGGAACTCCGAGCAAAACTGGATGCAGGGCCCATTCGCAGCTCCAGTGCCTGGTTGGGTGGAGTGGAGCAACCGGGCTGGACTGGTTGCTTGTGGCTGCGTCACGCTGGGACAGCGGGAAGCTGGTGGCACCTTCAAGGAAAACATTGGCAGTGGGTGACTCAGCAACAGGCACATCGCCAAGCGTTCTAGAACCGGCAGCCTCAGCGGTGACCCGTGACACCAGAACAGGGGAGATGCCACCATTTATGGCCCCCATCACCCACAGCAGGCACCCCCCCTCCCATCTCATTAGGGCTTTAGCTCTTTAATGCAAAACTTCCAGCCCAGTGATGAGATCCCCTGCCTGGAGCAACCAGTGAGTCAGCACAGAGGCAGAAACCTCCCCAGGACTCAGGCTGTGACCTCTCCAACCTGCTCCTGACCTACAAGTTACTGGTGCACGGCCGTGTAAACACAGCTGTGGGTGTAACGTCACCCGCAGCACAGCCAGGACCAGCACGGCTCCTCTCTCCCACCCCAGGGACAGAGCGCAGGGCTCCCAGCTGTTCCAGCAGAACCCCTTGAGCGTGGAGCTGCAGTGCTTTACTTTCTCAGTCTAAAGTCCTCACCAGGGCCAGGTGTCTGCACAGCAGCGTTATCAGTGTGAAGGGCACCAGCGGTGCGAAATCAGACCTAGAACAAACAGGCCCTGAGCTGGGACAACAAAGCCCCTTGTGCCACCTTTGCTGGGCTGCCATTGGCACCCAGCACTGCACTCGCCCAGGGCCATGGTGGAGTCCCCCTCCATGAAGGGATTGAAGAGTCGGGCAGACCTAAGTGCTTTGGGACATGGTTCAGTTGAGGACTTACCAAGTGGGAATGATGGTTGGACTTGGTGATCTTGAGGGTCTTTTCCAACCTGGATGAGTCTGTGATCCCTAAGGCTGATTAGTTTTCAGCCATAATGGTTTGGTAGCTTTGGGCATCCGAACTGAGCCTTGGGCCACGTGATGGGCAGCAGGGGTGGATGGCGGCACAAGAGTCACTGAAGTGACTGTGGTGTCTCCTACATGCCCTGGGGCAGCTGCAGTGATGCGGGTTGGGGTCCCATTGTGCAGCGGCACAATGCACTCTAGCAGAGGGTGAGGAGGACGTGCAAGGGGGGTGCAGCAGCCACACAGCAAGGGATCAGCTCCTGCAGCTCTGCACTGTCCTCCACTGTTAGAGAAACACAGGCTGAGGGGGGAAAGAAGCTTCCACAGAGATCCCCCTCAAGCTGAGGACATCACCCATGACAGCAGGGAACAAGCCCCCTCCGCTCCTCCTGGCTACAGCCGGTGCAGAAGCCATCACCCATTCTCCTCTCCTGGACTGAGTGACCTCTAAAGGTCCCAACCCAAAGCCGTTGATGACTCTCTAATCTTTTTAGCAGGCTTATCTCTGCTGCCTCCATAGTTAATTCCTCCTTAGTTAATGCGGTCCTTTTAATTCCCATTAATTCTGTTTCACGGCTTTGGGGATGGAGCTGGAGGGCCCAGCTGGCTTCTGGATGTTCCTGGGTTTATTCTCTTTTGCTCAGACTCTCCCAGTTCAAGAGACTGGGGTGGTAGCTCTTACCTGCTCACAAACCTGAAGGGATGTCTGTGTTAACTGCAGCCCTCCACCCCAGAACAGCATCAGGCTCTGCTGGAAGTGCTGGCACAACCCTACAAGGATTCTTGTGAGGATCCTACAATCCAGTACCATCCGTGAATTCATTGACCTCTCTGTAAATGAGCAAAGAGCTAACAAGTGAGATCAGTAGGAGAGAGGCGATTGTCCCCCTGTGCTCAGCACTAGTGAGGCCACCCCTTCAGTACTGTGTCCAGTTCTGGGCACCTCAGTACAAGAGAGACATCAAGGGGCTGGAGCGAATGCAGAGGAGGGCAGTGAAGCTGGTGAGGGGTCTGGAGAAGAGATCTGATGAGAAGTGACTGAAGGAGCACTGGGACTGTTCAGTTTGAGGAGAAAGAGCCTGAAGGAAGACCTCAGCACTCTCTACAACTACCTGAAAGGACAATGCAGAGAGGCTGGTGCTGGTCTCACAGGTCATTAGTGACAGAACCAGAGGGAAGGGCTTCAAGCTGCAACAGGGGAGGGTTAGACTGGACACGAGAAAAAAGTTCCTCATGGGAAGAGTTGTCGAACACTGGACCAGGCTGCCCAGGGAAATGGTTGAGTCTCCATCCCTGGATGTGTTCAGGAGTCACTCAGATGTGGTGCTAGGGGATAGAATTTAAGGGTAAACTTGTAGGGTAGGGTTAATAGTTGACTTGATGATCCAAAGGGTCTTTTCCAACCTGAATGGTTCTGTGAAACATTCTCCTTTTTCCATCCCACTGGCCCTTCNGCCTCCAGCTGCCCCAGGGAAGGGTTAGGCCTCTCCTGGCCCTGAGGAGAAACTTCTCCCTGGACAGGGTCCTCAGGCCTTGGCACAGGCTGCCCAGGGAGGGGGTTGGGTCCTCATCGCTGGAGGGGTTTAACAGTTGTGGAGATCTGGAGCTCAGAGACCAGGTTCAGCGGTGGGTTGGGACAGCTGGGTTTATGGGTGGACTCACTGACCTTGAAGGTCTTCCCCAACCCAAACCTTTCTATTCTGTGATCACACCTTCCGTATCCAAGAGGGCTCCTCCTCACTGTTCCCCTCATTTCCAGATCTGCACTCAGCCCAAATCCCCATTTCATAGGGATGCACCGCCAGCCCCTGCCTCCCCCCGGCATCACCATCAGCACAGAGCTGCTTCTGCATCCCCCGCCCTGCCCCGAACTGGGCTCACACCGAGCACCAAGAGCCAAAATCACGTGGAGCTGACCCGTACTTTAAAATAAGCTTTATTTAGATCTTTTAATAATTTTTTTATATTTGCATCCATGCCTTCAAGGATCCTCCCCACCACTCAACACCGGGGTGGGGATGGTGGGGAAGAGGGGGGGAAAAGAAGGTTAAATCTAATGTTACCCATCATCCATAACGCTATTTCTCCCAGTTCTCTTTTTAAATAAATCATCCTCTTAGTCATTTGTTTTGGTTGATTTTTTTTTTGTTTCTTTTTTTAGAATGATTATTCCCTAATTTACAAACAAACAAACAAAAAGAGGAGAAACGAACGGAAAACATTAACCGCCAACTACTAAAAATCACAAAAGAAGCTGAAATGCGAAGGAAACGACCCTGTGTGGAGCTTCCAATGATAAAAACACCGGGACCACAACACAAAACCAACTAAAAACCCCTCCAAAATGTATAAAAATGAGAACGATGCCGCAGGGCAGAAGCCTGGGGTGGTGGTGGGGTGTTGGTCCTTCTGATTGCTTCCCCCATCCCACCCCGCGACCTCTCAGCATCATCCTCTCGCTGCTTTAAGACAAAATCCTCCCCCCTCTTTTGTTTAGTTTTGATTCCGAGCGGGGTTATCGTGATTAGGACAAACAATACACGGGTGTAAGCATCATTAAATAAATCGCAGTACAGTTGTTTCGAGTGTTTTAAGAGCTTCAAAATGGTATCGTTAAGCGTTAAAGCATAAGGTACTTATCTTGGCAGAAGCAGAGCGGGTTAGTGGAGAAGGGGGGTGGGTTTGGGGGGGTCTCCCTAGGGGTTTTGGAAGCACAAAGTCCTTCAGTGCTTCAAATCATCACCCCAGTGCCAACCTCCCTCCCTACCCTGCTGGGGCTTTCGTACCCATCTCCCTGGCTCCTCCAGCAGTGAGAACACCCTGAAGAGAGTGGGGGATGTCTAAGGGGCATCACCTTCCCCCCTCCTCCCGGCTCATGCTGGATCCCCCACGTTTTACTTGAAGCAAAGAACAAGGCCCCTAAACGTGGGGGGAGAACAAAAAACCACCCGCAGCGGGCAGAGCCCCCACCAGCTCCCCCCTCCCCAGCACGTCTGCAAGGCTGGGGTTCTCCAAGGCGTTAAGTGCTCCCGGGGCATCCGCAGCTGCGGGGCTAAAGGATCCTGGAGGGGGGTGGTGGTGGGGGTTCCGCAGCTCTGACACCCCACTTCCTCCTACCTCCCGACCCAGGCAGCAGCTTCCCAGGACAATACAGTACGAACACCCCTTTCATCCTCCCCGTCCCCATCCCAAGCGACGTGGAAAAATAGAAAGAAACCCCCAGAGACTTTTCCGCAATAATTTAGTTAGAGTAGCTCCTCTGGCTTTGTGCAAATAAATTAAAACCAACTCAAAACACTAAAAAAACCCCCCAAAAATAGAATAAAAAAGCAAAGAAAAAGAAATCAAGCAGAAGGAACGGTCAAACGCTTGAGTTCTTCCAGACCGGCGGGGGGTTAGGGACCTGCCTGTGTCGCCTCCGCGGGGTTTGGCCAGGAAGACATCACAGCAGAGAGGGCTCCGGCAGCGCAGGCGGTGTGTCGTCTTGAAGATCCCTCAGCTGGGCAGGTCCTCGGTCCCCAAGGGAGGGGATCCCACGGGCTGGGCTCCAGAGAACAGCGGGGTTTGGGACAAGAGACGGTCACAAGCACAAAGTGCACAATATTCTGGGTATTTACAGAGACAACAGCAGTCCTTCAAGTTTCAAGTTTCATCAAAAAGAAGGAACTAAACGTCAAAAACAAAAAGGACAACGAAAAGGAGGAACCAACCAAAACCCCAACCCCATCGGACAAACTGAAGCGACGACGGAACGAGGGAGAAAGAGATAAGAAAACGTAACCCAAAGGGGAACGGACTGAAGTTCCGACACGGCTGCAGCACTCCCAAGACAACGGGGGACACGTCCACAGGCGGGGCTGGGCTGGGGGGGTTATGTACAGCGGCGACGAGAGGCTCCCGGGGCTCCCCCCGGCGCCGGGGGGGTCACCAGTCCGCGTCCTCCTCGATGTAGTAGTCGGGGGCCGTACCGTCGAAGAGGCCGGGGTCGAGGGATTTGCGCTGCTTGCCGCGGGCGAACACCCTGGAGATGGAGCCGAAGCCCATCTTCTCTTTCTTCTTTTTCCGTTTTTGGTCTTCCAGGTCCTCTAGTGACTGCGGAAGGGAGGGGACACGGGGTTGGCCACGGAGGTTTTCATTCACATCATTACCCTGTCATAGCAGGAATGAGGGGCTATGGGGTCCAGGATCCCAGAAGTATCCCCAAAAAAGGTAAACCAATTCCATCTTGAGGAGAGGAGGCTCAGGGAGCACTTTATCCCTCAGTCCCCAGCCCCTACAGGACAGCTACCAAGAAGACGGTGACTGCCTTTGGACAAGGCGTCATAAGGAAAACAGAAGGGCGGATGGATCTGAGTGACTCCTGGGGAGATTCCCATTGGAATCCCAACGAAAATTCTTTCTCATTACGATCATTAACCACTGGAATCAGGGAAGGGATCGATCGCCCTCCCTGGGGCAGTTTTCAGAGCCAACTTGACAGGCTGCTGGGACAGCCAATTTCAACGGGAGTTGTAGCTGGAGAGGTTGGCCTGGATGATGCTTGAGGTCCCTTCCAGCCTGGTATCTATGAATCTATGAATCGTCTGGTGGGACTGGCAGGGGAATTGGGGTCTCTCGCCTTATTGCTAGGATTTGGGCTTCTTAATTCAGCCAGATCAAGACTGCAGCTCCAGGAGGAAA
>VZRI01014050.1:0-34711 GCA_013397515.1 Upupa epops | reverse complement strand
TTCTAGAATATTAATATTCTATACTTAATATTCTGTCATTCAAATGTCTAGAAATTTTTTCCATGTCTAATTTATTTTGAAAAGCAGTAGTGCTTTCACAGCTGTTTTGAAACAGAAGCATCACCATAGCTAAATTTTAACTCAAACAGGTCAGGAAAAGTTCTGGCTTTATGTGGTGAAGTATGTTTTGTCAGATCTTCATGGAAAAAAAGCACTAAAAATGCTCAGATACACTCTCTTTCAAGTGCAGGAGCCATTTTTGCTGTTGTCAGTATTTAGGTTTCACCCATGTATTCAAACACTAACCAGTCAATGAACATCCTGAGGAAGCTGAAGGTACATAAATCTACAAGGCCTGATAAGATGCATCTCAGAGTCCTGAGAGAAGTGATGTAGTGCCCAAGCCAATTTCCATATTATTTGAAACATTCTGTCAGTCATGTGAAGTCCCTAGGGACTGGAAGAAAGAACACATCACACCCATTTTTTAAAAGGGTAGGAACCCTGGGAACTACCATCCTGTCGTTTTCACCTCTGTGTCTGGTAAATCATGGTGTACATTCTCCTAGAACGTCTGATAAGACACATGGAGGATGGGGGATGATCAAAGACAGACATTATGGCTTCACTAAGGAAAACCCATGCCTGATGAAACTAGTGGTTTTCTATGACAGAGAAACAACAGCAGTGGGTGCCATCTATCTGCACTTTTTCAAGGCCTTTAACAGAGTCTCCCAAAAAATCCTACTCACCAAGTTGGGGAATTATAGATTTGGTGGGTAGACTGTTCACTGGATAAGCAATTGGTTGAATACAGAGGATAGTGGTCAGTGGCTCAAAATTCAGATGGACAGCAGTGACAAGTGGTGTCCTTCAGGTGTCTGTACTGGGACACGTACTGTTTAATATTTTTATCAGTGATACAGATAACGGGATCAGGTGCACCATCCGTTTGCAGAAGATACCAAGCTGAGGGGCATTGCCTATAAGCTGGAGCAATGGGATGTCATTCAGAAGGGCCTGCACAAGCTGGAGACTGGCCCCAGGAGAACCTCATGAGGTTGCATAAGACCAAGTGTAGGATGCTGCTCCTGGTTTGAAACAGTCCTCACTATCAATACAGGCTAGGGGAGGAGGTCATTGAAAGCAGTCCTGAGGAAAAGAACTTGGGGGTACTGGTGGACAAGAAGGTGGACGTAAGTAAACAGTGTGAAGGTTTACTTACAGTAAACAGAAGGTAAATTGCATTTTGGGCTGCATCAAAAGAAGCATGGCCAGCAGATTGAAAGAGGTAATCCTGCCCCTGTAATCTGTTCTTGTGAGAACTGACTTGCAGTACTGTGTCCAGTTCTGGAGCCCCCAGTACACAAAGTGGAGTGAGTCTAGAGAATGTCCAAGAAAATGATCAGGGTGCTGGAACACCTATCTCATGAGGACAGGCTGGGGGAGTTGGGTTTGTTCAGACTTGCTTATTTGCAGTGTTTCTCTATTCACATTAAGACTGATATACTTTAAGACTGAAAGCTGTTCCTGACTTAGAAAACAACATCTAAAATATTTTATGTATAACCTGAAGCCAAAATTAGGTCTGCTCCAAAATTTAAAGGAGAGAAAATAAAGTATCAAGAGAGTATTTTCTTCATCCCTGGAATACATCTCTTTCAAAGCAAGTGGGAAAATAACACAGATAAATTTGGGACTGGTCATGGATCAAAAAATGAACAATAATCACCCCCACAACAACAAACATCTCTTATAATATGCTAAAGTCAAGAATAAACCATACAACATAAACAAGGAACTTATTTTTGTACATGAATATGTTGTTAATAATGAAAAGCCATGTGTCATGCAAATCAAAACCTGCCTGAATATAAAAAGCATATTTCTTTTACTATACAAGCATACTAAAGCAGAAACCAAGCATTTTTTAATGGGCTGCAAGTATCGGATGAAGTGGCAAAGTAATGCCAAACTACAGCTCCATGAAACACAAGAATGAAAAGACCATTATGGAAGATAGCGCAGGATACCCGTTGCAGTTTGCAAAGATGAGGTTCAGCATGCTGATAACAGTAGAACTTTTCATGAAAATACATTAAGTGCACTTCTCTTCTAAAGAAGGGAAGGCTGAAAGGGGATATTGTTAATGTCTATTAATATCTGAAGGGTGGGTGTCGAGAAGAAGGGGTCAGTCTCTTCACAGTGCTACCACATGATAGGATGAGGGGCAATGTGCAATTCTACATCAAGAAAAACTTTTTTTTCTGTGAGGGTGTTAGAGACCTGAAACAAGGTTGTCCGAAGAAGTTGTTGAGTCTTTTTCTCTGGAGACTTTCAAAACCCACCTGGATGTGGGTGACTTGCTTTGTGTGATGCTGCTTTTTGATGAGTGAGTTGGACTAGATGATCTCCAGAGAGGCCTTCCAGCCTCTAACAT
This sequence comes from Upupa epops, assembly GCA_013397515.1. Classification (NCBI taxonomy): domain Eukaryota; kingdom Metazoa; phylum Chordata; class Aves; order Bucerotiformes; family Upupidae; genus Upupa; species Upupa epops. The sequence goes on along the minus strand of VZRI01014050.1, from coordinate 32,271 downwards.
TCCATAATTCTGTGATACTGATGAAGCCTTGTCCCTTTTGACCAATGATTCACACAGGATAATGTCAGTTAAAAAGAATTTGTAATGTCTGGCTTTGGCCAGGAAGATTACTCCCAGTTTAAAAATGAGGAATAGCCTTGAAGTTTTTTAATTAACTCCCACTGAAGGCTGTGCCTCATAAATTTCAGGAGATCATCCTGGGAGATAGAATAAAGAACATGCATAGCTAGTCTCACCACTTCATGCATGGTTCAGAATCAGGATTCATCATGAAATTAATCCTCAGTTTCCCTGGCACTGGGTCATAGGAACCTGGTCAAGGATATTGAGAGTCTTGTCTTGTTATTCACTAGAAGGTACCTTTGAACAGAAAAAATAGTACATTGCGTAGCAGTAACTGCACACTCAGAAGTATTAGAAGGAAAGAAATTACCCCCAAAAAAATCTGAAAATTGCATTTTTCCAGTGCTAAGCCATCTTTTAGCCATAGCTTAGGCAGTGGAACAACAAGCAGTAAATAAATTACTCACAAAATGCTTCCTTACATTCATCTTTCCGATCATTGAACAACTTTATTTTAGTCTGTAGTTGTTTAAACTTCCTAGCTTTAACAAGGCAGTTTAGTAAATGTCATTTATAAATTTGTACCTCCTGAGGTGATGAAATGGTTTAGACAAAATGCTGCTGAAGGGTGTCCTGCATAGAGCAACAAAGATGATGAAGGAAGTATAGTGCCTCCCTTATGAGGAAAGGCTGAGGGAGCTGGGTCTCTTTAGCTTGGAGAAGAGGAGGTTGAGGGGTGACCTCATTCATGTCTATAAATATGTGAGGGGTGGGTGTCAGGAGGATGGAGCCAGGCTCTTCTCAATGTCATCTAGTGATAAGACAAGGAGCAATGGGTGCAAGCTGGAACACAGGAGGTTCCATATAAATAGCAGCAGGAACTCCTTCTCCAGTGAGGGTAACAGAGCATTGGAGCAGGCTGCCCAGCGGAGTTGTGGCGTCTCCTTCTCTGGAGACATTCAAGACCTGCCTGAATGTATTCCTGTGCAACTTGGTCTAGTTGGTCCTGCTGTGGCAGGGAGATTGGACTAGATGTTCTTTCAAGGCCCAGCCTGATCCCTAATGATTTGATGAGTTGCTGGTTTGGTTTTTTTTTTTTTTCCTTTTGGATAGCTCAAATTTCTTGCTTATGCATAGCCTGTCTACCTCTCATCTACCTTTAACAGTTCCTCCTGTACATAAAAATAGGTACTTCATCAAACTGAAGACCACATTCCTCAGAGATTTTACCAGAAGGCTTGTCAGCCACACCTACTGTGCAAGGCTAAACATGGCTTTTGCAAAGTTGTGTTGAATTCCTTCATAAAAAGTATGATTTAGCAGTCACGGCATGTACAAATGAAGTTCACTTGTTAAGCTTTAGAATTGCAAGCACACATTCTAGATGTAATTAAGAATACTACATCTTCATAGAAAAAAAAAGCTCTGAAGTGATTGAATGGGTAGATTTAAAGTTTTTCATTGACAGAATATTAAGTATACATTGTTCAGCTTTCTGCCTTACTCCATCACCTTGTATTAAATAATTACCATTGTGATTTAAAATAAGACCCACAGCACCCACAAGATAAGTGGTTTGTTTTTTTTTATTTTGTGGTGATCGTCATTAAGTACACAAACCAAATGGTAAGTGCTTAGTCGCCCCTCTCTTATACCTAGAGTTGCCTGGAGTATCCAGTTTTGGTTCAGAGTAGAAACATTGTAGAAACATATGTAAGTCCACAGTTATTGGCTTTTGCTGCCTGTAACTGGTCAGATTCACGTCTGGAACACAGTACTTCTCTTGCTGGGAAATCTTTGTTTTGTGATGACAGTGACTAATATTAATCATGTACAAAAGTTATTGTCATAATTTTTTCTGTATGTACAGACATCAGCTAGTGTGGAGAGCAGTGTTAGTGCTTCATGGCAACAGAGCTGGCAGAAGCAGTGCTCTGTCAAACACTTGCACTGACCTGACGTTTCCCAAGGCACTAACATCAGGTTGTAGCTCCTCTGCAAACCACTGGAATGCAAGGAGATTGGGGCAGATAAGTCCTCTCTTCTGCCAGATACACTTTAACATCATTTATTTGTTCATGTTGCCCCATAAGCTTTTGCCTTGTGTTGGATTAATGTCTGAAGCCTCTGCAGCCTGTTTTCTAGATCAGGCATGTTATCCCTGTCCTTCTCCAACTGCTCTTTCCTCAAATTCCCTGTTGTCATACAAATTGCTTGACAACAAGCTTTATGGAGCTTGAATGAAGCAATGAAATGAGTTTGCTTGGGTTTCTCAAACTACCAAATGGCAACACATGAGTTCTTGTCACAAAACAGTAAGGTGACTGCACAGACATTCTGCATCATATTTACAGGACTCAGAAATATTCTCATGATACATTCCTCATCTACTGACACTTGCAAGCGTATCACAAGCTGTCACAAGTTCTTCCACTACCTTTCAGGAGTTGAGCTTATCAGTACAGCAGCAACAAAGCTGCTATTTAGGGCTTGAACTGTTCTACATTTAGGAGCCTCTGGCTGTACCCCAGCCTTGAACATCCCCTTGTCATGCCTGGGATGTTGACAGATCTTGTTATGAGCACCCAGCTGTCCTCCATAGTCAGATGAAGGATTGTGCCTGTCAGTGGAAGCATGGCTTGTGCTGTAAATACCATCAACTCCCAGCTCAGTATCCCTCTTGTGAGCACCACTTGCTGCTTTCTGACAGTGTTTATTCATTCAGCACACTTCTGTAGTTAATTATGCACCACAGAAAAATGAATATTTATTAGAGAAACTCATTTACAACTGATAGGGTTTTATTTGGAAGTCTAATAAGAAATAGTAAACTAACCTAATCAACTTACTCCAGCATATTTTAATGGCTGCCACTCCATAGCCTTTTCCTCCCTCTTCTAATTTTTCTACTATAACATTAAAAAGTCAAAATTTCTTTGGTCTCATTATATAAGTACTACTGTTGCTGTGTTTTGTTGCAATCTGTTCATATTTATCTATTATTCTTATTTTCAGACCTCCTAATCCTGTTGAGCAAAACAATGTACCTTTAAAATACTAAGTAGACAATGCATTCAAAAGAGAAGAATGCATTGGATTGCATGCACTGACAGTAGATGATTACAGGTCATGTGAGATACAGCATAGAGAGAAAGCAAAGGAATACACACACACAACATATTAAAAACTCTATTCAGAGACAGAAAAACTTCTGAGTCACCTTAGTGTTTTGTGACAAAAGAATTCCTAGTTCTTTTGATGACCATATCTACTATGTCACTAAAACAATATGCATTCCTTTAAGAGGAACATAGATACAGCCAATAACATGAAATTGCAGAAAAGAGAGGTAGGATACAAAGAAAATCCCAATATGGTGATCTAGCCTGTTATTTCATGGCATGAAAATGGTTTTTATTGTTGCATTGAAAGATAGCATAGGAACCCTGCAGAAGGATTTTTTCAATCAGAATGTAATACATTTGGGTTGACAGCACAGTTGGCCCAGTGTAACTTAGCAATGCATGTTGTGTTTCTTTGTACAAATCTCATCTCTTCTCAAAGCCTTGCAATAAAAAACAAAGTAGAAACAGGAGGAATGAAAGAGTCTGGCTCCCAAAGTCTGCTGAAATTTTTAGTGCTTTATAAGTTCATAAATACACTCATGGTTAATAATGTATTTCAACATATTTTCCTCATATCTACATGTATCATACATTCTAAAAAGGATCTGGTCAGTATTTACACTCATGTTTTTGCATATCTACACCAGATTTGCAATTCCTGAAATATACAGTAGCTGGAGGATCTCATTGCAAGTTTACCATGCTTTCTCCTCTTTCGGAACGTAACTGTAAATTTCTTAACAGGTTATATTTCTCCAAGCCTGCTACTACCTGCAGCTCTACAGGTAACCAGAGAAGAGTGCCCTGGATTTCAATAAGTAAACAAAATTAATAAGTAAATTAATAATAATTAATAATTAATAAATAATAAATAATTAATAAGAAGAAAATAATAATAAATAATAATTATTAATAATAACGATTAATAAATTAATAAGTAAATTTCAATAAGTAAACAAAATAATTAAACAAAATACATTGAATCTGCATGGAAGAGCAATCCAGCTAAAATGACATCTAAAATAACTTAGCAAGAAACAGGGTACACATAAGCTTTGAATTTGTGGCCTTATCTTCTCTAAAAGGTTTATTGAAAATTCAGTGGATTTATTTCACATAGAAACTCTGCCTACTGTCTCTTTAAACTTATTACATTTATAAAGACCTCTATAAACACCTCTTATTACATTTATAAAGACCTCAGAGGACAGAATTCATAAGACATCCTCTATTCACAAAATGAGAACTCAATGTTAGATGAATTAAAGTTGGGATTATGTTTCAGATAAATACACCCAGCTTTCTGAGATGTCACATTTACGTTGAAGAAAGAATTGTCTATTTATAACTCTCTAAAGCCTTAAAGTTCCCTGAGTCCTGTTCTTCTCAGGAAATGCCTACCAATACCAACTTTATATCATTTTATTGAGGCAGCTACATCAGTATTTTTAAACATTAAGACTAAGAACCTATGGATTATCATTGGCATTTAGACACCTAATTGCCCTTTATTCTTCTTGAAAATATAATGTAAAAACGTCAAAGGAAAGTCTGTATATATGCATACATCTTAAACATAAGCTTGTAGGAATATATCTGGGCATTAGAGCCAGCCATTACATCCAAGTAAACAGGCCTACTGTGAGGAACCTACTCTGATTCTTGAATATCAGTGCAGTCTTTCTGCCCACAGTTCAGCATGAAGGCTAGTATTTGCCCAGTGAGGATTTGACAGCAGTGCCTCTATTCGTGTTATGCCCGTGAGCAAGGAGTAACGCTCCCATTAGGTATGGAAAGTAATCCTGTCTTTTCTCTAGGCAGGAGCTGGCAATTGTACCAAATTAGATATAATTGTTCATGATAAATTTGCACTGCAGGCTAGAGTTTGCTAGGAACTCAGCTGAGACCACCATACTTATTGAAGTTTAGTTTGGCATGTGTCCAATACTTTACTCACTAAATTACAAGCCCTTTGGAAGTTTTCTTTTTCTCTTTCCATTCTCAAAACATCTGAACCCCTAACCAGAACCTTCAGTGTTGAATGGAATCACCATTATGCTTCTTACTTACCCCCTCCTTTTTGGGGTGCTCAGTAGGCCAAAGCTTTGAAATGTGCTTTGAAATCACACCATCACCTGTCTGGCTAACATGAATTGCTATGTGCTTCTAAATTGGTTTTACTGAAGAAATATAATAAAAATATCTATTGTTTAATTCATCACTAATCACAGACTCAAGTTTCTTTTTCCCTTTATCTTCATGCCACAATACGAATTACCAAATAATTGTTGAATTTTAGTCTAGGAAAGAATCCTTGAGGGAAAAAAACCCAACAATCTTACTTTTAATTATATTTTTATTTCATTTATGCTGAAAACTACATCACAGGAAGTAGAAGTATTCTACTAGGAAAAATTAAGCAAAGACATAGGATTCTTTTACATATGAAAATACAGAATCACTCTGATGACAGCAAATAGGTTGGGAAGGCTGTTTCTTTTTCCTCTCCCCCGTTCATCTCCTCCAGACTCCTTCCTTCCTTAAACAAAAGACTGGCAAACCTTGTTCCTAATCCAGTTCAAGGACAGATTCTGACCACACAGAATTTTCATTGGGTCCCTCATTTCATACAGTAGTGACTCCAAGGGTTATACCAGATGAGTGCAATAGCGCTACATCAATGACTGACCTTTTCTGCAGCCAGCTTTTCTCTACTCAGTACTTTGTGTACTGGAATGCAGTACATCAATGCATAGAGTAACAGTCGTGCCAAATATCTTAAAAGTACTCTAATGCTGATTTAGATACTTTATTTCAATTTTATTAATACATGTTTTCTTTCTGTTCCTCTACCCTCCTAAACAAGCTTTTAAAAAGAACTTTAGAATGATGAATTATCAGCAATCCCAAGAGATCAGGATTGATGGCATGACTCAGCAGAAACAAAATCTATGTTCAGTCAGGAAGTTGATTTTGGTGGGGTGGAGAATTTCAGTTTGGTTTGGTTTGGTTTTTCATTTAGAATCATTGTAGTGAACTTTTTATTTGAAGTTACCTATTCTGTGCACATTAAATGGTCACTTAGCTGGGCTATGCCTATATAATACCCAGGTTGTTTTGAAAAGTGCTTTGTGAACTGCAGAAGGAAAACATTTGATGTTGCCGAGGCTTTGTGATAAATTGTGAAGGGAAAAATCAACTGGCTTATACAAAGTTACCACAGCTTTCAGTGGGATAACTTGCCCCAGATTGAAAAGTGGGCCTTGATATGTCCCTGGGTTGGTGTCTTCAATCTAAGCACATCAGCCAGATTTTGGGTATTTACCAAGCAATGAAACAACTTTCCTGAAAAGAAAGAATGTATTGAACCAACACCCAAGAAAGGAAAAACACAAAATATGTAGAACAAAAATTGCACCACAACATCATTACGCACATTCTCAGGAAAATGATGGGACACCCCATTGATCTTTGGCTTCACATGAGAGGATCTGGGAAAAAAAGGCACACACTTTAATCAAAAGGGGATAACAACCACCTCACCATCCTGGGACTCAGAGGCTCCCTCAAAAGTCATGCCATTTGTGAAAAGTCCTTTTCCAACCATACACATTCTTTATCTCCCTCTTCTCACTTTTGGCGAAGTCTTCAGGGTTAGTGTGGCACGCCTGGCAGATGCTGGTCAGACAAGCATGATCCTCAAGCTGCTCTGGCATCTCTGATGCAACGATATACACTTTAAAACCTCAGCCTCTCTCTTTTTGTCAAAGGTTTAAGAATCTATAACTCCATTCTGCTTCTTTGGCCACATAGTCCAGCCAAACATGAATTAAAGTTCAAACACCCTCTGGACCATTTTGCTTCCACTTACTTGAGCATTTCCACTTCTTCAGTGGCAAGCTGTGACATAGCTTATCAGTCCATGACCAGAAACAAAGGCAACATGGTGCCCACCACAAGGCTGACACCCTACAGTGAGAACAAAGGAAAAATGGAACTGGTCACATGGGCTCCACCCCTCATGGCAAAACAAACATGTTGCCTGTGGCTTCAGGCTCCTTCTTCAGGGCACTCTTTCTCTCGCTCTCTCTGTCTGTCTCCCAAATGGTCACAGTTTCAGGGTGGAAACAGCAAAACTTACCAGATTTTCACATCTTCAAAAGCAATCAGCTTGTAATTGACATAGCTATGCCGGGGTGGCTCAGCAGCAGCTCCATACTGGACCACTCCAGGTTGGGTGCGGCATCTGTTGTGGCAAAGTGGTTCCTCTAGCACCGTGTCCCAGTCCCAGCCCCTGAGGGAGTCAGGGCTGGGGCATGAATAACCAGCTCTGGTGCTGACTGGTGAATTTGCTGGCAGTAATTCAGGCCACACATGCCTCCCAAAGCATGGGATGCAGCTGCTCGGGCCGCTCAAAGGAGCTGTAATCTTCTAGCTGTGCACTCCAAGCTGAGGTCAAAGAGGAAGATACTCCCCGCTTTATGGAGTGGCTTCCCCTACTCACTGGCTGCACCATTTTGGCCTTGGGGGTGAGGATTGGGGGAGCATATAGCAACAGAATTATAAGAAATGTGGTTTTTTTGCAGAAAAGCACAAAAAACATTGAAAACACCAACATTCAACATGTCAAACCCATGACATAACTCTATACATTGTCAAGACAATTCTAAAAGATGAGATTGTGACCCTTTTGAGGTTCATATGAGTTCTCCCAGAAACTTCCAGCAGGCCAGAGTTTTACATCTGATGTTTGGTGCTCAGGGAGAACATAGGAGGTATTGTACCTGGGGTTTTAACTGATTTGACAGCTGAAGCTATGGTTTGGCATTTCTACTACACATTCTGCTTACATGACTAGTAACTAAAGACCTAAACAAGAACAGTATCATCTTAAAGGGACTCTTCACTTTCTGTGGCCTTTGATATGTCACAAGAAAAAAAAAGAAAGTATTAAAAAGAACAAATTAACTTTAGCATTTCCACAATATATTTTAAAACACCAATCTGATCAGCTGGATCTGGGTAGATTTCTTTAAGCCCCATAGTGGTAAAACAGCCAGGAAAGATATTGTGAAAAGAATACAGAGTCTGCAGCACTTCAAGAATCACTCATTAACGTTCCCCTGAAAAACTTCAGCACCTTCAATGATATACATCCATATTTGGAAGAAAGCAAGCACAGGGGGTTCTTAATTCTTCCATATTTGGAAGAAAGCAAGCACAGGGGGTTCTTCATTTTGTGAATAAACACAGACCACTTTTACTTATCATCATGATCTTGGTTTTCTAATTTTTAATTGATGCATTAGAAAAAATGCTAGTTAATGACCCTTTAAAATTGCACAGGGATTGCCTTAACCTGAACTTTGCAGCGTAGCCCTCAGGTTTGAGGAAAATCGCACTCAGGTCCAGTCCAGCTCTTGCTCTAGTTGAAGTGTTGTGAAAGGACGCTTTTAAAGCAGTTCATTACCTAAGTGCCAGATGTCAGTAGTAGTGTATCAAATTCAAGGGCTGAAGTTTGGTATTGTCATTGGCACCACTGCTGCTTATGATGCACTGGCACTGTGGCCAGCTTTTCAGGCTGCAGAACAGCCAGTGTGGCTTTTGCAATATAATTATATTAATTGTTATTTGATAGTAACTATAAATTGTTTTGCTATATTACATTACATTGTGCTGTGTTATTTACAACGTAGGATTATATATATTTGATTATATAAAATATATTAATATAATTACTATACAAAGGAGGAAACAAATTGGTGCATACGAAGCATAAATGCTTTAACCTGTATTGCCATTTAACATCTATCACTGTTTATTACTCCATATAAAATAAAAGTTAAGCTCAGAGCCATCCATGGCCAAGATAGTGCTGGTTTTTTTACACAACTATAACCCAAGCTTTTATCTCTACCTCTTTTTCTCTCCTTTTTGTGATGTTAAGGGAGAAAGCACTGGGGGACAATGAGCCGCTGAAATTCAAACTCATGCACAGAAAATGACAGAAAGATTCTCTGGGAATAATCAATCAGAATTATATATATTCCTGTTTTGCCAAGAGGGGTTGACTTGAAGCCAAACTGGCTCCTGTTGGGCTACAACTTACAATTACTGTTCACTTCATTTATCACTATTCAGCAGGGGTCTAGGAAAAGGAAATATCATTTCAAGTCATGTAATTGGGGGCAGGGGAGAGAGCTCATAAAGGGTAGTGAGAGAAGAGTTGTTAAATCTAATAAAACAAACTCATTGGATTTGGGATTGGAGTTGAATAAGATGCAGGAAGATGCATTTATGGATATTAAGCTGATTCTAAACACTCTAAAGTTTGGCGTTCCAACCAGTAGATTTCTCAGTAAGCCAAACTGATGAACTTGATTTGAGAGATTTCAAACTGCTGTCTTGGTTCTAATATCCTATAATTTGAATATTATTGCTGACTCTGTGTGGATTTCTCTCTTACACTACTCATGATGTATTCCCCAATTAAATTAAAGTCTTGCTTGTTTGTCTCATGTGTTTACCAATAGCAATACTGCTTTATAATAAGAGGAAAAAAAGACCTGAAGGAGGTAATACAAGGCCCATTATTTAATTTTCCAGAAAACAGATTTAAAATTACAGTATCACAGTATCACATTATCACAGTAATGATGAGGCTGGAAAAGACCTTAAAGATCATCCAGTCCAACCTAAAACCAACCAAGTAAACCTAAACATCTGACATCTAGATCATAGTATCACATTAATTTTTCTAGGGTTAATAATGATGTTAATAATTACTATACTGCAAAATATAATGTTCATATACTCACTTTTGTCTTTGGATTAATGTTCAAATTCATCTTTCTGTAGCAAATGTACTTTCAGATTATAGCACATTTCTTCATGACTGCTTCACCAAGATTTTTGATCATCTGTGTCCTGTAATTCCTTGAAGGCTTTGTTTAGGCATTTTTTACTACATTTAGACTTTCTTTTTTGAAATGCTGCTTTGAAGAAAAGCTTCTTCAAATACATCAGTAACATAAGGAAGACAAAGGAAAATGTGGGCCTACTGCTGAATGGGGTGGATTCTTTTGTGCCTGAGGATAGAGGCGACAGAGTTACTGAATGCCTTCTTTGCTTCAGTCTTTACTTCTCAGGCTGTCCCTCAAGCGTCCCAGATCTTGGAGCTAAAAATGAAAGTCTAAAGGACAGAAGAATTTTGCTTGGTCGAGGACAATTGGGTTAGAGATCATTTAGGCAAACTAGTCACCCATAAATCCAAATGCCCTAATAGGGTGCATACACAAGTCCTGAGGGAGCTGTCAGACATCCTGGATAGGCCAATCCCCATTAACTCTGAAAGGTCATGAACAACAGGAGAGGTGCCTGAGGACTGGAAGAAAGCCATTGTCAGTCCAGCCCGCAAAAAGGGCGAGCAGGAGGTCTCAGGAAAGGACACAGTAGTCAGCCTTCATCACTCCTAAACTGATGTAACAGAACATTTGGAATGTCATCTCTAAGCATGTGAAGGAAATGCAGTTTATTTGAAGTATGAATTCACCAAGTCATACCTGACTAATCTGAAAGCATGCTATGGCATGACAGATAGAAGAGGGGAGTGGATATTGCATATCTTGACCTCAGCAGTGCTTTCACACTGTCTCAAATAACGTCATCATAAGGAAGCTTCAGACTTGTGAGTTCAATGAGTGGACAGTGAGGTGGATCGAGAACTGGCCAAGTAACACAGCTCAGTGTTGTAATCAGTGGTGCAGAGTCTAGTTGGATGCCTGCGGGTAGTGGTTTTCTCTACGGGTCAGGAGTAAGGGTCCAGTCCAGTTTGACACATTCATTGATCACCAGGATCAAGATACAGAGTGTACCCCCTACAAGTTTCCTGTTGATATGAATCTTGGAGGAGTGGCTGATACAGCAGAAAATTGCACTTAGAACACATTTAGAAGAGCACAAAGAGGTTGAGCAAGGTTGTCCTCCCTCTCTACTCAGTCCTAGTGAGGTCACATCTGAAATATTGTGTTCAGTTATAAGCTCCTCAGTTCAAGAGAGACAAGGAACTGCTGAAGAGAGTCCAGCAGAGAGCTAAATCTTACCAGTGTTTATCAGTTTCTAAAGGGCAGGTGTCAGGAGGATGGAACCAGACTATTTTCAGTGGTGTCTGGCAACAGGAAAGGGAGAAACAGGCACACAATGGAACATGGGAAGTTCCATCTGAACATGAGAAGAGACTTATTTACTTTGTGGTTGTCATGGCACAAGGACAAGCTGTCCAGAGCAGATGTGGATTCTCCATCCCTGGAGACACTCAAAACCCATCTGGATGCAATGCTGTGCAACTGGCTCTGGCAAACCTGCTGTCACAGTAGGGTAGCAGTAGCTGATTTCCAGAGGTCTCTTCCAATGCTTACCTTTCTGCGACTCTCTGAAAGCAGTTCTATTCCAAAAGAATAGAACTTTAGAACTTTGTGGCATCTCATTTTCTACCATTCAGGTCACTTAACAGCTAGAGTCTGAGATTATCACTGGTTCATGAAGACCTGAATTCCTCTCATAAGATCTTCTCAGTTGAAAGGTTTTATAACAGAACTAGTTTTATATTTATATGTTACAGGTTTGTGACATCATGTTTATATGTTACATTTGTTACAGATATGTTTTGCATCCATTTCCTAATAAACTTCAATAAAACAAAAATGTCTTGTTTTTCATTTTTAAAATGATAGATGATTATTTCTTTGTCAATAAAGCATCTCATAAAGATTCCATGCTAAGTGGAGATGTATATTAATATTAACTATAGATATTCAAGTTATCACGTGCTTTTTAATGCCTTTTTAAAAAAATTAATGATCTAACACTTAACCAACAATCATATCAACATTTTAATGCTTTTTTAAAAAATTAATAATCTAATACATAACTGAGCCAACAATTTGTCACATAATTTAAATCTTACCTGACCCACACATGACAGAAAGGAAATAACATGTTCAAAAGCACAATGCAAAGATTCTGTTGTGTGTTTGATGGAGCTCATAGGACTTGTGCTCTAGAACCTTCATGAACGTTGTTGCTCCTACTTGCATGTACTGCACCTCATTGTCCTTCTTGTATTGAGGAGCCCAAAACTGAACCCAGAATTCAAGTTACACACTCACCAGTATCAAGTATGAGGGCACAATCGCTTCCCTACTCCTGATGGCCACACTATTTCTAATACAATCCAAGATGCCATTGGCTTTCTTAGCTATCTGGGCACACTGCTGGCTATTATTCGGTTCACTATCAACTAATAAAACAGGTTCTTTTCTGACATGGAGCTTTCCAATCACACATCCCTAAGTGTGTAGCCTATGAAATGTATATTTTAAGAATTCATTACTGAGATATTACAATTATTCCTGGTGTTCATACCACATTATAAGACATTATGGAACGTACAAACATCAGATGTAGTGTTTCCCATGTAAACAGACTCAAGAAAATATAGAGAAAAATAAAAGAGAAAAAAATACAACAAAGAGAGGAATGCTTACATTTAACTGCAAAGATTTCCACAGTTCATTGATGGATTTCACTGAGCATAAGCATACAGACCCAGAAAACAGCTAGTGCTTAGCAATTAACAATTTCCCTCCTATAATATTCTATTTTAATCAGTGCTGCTTTAGAAATCAAAGCAGAGATTTAGTGCAAACCTTACATACATAAAGAAGGTCCTGCTTATAAAGCCTTAAAGTTACAGATTATTTTTTTTGGGATATCAGGCACAAAACTTCTCAGACTATATAAACTTTCCAGTAGCTATCAATAGAGAAGTTTCTAGAGGGGTAATTACCCGGTCAGATAACACCAAAAGGTGATGCTTTTTAGGTTACTAGAGGTATATGCAATAGTTAGTCTTTTGTCAGTGCCTGGATGAAAATTTCATGTCCATTTCTAGGAAACCAGTGTTTCTACTCTCCTTAAGAAGACAATTGCTAAGCTTTTACTCTAAGTATGGATAGTGGTACCATGTGTTTCCTCACCTCAGATCTTCCTTTACACTAGAAATGGTTATAGGACTGTTACTCTGGACTTCACTTATGCCTACTGTGTTTTGGTGTTTAGTATATAGTGAGAAAATGATTCATTCCATTAGGCTACAGATACTACCTGCTGTCAGGATGTATGGATTAGATTTAAGGGAATTAATAGTTGTTTGGGTTTATTAATTTGGGGAAGACTTTGCAAGAGCTGATGATGGATGACTGAACTTTTTTGGTGGGCAATCTTTTACTTAGAGTCCTTATAAATGAGGGATATGTGTAATTTGTGTCTTGTGGAGTGGCTCTTGCAGAGCCATGAGAGATATACACTTATGAAAATTAAGTACTGCCTCCAGCAAATGAGAACACAAACTTTACAACTTCAAAGGTTGTACATTTTAGAATTTTGTCAACTTTTGCTTCAGAAGTCATTCTTCCACATGACCTGTTAGAGCTGGTTCAGAGGAAGGCTGCAAAGATGATCCTTAGAGGACAGGCAAAGACAGTTGGAACGGTTCAGCCTGGATAAGAGAAGGCCCCAGGGAGACCAGACTGTGGCCTTTCAATATCTGAAGGGAGTACACAAGAAAGCTGGGGAAGAACTTTATACATGTGGTTCTAATGACACATTGAGGAGTAATGGTTTTGAGCTGAAAGAAACAAGATTTAGATTAAAAATTATCAAGTTCCTTGTTATGAGACTGGTGAGACACTGGAATATGTTCTTTAGGGAACTAAAGAACATAATTGGATGTCTGTAAGATAGGGTGGGGTGGGGTTTTGAGCAACCAAATCTAGTAGGTGGTGTCTCTGCCCATAGCAGGGGTTTTTGAACTAGATGATCTTAGAAGTCTCTCCCAACTCAAACCATTCTATGATTATATGATAACACAACATTTCAGATTGAATTGAACCACATTAGGCAATGGTCCTTGTTGCTGAAAAGAAAGTTAACTGGCAGAGTACTGCAGAGATGTCTCCCATGTTTTCTAAGTTATATATTCCTGTGATTTACTAGAGAAGAAGTTGTTAATGACCACAACATATGGTAAAACTTTCTGTGCTTATGTGCTTCTTTGGGACAGTTACGAATAAATTCATTTAACTGTACAATTTAGTTTCTTACTGGATGACTTTATTTGGGGATATTAAATGCCATTACTGCAAAGTCTCATTAAAATTAAGAGAAGAAATGTAACTTTCATTACCTAAGGTAGCAAAAAAAAACTAGTCTTTGAACTAGTGAGGAAATTATACTGGTTATGCACACATGCATATGCAGATGACAGCACAGTTTAAATAAACATGTATTAACATTTGGTTTACTCTAGAGAAATTGTTCCTCACCTCCAGCTCCTGAATTTACCACAGCTGCTACTTCCAAACTTCTCATCTCAAATCTAACACAGAAGAAATTCCACAGTGCTGGCTGATCAGATTTCATATCAATATTTTCTTGGGCTGCTTGCCAATATCTTATTTAACAAATTAATTACAGACAAGACTATTGCAAGTTAATGTTGAAAAATAGTTTTATATAGAACTTGTTCTAAAGTAGAATCAAAATACAATATTATTCTGTCTGCAAGTTACAATATTCAAATAGCCAAATTTGACAGTAGTCAAAAAAATCTAGTTTTTTTACAGCCTCTCTTTGTGGGTGTGAAGCAGATGGTCAAAATAATTATGTTACTACTAGTCTTGAAACTCTAGTTCCCTATTTCCTTTCCTGGCTTCACTGTTAAACTTCTGCAGATATGTACAAGTCTCTATGTTTCTTAAGTCTTTAATCAGTGACTCTGGGTGTGAAGAGCTCATTCAGAGACACATTATGTTTACAGATAGAATAACTGAGCAAAATACTTGTAAATAAGAATAATGTATCTCTCTATGAATACTTCTTACAGCTCACTAAGCAGACATTGTCATTTACCAAAGGCTTTCCAAGGGGAAATACAGCCTTTTGATAACACAGCTTCTGCCTTCCATCCCAGCATTTCTAAAGGACAGGAGGGGGCTTTGTTCTTTTATATACAAATATAAAAAGGAAATATTGCAATATATATTATTGATCCTTATAGCAAACTTCCAGTACCTGAGGGGGTTTACAGGAAAGCTTCATATGGTCTTTTTACAAGGGACTCCAGTGAAAGGACAAGGAGGAATGGATTCAAACTACAAGAAAATAGATTTACACTTTATCTTAGGAAGAAATGTCTCTTTATGAGGGTGACGAGGCATTGGAACAGACTGTCCTGAGAAGCTGTGGATAAACCCATTCATAACCTGGGGAAAAGTTCTAATCATACAGCCACCCTCTCTGACATTTTTATTTGCTTGTCCTGGACACCCATTCATGGATTCTCCTTTTAGAGTAATAAACATCACTGCAGACAAAAATAAAATGTGAATACATTTCTTCTAAATCTTATTACTCATTAAAAATAATTTCATTTGTTTGATCATAAGTAATTGCTGTGCTGAAGGTGTGTCCCCCACCTTCCTATCAAAAGAGGTCTCTCTAATTATTTCAGTGGGAATTGTAAGCACCTAATAAGGAGGGAAAAGACCTTAGTGGCACTGTTTTCTGTCAACAGCTGAGTTCTCTTATTGCTAAGTTGCGAGGACTGAATAGGTGACACAGTCTCACAGCTCCATTGCAATTCTTGTGTTAACTAATATTTCACCTACTAGAACTTATCTGTGTTGAAGTTAAGTATTTAAACAACTTTCCTTGCTTCACATCTAAAGGACGAAAGAATTTGGAGGAGAAAAAACCCATAATTTTGTCATAGACATTACAGTATTCTGTACAGTGGAGTACATCTTCTGACAATAATTCAAATTCTTGATGAAAAAATTGCAATAATTAGAGAAAACAGAAGAAGTAGACTGTTTTGAAAAGTAGTTGATTAGTCATATTCAATGCTTTTTTATTATTTAAAAAAGTTATTGAAATTTCTCAGGGCCTGTTCAGCCACACAGAACAACTGAGCACCTGTAGGAAAGCAAGTTTTTCCCGAGTGTATGCTCTACAAATGAAGGAAGCACTCAATGGTCTAAGTGTGGAAAGAAAATTATTTTGATGATGGCAGTTATTAATGATTCATATGACTTTGACAGGCATTCAAATGCCACTATGATGGGCAAGAAGTGGTTTAGAACAGCAGAAGTGTAAGGGAAGAACATCCGGCTACTCTTGGGACTTCTCAGGAAGGGTTCATGGGTTAGAAATCATGAACATTAGGAAGAGAAGAGAAAGCAATACTTAGGAGGATTAGGATGAGGAGAATATTTTCCAAAGACCTAGTCTAAATCATATTTCCCTTCTAACTTTTCATACTAAGTATCATCTTTATACTTACTTCTTCCCTATAGGTTTTAGATCCATGGCATAAGTGAGGCTGACAGCAGGGGTCGGCGCCCGACCTGGATACCTGCCAGCAGGATTGGCACCTGAGCAGAAGCAAAACCTGGACATGAGAGGAAGTTAACCCTCACTGAAGCCGCAAGCAGGAAGGGTCCTAGAAGATGACCTCTGAGGCTGTGGCAAATGATATGAGGACACCTTTACATTGTAGCCAGTAAAAAAAGGACAAGTGTCAAAGGTCTGCTATAAAAGCCGCTGTAGTACGCTAATTCAGTTGAACTTGCTTTGTCACTCACATTGAGTTGGCCTGCATGTTCCGCCACGGGAATTTCCCCCACACTATAGGAGCAAGAATTTCCCATTCTCTGGTATTATTGACTGTCTGTTTCTCAGTTAGGGGATAGTAAAACAAAAAATAAGGGAAAGAAAGAAGGGGAAACAAATAGCTTGGACAAAGGGTACTAGATTCAAGGCATGTACTAATCTGTAACCTACAATATGAGAAAATAATAGGCAAAAGGAAATAGTGAGTTAAGACATCCTGGCTTTCTTCTTTCACTGATGTTGTGAACTATTTCCAGTATGTTATTGACTATGCTTGGGTTTAACCTCGCAATTACTATATCAGGTTATTAATTGAAAGTTGCTATGAAATTTAATGACAAAATGAGTCCCATTAATAAAATTCACAGGCTATACCACTGTGACTAAGCATAAAGGTAAACATGTACCCTATTCATTTCACCCCTTCTGTAACAGCAGGGGGTACACTATACCTCTCATTGCAGATGTAACACATCTCCACAGCTAGAGATTACTGATTTAGGCAGTGATTTTTGTTATAAAATGGTTATATTTATTTGTAGTATTTCCATTTGATTAATAACTCCACAGTAACTCCTAGCTGCTAGCATACTGCAAATGTTTTGACTGGAATAAGTCTCGCAATTTCTTCTGTATTTCTGAATTGATATACTTGTCAGTTCCACTGTATGAAAGACCTAGCTAAGTACAAAGTCACTGTTCCAGCCCTCAGTCTCTAATATTCTAGCCTTTTTAGGTTTCACAGTCCTACAAACAAACTTGTGTTGCAGTTTGTGTATAGACTAATTTAGGTTAAAATGCACTTTAGAGGACTCTTTAAAATTAGCTAACTGCAAAATTTCTAAATAAGAAAGATGCGTGGGCACACAGGTCACACATATTATTCTATTTTGCATCTACTTAAAAAAAATGAACAATTGCAGCTTCATGGAGGAAGGTACCACAGAATAATGTTTCACTATAGTTCACTTAATTGTTATTTGATTTCCTAGTGTTGAAACAGACAACAATTTACACTGTTCTGTGGCAAATTGTCAAGGCAATTTTGAGGTTGTTTTCTTCTGAAAAAGCTATTCTAAACTCCTTCGTTTGTTAGTTAAGGTGACAATAAGCAGAGTAAAGAGTGTGCCAAAATTAAGCTGGAAGACTACTGGCAATGAAAAGCATATTAAATTTTGAAAATCAAGATACAAAAATTATTTTATGAAAACATGATTTATGAAGAATATTGCATTCAGAGAAGGGATATCCTTACTAATATTTCATTATTCCTCAGAAAACAGCTAATCATTTCTCATGATCCTAATCAATAAGAACTGTATGTTTCAAATTCTTGACAACTTCCTTCTTGCAGCAGTTTCTTTTCTCCTTTAGCTAACATGCTGCACAGAGTGTTTATTGTTGTGTTAAGTATAGGTGTATTTCACCTAAGGATTACAGGATCCCTGATGATTCTATGATTCTATGATTAATATCTGCACACACCTAAAGAACAGGACTGAGAATCATGACATTCAAGTTATTTTCCCAATTCCTGTTCGTGCAACCTCTGGTAAATCACTTTGTTTTGGATCAGTATTCATTTCTAGCAAAGTCAACGGTAGTGCAGCACTCTATTTGAATAAACAGTGCTCTGCAAAGCATCAAATAATTCGTCAGTGAATATCATAGAAATGCCAATGAAGCATTTGTCCAGACTTGCTACACCAGGAATATTCAGAGATTGTTAAAAAAAAAATAATTAAAAAACCCCCCAACATCCCAGAAAAAGTAAAAATTACAGTATCATAATTATTTGAATCAAAACTTATAAAAGGATTTCATAATTCTGTTT
The DNA here is from genome assembly GCA_013397515.1 of Upupa epops. NCBI lineage: Eukaryota > Metazoa > Chordata > Aves > Bucerotiformes > Upupidae > Upupa > Upupa epops. The sequence goes on along the minus strand of VZRI01014050.1, from coordinate 13,518 downwards.
ATTTCTACAAGGTACTAAGACAGGCTGAGGGAATTGGCTGGTCATCCTGGAGAAGAAAAGGCTCAGAGGGGAACTTCCAGCACTTATAGTACTTCCAGTACCTGAAAGGGGCCTACAGAAAAGCTTCAAAGGGAATTTTTGTGGGGACCTATAGTAATAGGACAAGGAGGAATGATTTCAAATTGAAATAAGGGAGATTTACACTTGATCTTAGGAAGAAATGCCTCACAATAAGGGTGGTGAGGCACTGGAACAAGTTGCCCATAGAAGTTGTAGATGCCCCTAACCTGGAATTATTCAAGGCCAGGTTTGATGGGGCTCTGGGAAACCTGGTGTAATGAGAGGTGTCCATGCCCACGGCAGAAGGATTGAACCTAGGTAATTGATAAGGCACCTTCAACATAAGCCATTCTGTGATCATTTTGTTATTCTTTGAGTTAGGCAATTCAGACAGTCTGCTCCACTGATCAGCTATTCAGGGCATGCTCACATTGCTAAAAGTGACCTAACAATTTTTTTAGTCTTCTTTTTGACAATAAACTTGTAGAAATCTTTCTGACTAGCCTTCACATCCCTCACTAGATCAAACGCCCCATGAGATGTGCCTGTCTTAGCAGACGGTGTCTGTATTATGTCACAAAAGTCACACTCATTTTTCCTTTTTCTAAGGAAACACATTCATGTTCACTCCAAGCAAGTTTCATGTTGTTCCTGATGTGCTTGCTGTGACACTCAAAAAGAAAGATTCTACTGCTTTTTATATAATTAATGAGAAAATCACATAATTGTTTGGTCCTCAGAAATATAATGTTAGTTATGTGTATCTCACAGGTTTACAAGTTCACAGGGTGGAGGGGCCTCAAGGATCACCTAGTCCGACCTCTTAAGGCAGGATATAGCTTAAATGAGGTGGCTCAGAACTCTGTTGGATCACTTGGACAAAATTTTGGGGAAGACATAATTATATATTTTAATGATTCCATTAGTTTCCATTACAGTCAAAGCTAGAAAGCTGTCTTCAGAAGAAATATAACTCTAAGCGAGAAAGTCATGTCTTTGCCACTTTCAAAAGAGTTCCCAAGTCACAAGATAGTGATGTAACATGCAGCACGTGAAACCAGAACTAGGTAAAAATATAGTTGATTTGCATAATAAAAGACTAAGAAAAAACTGAAATTTTGACTCAGTGGAGTCTCCTACTGTGGTCTGCTGCAGTGATTCAGCTTCTTTCAAATTCTAGGAAAGTTTTAGGGGGCCTGGGTTTTGAAAGAGGCCAAATCCAAACTTTCAGAGCCTTTAGGTTTATTCATAGACATGGTGTGTATACATCTTACTATTCTATTCTTTAAAGCTAATGGGCTGTAAACTGAAATATGTTTGTACATTGGTACAACTGGCTGAATATTAAATTTGCACTTCCATTGTTCAGTAATCATACACTCTGAAACAAAGTATTGTAACACTCCCAGCATTTTTAACATCATGGCACAATTCCTGATTTTGAAACTAACTGCCATTCTAATTAATTCATGTCAAACTACTCACAGTTCTATTTATCATGCCCTACTCCATCACACTGTGATTGCTTTTATCTATGCCCATTAGAGCTGAACAAGCTAACACAGATCTGGGAAAACAGCCAACCCTTATCCCCATAGCATGTTATGATATTATTTGGCTTGTTTCATTCGACTGCTGTTTCCTTCATTGAATGGGCAGCTGGATGATCCTGTGTTACATATACTTTTCCAATAAATCAAATGTTTTACAGTCCTCATAAACTTATTGCCTGTATATGAAAATGTAGCCATCAGAAGAAAGGAAGCTGTCAGATTTGTCAGATTCCTGTGTGCACTACATGAAGGTAAGGAAGATTTCCAGAGGAAAGATTGCATACAGAATACTTTGTAAAGGTAATTGGCTTTCTCTCGCTGGTAGTCAATGAACACTACTGGTCATTCACTCTGACAGTCACAGAAATCATGGTTTTGTGAAGAGCACTTTTACTTCAGGCCACTCTCTCAAATGAAGGAAAAACCCCCTCCCAACAGTGCTATAGCATGAATAGCGGTATTGTTCTCACAGAGGCCCAAATACCTCTGAAATATATCAAAGAATTAGCTTGTCACTTTTTTCTGCTTCCTTCTTAAAGTGTTTTGAAATGACTAATACATTACCAAGAAGCGGTTTCTTACATCTCATGCAGATTAATTCTCTAAGGTTCTCATAATGTTGGCAACCTAAAATGATCAGTTAACAGAGCAGGTTAGCAGCAGTAAGGGGGTGAATAAAGCACTGAAAGAAGGGAAAGTAGTGTTCTGTGGCTTGCTTCCCTCCTCTTTTAGTATAATGTCAAACATAATTATGCTTCTGTCATCTGCACCTACAAGACAGGATTTCAGTTATGGTATCTTGCCTGGCATGTAACTGCTGTTGACAAGCCCCTGTGACCTTGTTCCAAGTAGTCTATAGATGACAGGGCCCTGGCCTAGATGCAAGAATTAGCCTTCATAGGCAGAAAAGACTATCAAGGGAAGAATCAAAAATCCTAGAGAAAAGCAGGTCAGCTTGTGGTCTAGCTGGTTCTTGATGAGCAGTTGCAAGAGACTTGATTTGCACAATATAAATGTGAGCTGCCTACAATACAGCTTGCCTTGGATTAGGGCATGCCTTGCGGCACCAGGCTGCACAGCTTTGTGTTGTCCATGCCCTTCTGCCCAGGTAAGCTGCTCTGTGAAACACATAAATTGATAAGTAACTGACAAGCATTCAAATAGCATGAGTACATAATAGTAGTAAAGCTGCAAACGTGATTGGTATGCAGTCTGAGTCCAAGAAAGATAGTCAGTTTAAGGAGAAATGCCATTTTTTGAAAGAAAACTGTCCATCTTGTCCCCATTCTTCCTCAGTTATTGGACAGAAAAAGATCTAAAAATTCACCAGAATTTTAAATCTCTTCAGGGCCTCTGGCAAAGGAAAATAGTACATTACTACACCTACACTGAAACAAAGCAGTCTACGTTAATACTATTTCCCTGGTGTCTTGATACAGTTACTGCTTATTTTTTAATTACATTCAGATGGAACAGGGACTTTTAGTGCCTTGAGGAAAGTATTTTCAGCCTTGAATATTTACTTTTGATGTTGGCTGTAGCAAATTTGCAGGAAAGTTGTTTTTCAAATTCCTTGATGCTTGCCTTGTATTCATTGATGGCAAATGTATTTCGGACGAGAAGCTGCATATAGCAATATGAATTTTATTCACCTCCTTTACAAACCCGTCTTCACAGTATTCGAGGCCTCTGAGAATCAATGACAATGAAAAACTGCCTTGCAGTACATGTTTTAATGTGTGTTCAGTGATCTGGCAGATTGTAGCACACTGTAAAATGTGGAAAAGAAAAAGTCCTGTGGGAATGCCCCAGGCACAGAATTTCACACAAGGATGGAAGCTTTTATGTGACCTACACTCAAAATTCTTACTGCCCAGTCTATGTCAGGAAGAAAGAGACTGAGATGCAGCTGGGACTTCATCAACGGAAAGTTCACACTGAAAGAGCGCAGAAGCATGTTCTATGCTAATGTTTCAAGTTCATGTGAGTTAGATGCTTAGGCAGTTCTTCCCTGGAGAAGCTATTGACACCAAGTCATGGCAGTTAGGCAATCACATACAGCAGTGTGTCAGATTTCCTTTGGCAGGTTCTGAGCTTGTCTCATGAAACTAAGCAGCATAGGGTGAGATTCATACTTGGGATGGGAGACTGGCTGGACACACTGCAACTGGGTACAGTAGGCTTCCTCTGCTCTGGCAGTGGGAGGTTGGACTTAGATGATCTTTTGTGGTCTCTTCCAACATGTTACATGCTATAACTACGCAAGGGTATAAAATACCAGAACTAAATGTTGCATGATGGCACAGCTAGAGCTGGAAAAACCTACAGTAACTCCCAAGAGTCACATTGTGATCTGACTCTGCAGGTGATCCCAAAGAAGTAAAACTGTTTGTGCACTGTTTTCATTTGTTGTGTATAATACATGCTATACAGGACAATAATTCAGGCAAAGTCTAGAACTTATCAAATAAGAAGCAGGTTATCTTGCATAATGCTTTGTTTCTAATATAAATATAATTTGTTATGCAAAGGATAGAAAAAGAAATTCAAACCTTCTTTAACAGACCTTTAAATAACATTTCGATATGAAAGTGTTGCAATTCTAAAGGTATGTTAACTCAATCCATGTATTACTGTAATTACAAGGGTAAATACCACATTGCAATTTAAAGGAAGAAAATACTTCTGTGGTCATTTTTATATAGTACGGAGGTTTTAACAGTGGGAATCTGATATCTTTAGCATCCTTAGATGAAAAAATAATAAATATTAATACAATTAAGGCACTCAGGGAGACTGATTAGCACACTTATTACAGATTTAGTACTAAACATGTACAATTGAAATACAAAGCAAAGACATACTGGAAGTCCCATTATTCTGTCTTTGAAATTACCTTGTATAGAAACACTGAAAGCCTGAAAGCCAGAAAAACACATGAGCTAAGCCATAGGCAGAAGGCCTCTAGAGCTTTTAGTAAATTAAAGGAAGCTGCAAACTACAAAAGTAAACTCAGTCAGAGTAGGACAGGGTAAGTAGGGTGGCTATAATTACAGAGCTTGTAAAAATTAAGAAATGCAGACAGCTCTTGCATCTTCTGTGCAGAGGAGGCCAAGGTGTTCCAGTAAAAAAAGGTAGTGATTTTAGATATGAATGACTGACATAAGTCTTTCGGTTTACATACAAAGCTAACCTTCATTATGAACAGGATTTGCCTCCTTGCTAACTACATACATAGAATCACAGAATCATTAGGGATTGGAAGGGACCTTCAAAGATCATCTAGTCCAATCCCCTTGCCACAGCAGGATCACCTAGACCAAGTCACACAGGAACAGAACCAGGCGGATCTTGAACATATCCAGAGAAGGAGACTCCACAAGCCCCTGGGCAACCTGTTCCAATGCTCCGTTACTCTCACTGGGAAGAAATTCTTTCTGATATTTATGTGAAGCCTCCTGTGTTCCAGCTTGCACCCATTGCCCCTTGTCCTATCACCAGATGACCTTGAGAAGAGCCTGGCTCCATCCTCCTGACACCCACCCCTCACATATTTATAGACATTAATGAGGTCACCACCCATGAGCAAACACAGGCCAACAGCCTTAAAAACACCTGATTAGTACTGAAATACCGTCCAGTGCCAGATCTCCCATTTCTTATAACCTTATTTTAGCTAAAGAACACATTAAAGACTAAAAAGAAGATCCTAAAATAAGTTGTGTAGGTGGGATGAGCTCTCAGATACGTGTTTGGCCTTCGATAGGACTGCAATAAACACATTTTGGCATTTATACTCTTCTAAGTCATTTACCTGAAAGAGCACCACCATGTGGATAAGATGAAGAAAAATGTATATAAATAGGATGGTAAATAAGAGTTAGAGGAAAAAAAACCTTAGCCACAAAGATGGTGTTTCAAGGGCAACAAATAGTATGTATTTTTTATTATCAAAGTACTTTCCTAATCATCAGTAAGGTTTTTTATTGGACGTCACCATGTAAGTGCTTAATATCCACCTTGTTTTGATAACACACGACTGACTTACAGTTAAATATGTTAATTAATGTAAATTTTCATGTGTAAGCACGTGTCTTTAAGTTGACTGCTCTGCATTCAGAAGACAGTTAAGACAGCAAAGAGGATTTCTTCAAGCTGGAGTGCACACAAATACAGGTTATAAGGCTACAATGAGTTTCAAAAGAACATCTGCATTTTCAGAGGTGTACCAGATCACCTAAGCACCATCACATACCTTAGCTTACACCTATTTTCCATATACGCATCCTAAGTTTGATGCAAACTAATACAGGCTAGGGATTTAGAATCATAGACTCATCAGGGATCAGAAGGGATCTTGAAAGATCATCTAGCCCTATCCCCCTGCCACAGCAGGACACCCCGACCAGGTCTAGGTAGGTTTCAAACACCTCCAGAAAAGGAGACTCCACAAATCCCACAGGCAGTCCTCTGCAGCGCCCCATCTACTTCCCTGGGAAGAAGCTATAGAATCAGTCAAAGCTGGAAGGGACCACAGGATCATCCAGTTCCAACCCCCCTGCCATGGGACAACCCACCCTAGATTTAATGTAAACACTGTGCAGATGGAGGGAGGGAAGTGCCACTACTATAAGAAAAAAAAAAACCTAAGTACAATACAGGTCTATAGCCATCTTTTCACTTTTTTTCTTCATGCATATCAGTTAAAAGCAATTCTGATACTAGGATAGAAGGAAGAGACAATGGAAAGGCAGGGTATAGAGTCACTGAATATGTTTCAAACCAAGTAGGAAGAGGGAAAAAATAAATAAACTTGAAAAAATATGTTTGCCTTTTTCAGGGTCTATGTTACAGACCTGTGTCCTTCTCTCTCCTGTTGCCACCTAAAAACAGTGTAACGTCATCTGTTAGAGGAACAATTCTTCACTGATTCGGATGTGTACTTGACAAAGAAGAAAAATGAGGAAATGTGAGCTGATAAGGAAGTTGTACTTCAGACATCAGCTGTTTTCACTTGATTTCCCTCCTTGATCAAACTCACAATTGCACACTAGAACTGTCTTGCTTTTATTTTTCTTCTTTGTAATACAGAATATATGTCTGTGAAATATGAATGACCTGAGTCATCTTCTTCCAAATAGTTAGTCTTTAAATTGTCTTTTAATGTATTTTTACTTAACCTGTGCTGCTCTTAAAGTTCCTATCGACTCTTCATTGCACAATCTTCAAAATCTTTGGCCATAATGGATAGGTTTGGAACATAACTTAGCCAGTGTTCAGTACACAGTGGATGCCTTTATTATATTAAATGTAGTAAAAATTTCCAACACAGCAGATTTTATCACAATCCTGACAGGTCTTTACCTTCTTAGGTTAAGGAAGATTTTTTCTATTTTATAGTTTATTACCATCCTGCTTTCCCTTGTGTCCTGGGTTAGAATGAAGGTCTAAATAGGTTCTGGATTGGTGCCTGCAATTCAAGCACACCAAACAGCTCTTGCTGAGAATTCAACAGGCAATGAAGCAACTTTGCTAAAAAGAAAATATTTTATTGAACCCATCACCAATTAGAAAAGGAAAAATCCCCAAATAAGTAAAAGAGCCAAAAAAAAATTAAAACAGAAACTGTATCACAATGCCTTTACACACATTCTGAGAGAAATGGGAGACAGCTAACACATTGGGTTTTTTTGCTTCAAATGAATTAGCACTCTAACCAGAGGGCAAATTCAGCCATCCTCTCCCTCCACAGAACTCAATAGAACTTCTGAGAACCTCTTATGTCATGAAGGTAGTGGAAAAGTTTCTTTTCCGGTCCTCCTGCAGACGCCAGCTTCTCCTACAACTCAGGCTTGCTTCTAAGTTCTCTTATCTCAAGAGTGTTTCATCTTTGGGCTGCAACAGCATCTCAGGTGCAGGAACACAATAAAACCCCAGTCGCTTTCTGTTCGTCAAAGGTTTAGAAGATCAGTACTTTATGATCTCACTTTCTTTCTTATCAGAGGCTTCTCCCAGTCTCAGTGGCAGACCATACAGCATCTGCTGTCATGCCCAGGTGGGAACAGAGGCAACATGGTGCTGGTCATACGGGGCCATGTCTGTTGGTAAACAGACTTATTCAGGGGACTGCTCCTGTCTTTCCTCCTTTCTTTTTCCATCTCACAGATGGTTATGGGTCCAATGGAGGGTAAGGGTTAAGAGCTCACCACCTTCTGGCATCTTCAAAGATGATCCAGGAATGATGTGGGGGCAGCAGTCTCAGCCTACTGCCAGGAACTGGAACAAGCTGGTGTTGGGTACAGTCCAAGGACTTTTCTCCTCTGCCTTATGTCTTTGGGGAAAGGGGAAGCTGTGGCTAACCCCTCCCCCTGCAGCAGCTGGGCCACAGTGCTGGTCCTTGCCCAGAGAAAGGCTGCATTCAGCCCAGAAGGGCTCTCTGTTGTACAAGTGACAGGAAATAGGAAGTCCACTCCCTTTTATAGACTCAGTCCATCAATCACCTGTGGGGTCAAGACACTGACTCAGGGGTCTGATGGGAAAAGCTACCCCCAGCTTCAAAATAAAATGCTATTTTGGCATAAAAGCACAAAAATCAACACCTGAAAATGGTGTTGGCAATTTTCAAACTACAACACCCTTTTAAGGGAAACTTAAAGGACAAATAGAAGAAAATCTCTCTTGAAATTAGAACTTTGAGTTACTTGGAGAAGCTCACTCTGAGCAACAACAGACTGAGTTCACTGCTCCCAGATATAGGGGCACTTCAGAGGCTGCACAGCTGCCACCTAGCTAAAGACTGCCTCACTGAGCTTCCTGCACCCTGAAAATGGTGTTGGAGCCCACCTTCTTGGAGAGGCCTTACCGTCCCTCTCAGCATTTGTCATCTAGAGAAACTGGAAATGTTATTATTGCCTTTAACTCACCAGAGAGTCTACTAGTGGACATCTGTCTTTCAGGGAATCTGCATATGCTTTGATTAGGAAATAGCCATCTATGGGACCTCTGGCAAACTCTGAAAGCTAGTGAACCTGCAATTACTGTTAGTGCAACACTGGGGGAAATGCACTGCTAAGTCCCCCCCTTAAGTCTGGAGCAGAGATCAGACTATTTCTTGTCATTTTGCAGGACTCAGTGACTTGACAACTGCTGTCAGTTCTCATGAAATGACTGAAATATATAGATTTTGTACAAATCAGATGCACAAGGAAAATGTATTTCAGATGAAAATCTGATAAAAAATCACTTTGTGGAAGTCAGAATATTCCTCTCCTGTAAAGTTCTTTCTCTGGCACTGTGTTTCCATGACACTAGTATGGAACAGTCATGAAAACCTTTCAAAAATGCATTCATATAATCTTTTTTATTATTTATAGGTGCAATGATCTATCTCAGGAAATGTTGTGTCCAAACATTCAGTTTGAGAAAATGAACAATTGCTAGTCTGACAAGATGGTCAGGTTAACAATTGGTGGCACATAAAAAGTAGTAATCCAGACTGTTTGTTTGAACACTGCTTTGGTGCTTGAGTCTGGACCTGAAGTAGGCACAGGCTGAGATTCCTGGATCTGTTTAATGCCATAGGGATGTGGATTTGGCTTTGTTTCAGGTAGCTCACAATCTCACTAATTCCCATGGTATTTTACATCCAAAACAGAGATGGAATCACCTCAAGCTTCTGTCTAGCTTTGGTTAAAAACCAACTTGTGTTCTGAACTCACAAGGTACTATACAAGCAATGTCTCCTTTGCTTTGGCAGGACATAGCACGTTTCTTACCCTGCTTCTCCTGAAGGGCAGTTTACAAATGCGGAGGGGATCTTATCACTTTCTATAAGTACTTGAAGGAAGGTTTTGGTCAGGTGGGGATCAGGCAACTAGTAACAGGATGAGAGGGCATTGTGCGAAGCAGCACTAAGGAAGGGTTAGGTTAGATATTAGGAAGAACTTCCTCACAGAAAGTAGTTTACTACAAGAATGAGTGGTACATGTGGGAATATCTATATTACTGTCAGGGAATATTTTTTGTTAAAGAAATATCTGACAGTTAATTAGTTCTAATTAACCTTTAAAATATTGATGACACACTATTTATCTCAGATTTTCTTGTTAAAATAAGTAGAATATTTAAGAGGACTGTAGGATTTCGTTTCTTGTCCTATAACCAAAATTGTTGAAATAAAGTAATTTCATGTTATTACAAGAAACAATGTTGATTCCTTGTTATTCAAGGTATTCTTTATGCAGTAGCAGTTTCAATACTTCAGCCTTGCAAATAAGATTACCTTAGTCATCACACTTGGAATTAAGATGAAACAGCCAATTTGTGTTGTATATCTACTATGCTACATGAGACCATTAAATATACCCATATTTCCACTAACTCTTGTCAACAAATAGAAATATTTCATGGCTCACAATGAGCAAAAAAATGAAAATTGAGATAGACCCTGACTTATCCTCAGCTGGCCATAAGAATTTTACATGTGACATTTGAAAGGACTAATTATTCTATATGTCTATGAATTTTGAAAAGAAAATCCAAGAATTTAACTGGATTAACAACATTTAGCAGCAAGTCTAAGTATCTCTTGATAAAACAAGTCATTTATGTGAACATTTTGTGGGGTGCTTATTGCATGGGTGCTGTCATGACTCTTGTCTCACATGACCTGTTTTGATGTTGGGAAAGCCACTGTTGTGAAGTGTATATACTAACCAGTGCTGTTTAGCTTCCACTGTCCACTATGGCATAGAGTTACATGCTAGATGTAGAATGTCAAAAATAAGCTTCAGTTGATTTAAGACAGCTCCTAAGTACTATTTAAACAGCATTTCACATTTAATAAGAAACACATTCTACTTCCTTACTACAAAAAAAGAACAAAAAATAAAAGGTCTTAAGTAGAACAGCAGATTCTCTACATTTTACCTACATACAGCTCACTACACAGAGTTGAAAATAGAGATGGAAGGGAAAAATCTGAAGAGTATTTTAACAGTGAAGTAAAACCACAACTAATGACTTTAGGAGACAGGAGCTAGATGGACAAGCAAAGCATTACAGTTTTAAATATATGGTATTTGGCTTCACCTCCCAAGTAAGAATCTGGCAGTTATTCAAAAAGGCTGGTCTGACATGCTTGTGCCTCTGAGAGGGACCACACTGCCTGATGGAAACAACCACAAATGCCACAGTGAGAGCACAGCCTTCCAAAGGCAACAAGAAAGCAACATAACTGACAATTAGACTATGCCAGTGCTTGGCATTGGTGAACAGAAGGCAGGCACCTGAAATGTGCCGTGTGTTCACAGGAGAGAGAGGCCCAGCAACCAGAAGACAGAACTAAGTAAAGTAGCCATCAAATAGTAGAGTATCAATTACTTCTTCCCCTAGCATCCACAGAACAAGCATGATGGTTGGTTTACACATGCTTCTACATCTTGAAAATAATATTTTTACAGTATTCATTGAAACCTAAGACAGCTGTGTGCAACATCTTTACATGTGAAACATAAAGCAGAGTGTGGATTTTTTATGACTATTCAGTCTGTACCCTAGAAGCTATTTTGCCATACATAGAATCTTCTTTTCATATCACTGGTTGCCAAACAACTCATATTTTAGTAATTTTCTGTAGTACCATGTGATACATTGTGCTGTATGCTGGATTTCTTTGTTGCAGATATCTCTGGAGCGTACAGGCTTCCAGAAACATCTGTTTTAAAATACTGCTTTTACCATTTCAATGTGAGTTTTCTTAATCTTCTCTTGGCTTGCTGATCCAGTCCAATATTTTAACAAAAGAAAATGACCAAGTAGTTGAGAAGAACCAGGAGCTTTATATCTTAACTATGTTACAAAATGAAAATTCATCCAAAGTTAACAGAAATGAATGTCTACTTCTTGGATGGTACAGGTATTAGATCACTGTGTTAGTAGATTCAGAGCTCAAATTACCAAGTAATTTTTTCTAGCTTCCATGTTGCAGAAGACACTGACGGAGTGGATGCTCTACAGCACAGCCTTATCAGCCTAAAGCAAAACATGTCAGTATCAGCAGAATGAATCCACTTTTAAATGCAGTAATAACCTTCTCTTGGAACATCTTGTAGAAAAAAGAATGAACTATGGGCAAGTGGTAAATTGAGGAGTTCTAAGCATTATGATGAGCACCTTGTAAGTTCAGCTACAGTCTGGAGTTTCCAATGCAGTAGTCCAGTACTGGGGCCAGCAGTATTTAATATCATATTTTTTAATATCTCTTAAATTACCTAGATTATGGGGCAGAGTGTAATGGTAGTACTGGGCTCCCCAGCACAGGACTGAGGTATGAACATTGTGGATAGCACTACTGGAAAAAAGGCAAGGAGATGATGCAGGGCTTAAAGCACCTTTCATGAAGGGAGGAGGTCATTGGTGCGAGGAGTGTTTGGCCTCTAGAAGAGAAGGCTCAAGGTTTCATAAATATGTGTATACATAAGGGAGTTAAAGTATGAGAAATGAGTCACATGATTTATAACATTTCTTCATTGCCACTAGCCCACTTTGTTCTACAACTGCTTCTGGGTTTTACTTGCTCTGACAAGCCCCTATGGCCTACAATGCTGCTATAGCTGTGTGTATTCTTCAGACAGGGAATAGGCACCACCACAGCAAGGACTGCTGGCTCCTTGTGTTTCTGGTTGCTAGGGGCTGAGGACAATTCTGGGGTAGTAAGACAATATGCCTGGAAGTCCTCAATTGACCAAACAACCTCCACACCAAAAAAGAGAACAGAATGCTAAGGTATGGCAGAGAGAAACACTGGGCAATTACCTCCCCCACCTCCCATGAGAGACTCATAGAATTGTCCTTGCTAGAGTTGTCTGATAGAAAGTTGTCTGATCCCCAAATCCTGAGATGCCTACTAGTTTCAGCCACTGCACAGTGTCATTGTTTGAACATGATACAGGTGCAAAAATAATCCTGCTGCTGCTTTCTGACTGATGTTGAATAAAAAAATTCTTATTTGCTACTACATTCAACTTCTCTGAATGCCACCAGTTTCAACCACCTTAGATACACTAAGACACAGAGATGTGAACACAAAGTGACTTGTAACTTTACAGGCACACAGAACACTTGTCCTAAGATGACTGCACAAAAGTGAAACATTCTTAATCTTTTCTAAAAGAAAGCTGGATGGTTGGTATGAACAGGGCCTCAAAAGGAAGTTGCAGGAGTGTATAACATGTATATAATATGTATATTACATATAATATATATATATATACCTATGTATATATATGTTACATAAAAAGCATATATTACAGGTAGGTAAATAAACTCTAGGAAAAGTACAAGTTGCACAATTGATTTAATTGTTTCTGCCCTATATATGCAGCATTTGTGTGTGTGTTTTCAATCCATACATAACTGGACAAATATTTATTCATGTACTATCTTAGTGAATGAAGTCTCAGCATAAACTATATGCTTGCTAACTGGTTTTTTTGCATTCAGTCACTGCAGTCATCCTTCTCATTCCAATAACCCATTCTTTTACTAAATTATAAATCTTTAGTGGGTTTTAAAAGATGAAAAGCAAGTAGAATACCCATTTTTCTACAAAAGTTTTTCTGACTTTACTGACAGTTTTGAGAGCATGATTAAAGATGCCTTGAGAAAACTATCACAGTATCACAGTATCACAGTAATGATGAGGCTGGAAAAGACCTTAAAGATCATCCAGTCCAACCTAAAACCAACCAAGTAGACCTAACATCTAACATCTAGGTCATTCCACTCAGCGCTTCATCCAGTCTAACCTTGAACACCTCCAGACAGAGCGACTGTACCACCTCCCTGAGCAGCCCATTCCAAAACCAGATCAGTGAAAAACATTTTTCTAATGTCAAGTCTAAAC
>VZRI01014049.1:33443-88228 GCA_013397515.1 Upupa epops | reverse complement strand
AGTCAGCATGGGTTTAGGCGAGGAAGATCTTGCTTGACTATCCTGAGCTCCATTTATGACCAAGTGACTCGACTGTTTATAAGAAGAAGGCTATTGATGTGGTTTACCTTGATTTCAGTAAGGCATTCGACACAATCTCCCATGATATACTCCTGGCTAAGGTGGCAGCAAGGGGCTTTGACNGATGGACTGGAATCTATCATGAGCAAATTTGCAGATGACACCAAGCTTGGAGCCCATGTTGATTTGTTGGATGGTAGAAGGTCCCTGCAGAGGGACTTGGACAGACTGGAGAGATGGGCAGACTCCAATAGGATGAGTTTTAACAAGTCTAAGTGTCGGGTTCTGCATTTTGGTTATAACAACCCCAGGCAGAACTATAGGCTGGGAATGGAGATCTTGGAGAGTACTCAGGTAGAAAGAGACTTGGGGATACTGGTGGACAGTAAACTTAGCATGAGTCAGCAATGTGCCCAGGTGGCCAAGAGGGCTAATGGCATCCTGGCCTGCATCAAGAATGGTGTGGGCAGCAGGGAAAGGGAGATTATCCTCCCCCTGTATTTGGCACTTTTTAGACCTCACCTGAAGTATTGTGTTCAATTCTGGGCCTCTCAGTTTAGGTAAGATGTCAAGCTGCTGGGACAAGTCCAGAGAAGAGCAACTAGAATGGTAAAGGGCCTGGAAGGTAAGCCCTACGAGGAGAGGCTGATGGACTGGGTCTGTTTAGCCTGGAAAAGAGGAGGCTCAGAGGTGACCTTATCACTGTCTATAGCTACCTAAAAGGTGGTTATGGTCAGGTGGGGGTCATTCTTTTCTCCCTGGACACAGGAGACAGGACAAGGAGTCACAGTCTTAAGCTCCATCGGGGGAGATTTAGACTTGACATTAGGAAGAGTTTTTTTACTGAAAGAGTGATATGATTTTGGAATGGGCTGCTCATGGAGGTGGTTGTGTCACCATCTCTGGAGGTGTTCAGAGGTTTGTCTGGATGAAGTGCTGAGCGGCATGATCTAGATGTGAGATGTTTAGGTTTACTTGGTTAGTTTTAGGTTGGAGTGGATGATCTTTAAGGTCTTGTCTTTTCCAGCTTCATCATTACTGTGATACTGTGATACTTTTTCCAGTATGTAACACTGATGTCAAATAAAACCTGCTGGCTCCAAGCTTCTGTTCCAGATTGATATTTTCAAATTCAACATCCTGTAATTTCTCTGATGATCTACTCATCTGACCTTTGTAAAGATATTTCCTAAGTATTTTCTTAGATAATCCACATGAATGTGAATTATTTATTGTTAGTCTTTCTAAGGGATATTATAAAGTCCATGATACGCATCACAATGATGTAAAACCAGTAGCTATCACTACTTTAATAACTAACTAGAGTTTATGACAGTACTGACTATGACACCAGAGGGATATCTATGCTTTTGTTTTGAATTATCATTCAAAAACTTTGCAGGTGGATCATATTTTAATCATAGACTCGTAAATATATGCCTGTGCAAATATGCAAAACTAGAGGAACAGCTATATCTTTCTTCAAAAGATCCTTCCAGTGAGTTCTGTTGTCACTTTTCTGATACTGTTTGTGTTCCAGCTGAAGGTTTTTTCAGTACAAAGAGTTAATATGTTTTCCTAGAGGAAGTGACAAACATAATCTGACAAACCTCATCTTGTGTGATAGGCAATTTTAAAGCAGATAGGGGAGAATTTTGTAGTGGCAGTGAGGGAAACAAAACCAAGAACATAAAGATTTGCTTCAGTACTTAGGTTTGCTTAAAAGTAGATAAAGAAAGATTAAGACGCTATTAAAGATGAGTGAAAACTTATCAGTAGTCTGTCTGTTTGGACAGGTCTTTCTACATTTTGCTTTCTTTAATGTTTGTAGATATTTTTTTGTTCCAGCAGTTTTTAATTTTCCAACTTTTTACAGCTTATGATATAGATACATATTTGCAGCACATAAAGATATATTAAAAGCTGATTATGGTGTGAAAGTATGTAACAATTAAAGTTTATATAGAAAAAAATCAAGATTCTAGCTTAATGTTAACTTTTTTTATCTGCTTAGTAACTTAGTAAGCTACAGGCAGGATTTTGACAAAGGCTGTTTCTGTGCAAGGTGGAACAGAAAGGTAAGGTGAAGAAACGCTGGATAGAAAATAAAGTATTTCAGCAGATGCTGGGGCTAAATTTAGAATGTTAAATCTAAAAATTTCAAAAATTTTTGAAAGTCATATGAACATGCATTTTCATTCCAGAGGATTTAAAAGTTTATACTTGTCATTACATTGCAGAAATGTTGATGCTAACAAACTTTGTAAAATAAAGCCTTATTGGGGTTGCAATGATTTCATGCTTTTATTTCTGAATTTCAGATGTTCAGAGTATGCATTCTGCTCATTTGTCTAAGTTAGAATTTTTGTTCTCAGCTTGACATTATTACTAGCTGGTGAGAACTTTAAATTTTAGGTCTGCATCTGCAAAAATTATAGAAATTGTCATGAGTGCAGTCTAAAAGTTTGGACATCAATACTTGTGGTTCTGGTGATAAAGATGTTGTTTTGTTCAGATGTACCCTATGCGTTTGTACATTTTTAGTGCAGTAGAGGTTGCAAAAAGTGGAAGAGGATGAGGAAATGAAAAATTCAGTTTCCTTCCTGGTATAATAAACATGTTGTATTTGTATTCTTGGAGCAACTGTTGGCTTGGACAAATGACAAAAATAAAATTAGAATTATGAGTAATACTTTTCAGAACAGTAAGTCGACAAATTTGAGAGGGAACTTTTACAGTATTACTGGGGTTTTTTGTCACCATATATAGTCCTTTTACTTTTAAATTATTCTTCCATGTCTCTGAGTATTAGCATTAATTTTTGCAGTCTTAATTTTCTGTGCGTGTCAAAAGATATATATGCATTTCTTCCTTGTGTTCATCTATTCAGAATATTAGCCATAATTTAAAAGGAAGAAGAATCCATCATGGCTGCCTTCAACAAAGCTGCTACTTTATCAGTGTTACATAGAAAGTAGAGGAATCTGAGTCTTGAACTTGTATATCCAACAAAATAAAGGAATACAAGCAGGGAAAACAAATATTTTATATTTTTACTTTTCTAGAAATTGCTAAGTCTTTCACTTAAAGATTGATTCTTCCCCATCCAAAAGGCTCACCTACTTGAATATAATGATATACAAAGTTTACCTTGGATCAATACACAGTGCCTCTAATGCAGCCACTAGATTATCTGTGGACTGCAGCTGCAGGTCACCCAACTGAGGGTTTCACATTCTCTCCTCTGTTACTTCTACAGTAGAACAAAAATTTTTCAACTCAGCACATTATTCTTAGGGTGGTATGAGGGGAACCACTTAACTAGGTAGAGTGTCATTACAGACAAGAATTATTGCACTAAATGTAATATATACATATAGAGGGTAATGGCATCTCAAAAATAAACGTGTTCTTTATCTATTTTCCTATCAATAGGTTTTCCAGTTAATAATTTACCACACTAATTAAAATAGGAATGATACACAGTTGTGTAGTGGGACATACGTGTTTGCAATTGCTATATCTTTTGCACCTGTGCAAAGGGAATGCACACTATAGGAGGTTTATGCTTACTTTGCAAAATGGAAATACTCATAAGAGATTAAAAAAAAAATATAATCAGAAATTGATATTTTGGGCAAATGAAGATCCCAAATCCCTCATTTTGTAGGCTAAGGTACCTTAAGAATCTTAGTATGTCTTAACTTTTGTGATAATACCATAATATGTATGCTTCTAATGCTGAGAAAATATTCCCCTAAGCTCACTCCACAAAAAGAGAGAAAAAGCCACTGTCTATTTGGATAAGGGAAATCATTAGCACAGCTAGAAAACAGAAAGATTATTAGCTTTAATTAAAACCCCAAAAGGTCACTTGTTCCAAGACTCACTTCAACAAATCAGTTTCTCCCATGAAGAGAATTAAATATGTAAGATTAACAATTACCTTCCTGAAATTAATCTATAATCTATCTGTATCATTCAGGTAGACTTCTAACACATCAAGTGTAAAACCTTTTGAGATTTACTTGCTCATCTTCCTTAAATTACGCTTTTCTATTGATACAAGTTTTGCATTTCTTGCATCAACAAAGAATTGTAATTCAGAAAAAACAACAGTCTTGAAAATAGAATAAAAAGATTTTATATTATCTTGTAGTTTGTCAAACTCAGTAAAAACACACCAGTGATTTGACAAGCTGTGAGTGAAATCAGCGCTGTAAATGAAGTCCAATGGCAAAATTCCAATTGCTGTTGAATTTTGATTTTTTAAAATTTTTTCCAATTGCCATTTTTTCCCCTCTAAATACCCAATAGGTAAATTCAGATCAAGTACCTTTAGTATCCAAGTGGTAGTGACAATATGTGAAGAATTGGAATACAGCACAAAGTCTCAGTTTAATTAAGAGCCTTAACTCAAACTTTCATTTTATCTGCTGTTGAATCTTCTTGCTCACCTGTACTGTAGCTGCACCCCTGCGAACTAGTTAAGGCCAAAGAACATGGCTTTATTTTGTTCTTTAGATTGCTTCATTTGTACTTAAGAAAATACATAAGCACTACTAAAATTAAACAGAGCTTTTGATTGCTCCTCTTTCCTCCATTTCACCTGCAATGAGGAAGAAGATTAGGTCCTTGTGTCCTAGAGCACCAGCACTGAAAGAAGCTGAAAATTTGCTTGTAATTAAGCCTAACATCTGCATTATTTCACTCCAGAAGTTAAGATTCTCTTTATTTTGTAAGTTCTGGGTATGAAGAGCGAAGGAAATAGTGACTCCGCAATGGAGAGGAGCAAAAGATTATTCAGGAAAAGAAAAATTAACCTCCATCAGCTTATTTTAAGTGTTGGGGATTTCTTGTGTTTTACTAATTGCTGTTTGTCTTCAACAACAGAATTGTTTTAGTTGGCAGAGAGCAACCATTAGCCCAGCATTGCCAGAGCACCATTTAACCATGTCCCTCAGCACCACAATGAATTACTGTAACAAGTATTTCCAGAGCAGGGGAACTTATTGTATCTATACTTAGGACATTGCGGTGATATGATCTTTTCTTCTGAGTAGCTGTTGCGCAAGCTTCTAAGCCCAGGGTTTATAGTGACTTTTCAGAGTGGAATAAGAAACAGCCATCCAGTCTCATTTAAAAAGTCTCTTAACAATTTTATGACACCCTTAACCACCATATGGATGCATTATCATCCAATAATAACTGACTTCTGGTGCACCATGTGTACCTAACAACAAAACAGCCTTCCAAATTGCTGTTGATCTGGATAACAGCCACTTTCCCCTGCTAAAACCCTTCAATCTGTTTCCAACAAAATTCCATGGTCTTGCACGCAAAGCAGCATTTATGCTGATTAAGCAGGGTGCACATAATCAAGCATATTTAAGTCAAATACAGAAACACAGTATGGGTTTGCTCAGTTAAAAGCTTTGATCTGGCAGCTACAGATATAGGTTAGAGCTAAAGGAACCTATAGCACTTATGAATCCTAGTTTTCTTTTGGCCCCTAAAGCAGAACAATAAGGGTAGCAGGAATTTCTTTATCGGCATTGAGTTCCTGAGGGCAAGAGAGGTGTTATTTCTTCTAAGAATAACTTCTTATTCATCTTTAATAACTTCCTGACATGGCCTACCATTGCTATTCTGCCACAAAACCCATCTCCAAATTACCATTATGACACCTGTTACTACAAAATATCAAGCTTTGCTGGCTGCCTCAAATTGAGACAAAACGTTAGTTGCTGGCTATAGAAGTTTCAGTGAAACATACTCAGAAAATGGAATCTTGTCATCCTTGTTCAAGGGCTAAAAATTCAGATTTCATTCATGTCAGTGTGTGGATGAAGCCAACAAACATAGTTTTAAAAATTAGTACGTGTATTTTTAAATACTGCTCTAGGCTGTTCCTGCCATCCTAAGTATTGAAAATAGTCAAAATAGTGTTTTCTGTCCAAAGAACAGCTACAAAGGTAGTAAGACATTTTAATGACCATTAACTTGAGACTGGTGCAATGATTTAGCTATAATCCTCAAAATTACTGATCAACCCTTTTCACTTAGTCAGCTACTTGCTGTGACATGAAATGAGGAAATAGTTGCTTGGATAAAATAAGCTACTTGTTATCTTTGCAAAACTGATGTGTGCAACTGCACAGGCAAAATAGCTTTATATATTCTGGTTTTAGCCTTTACCACTTGTCTTATTGTTAAGCTCCCTCTGACTATTATCCATCCTGCCCACTTCTTTTTTTTTAAAAGCATTTGCCACACTCCCAGCTGTTACAAGAAATTTAAGCATACAGATTGATTTACTCAGGTGTTTTGGATAACAAAGGTCAAGAGGATTGGGTTATAAATATGTGAATCATTAATCACAGTGTGTGTTCCTTTTACCTTGTTGCTGAGAATTGCACAGAAGGACAGAGATTAAATACTTCCCTACAGGTTGCTGTTGTTTTCCCTCCATGCTGGAGTTAACTCTGCCCTGACACAAGAAGGTGCCAGGTCTGTTCAACTGTATTGATGTCTTCTGCCAGCCACCTGAACGCCCATAAAGAAATAACATTACATAGAGTACATAGGGGGCTGATTCCAGAGAATTTGTCACATGAATACTCACACTGAATTCAGTGGGAACATTGTTGAGCTTAAAGTGAAGTTTGCGGCATTTTAGTGGCATATTAGTACATGGTAAATAACACCCTTTGCACTAAAAATATCCTTGCAAATTATGGGTCAAACCTACTACTGTTCCAGTCTGATCTCTTCTGCAAGTAGACATTACCTGTGGGTAAAGATTGGGATCTAAGGCAGATCCAAACTAGTGCAGCCAATGACTTATTGAATTGTGGTACTGACTGCATACAGTGTTAGGAAGGGGCAGGCTTGGGGTATCACTGACAGGGCAGTAATGTTTTCACACCTACCATCCTTCATTTCTGAGTTTGGACATATTTTTGAGCTTTAAGAAGAGGTAAGTTGTCCTCCTATAAAGGTAGATCTCTGGCTGAGACAATGATGGTTTGGGGATTGCATTGTGGCTAACTGGCAAATCCAGTCAAAAGATCAGACTTCAGTGGCACTGAGCTGGTACAGCAGATGTATCCAGGGCATGCAACACTTGATGCATATGATTACCACTGAAGAAGAGGGATGTCTATCAAGATCTACCCAAAAGGAAAATTTTAGTATGCAGGATGCTTTCATACCAGCAACAGGATTAGCACTCAGATTAAAATTAGAAAAGCAAGCAATGAAAGCCTATAGAAGAAGAAAAACAGCTAAGTATCTAGATTTGAATAAGGAGGTGTGAGAGCTGAACTGATGTTTTGGCATCCAAATGCAACTACCGAAGTTTGACTTTATGCCCGTTCAGCACTGGGTGTGAAACACTTGGCAGTTTGCCTTCACTTCACAACATTTTTTGGTCTGGAGGCAGAGGGAGCAGAGATGGAGAGAGTGAACAGAGACTTGCATATTCAGAAGATTTTATAAGTCTCTTTCTCTTTCCTACTTAAAATAAACTCTTCTTGTTTTTAAGACTAACCTGCAAGGGTTAGGATAGAGAAACAAACACATCTCCCATTTATTTAACACTGTTAGAAATACTAAATTGGATTTTGTACACAAAACATTTTTATCAACAAGGGAAAATCATCTCAGATGTGGTTTTCAGGAAGTGATCTACCTTTCCAGCTTGAAACATCAAACTTTCCTTTAATAGGATATTTTTTAACACCTTTCTCTCACCCAGAATTATCAGAACTGCTTAAAGCATCTAGAAGCAAGTAGTCACAGCTCTAGAAGATTTAGAAAAAGTGAAAAAAATAGAATGCATATTAAATTATATAATTTATGCTTGTGCAACAAATACACTACATTATGATGCTTAAGCTGAAGCTTCAAAGTGATTTGAGACTCAAGGAGCAAATTTTTCAATTCAGTGGAATATATTTCCTTGAGTTACCAAGAGAGTGTTTACCCAAGTCAAAGGAAAATATTTATGCATATGTATGCATATATATATGTAAATTATGGCATAAAATCTGAAATCCTTTCACTAATCAAATAACCATGTGTCTGAAAATTTCAGTTAATAGGAGCGGAAGTATATTTAAGATTCTGATTTTGCTCAGAGTTCTTTTGCCTGCCTTCTGTTTAAAGCAGTAGTCCTCCTCTCTCTCTTCTGATGAAGACCTTTCCTGCAGAAAGTCGCATCAGGCAGAACAAGTGACCCAGAAGCAGTCAAAGCCTCTGCTTGTTAAAGGATTTCATCAACCCTGTTCTTCTTTGCCTATATTACTATACAGTCATGTACCTTGACATAGATGTCTGTAGTACCAGCTTTTATTGCCATCATCTTCCCCTATGGGCAGAACAACACACATATTTTCTACTTTGGTTAATTCAGTATCTCTTTGGGAACCTCAATACCAAGCATGACTGGGCTGCTTTAAAGCACTGATCAGGCAGATAGATATCGTGGAAACTCTTACAGACATAATTGAGAGCAGTAGCATATTCTACATTCTGCCAATACACATATCTGTTTCTTTCATGCTGGCCTGGAGAAGGAGGCAGAGTAGCAGATACCTTAATTTCTCCATGCTGGCAAATCCTATACACCCTGTTTTGTACTATTCACAGTTTTGTTCCCCTGCAAGCCTTGAATAGGATTAACAAATAGGGTTTTTCCTTTAAGCTCCAGTGAACTTTACTAAGATACTCAGAAACTGCATCAGAAACCTTAAATAGTCTTTTTATCTGTAGTGGTTCTCTTGGCATTACAACTTCTTGTCTTAATAGAGGCACTGACACTTCGTCAGTGACAGTTTTTGTTCTATATCCACAGTCATAGTGTGTGACATATTAACTTTCAAGAAACCCAGAGGTTTTATTTGCTGTCACAGATCTCTTTAAATATTGACCTCTTTAAACATTAAACATTACAGACAAACACCCCAGAACTGATGATACAGAGATTGCAAAATAAATTACTGTTTAAACCATGGAATGTGCAAAATGACAATTCAGAGCAGCTGTCAGGGCCACCTCCAACTACCCTCTGGAAAGTGTTCTCATCAGCTGTGAAATTGGTGCTAGCAGTGGTTTCAGACTTACTTCAAGAAGCATTAACATCAAATAAATATGTTGATGGATTGTTTTAATGACTCCACATCAATCTCTCACTGTTTGACATTTCATCTGTGGAGTTACTGCTTTGTGAAAATAAAGTGTTTGGTCACTTATGCACATAAAAAATACAAGTATATGATTCAACAAGTTCAAAACTTTAGTAGTGAGACCTACATCTCAGTACTTTCTTCTCCATATTTGCATCTGCATTTCCTCAGGATGCTTGCCATGGTCCAGTTTCAAATTCTTTGATTAAAACACCTTGTCTGAAGAAAAGAATATAAATTCTAAGGCATTACCTTAATTTTCTGATGGATCTGTCTTCTTTTCACTATGTTTGAAAAAACAGAAGCATCCATTGCCATTCCCTGAGAAGCCTCAGAAGAGTGTAAACAATACTGTAGTTATGTGATATGCACCAGATATGTTATACTTCAGCTCAGAAATAATCCTTTTGCAAGCGAGTTCAGCTCTAATGCAATAGGAAGACTTCTAACAAGGGAAGATCTTGCAATACCAAACCCAGCCTTTATACTTATTACAAGATGGTCAACTGATGCCTTCAGGATAGAGTGAAAAGCAATGCTTCTACATGGCACTTCAGTTGAGACCAAGATCACAGCTTTGAAGCAAACCTCCAGATTTTTCCTACATACCATACCACGGAGAGGTCTTGAAGTATGTTATCTGGATTACCTGCAGATAACGAAGAGTATGCCAGCAGTTGTGCCTCCAGAATACTGCAACCACCAATGGTTTACCATTTGCAGGACAGATCAGAACCAGTCTGAAGTAAAATGTATTAAAATTGTTGTGTAGTGGAATACTCAGTCCTCATAACACATTGGTTTACTTTACAGACCCACTGCACCCCAACTTGTCAATATATGCATAACTCAAGTGATCCTATGATATTCAGTTACTGTCCATTCGTTTTTCAACTAAAGTATCACATTTGGTAGATATTGAGTAGTTCATAAACAAGACAACAAATCAAAAAACTAAATCAAACCAAAAGATATACTCTGGTTCAAAACAGAAATGTCACATCTCTCTAATGGATTTTCTTTTGCTACTGCAAACATGCGAGGAAAACATAAAAGCTAGTGTTTCCAGCCACAGGCAGGACTAAGGCTGAGATGATTTAGGTCACTGTTTATTGACTTCAGCAGACAAAATAAAGACAGATGAAGACCTAGGCAAAAAAAGTGTTATGATATAAGCTCCAGCCACTATTTCAAATCTTAAGGATGGATTTGAATGATTACAATAAGGATATTATGCCTGAACAAGTAATGTGATCCACACAGAAGTTTTTTGCTTTTCATTCCAAGCCTCTGGTTTTACTAGGTTCATGAGCACTGGACAGAAAGGTTCCTGATGCCAAGGTGAAAGCCACAAGTAACAGCTCCATCCCACACAGCTCAATAGAATGTGAGCCCAAATTTTAAACTTTAAGCTACTCTTTGGGTACAAGATGTTTCTATACATATCACTCCATTCTCACCTCAGGCAGTATGTAAAAGTTACTTCTGCCTCAGAAATCAACATTTTTTTTCTCCTACTTGAGCAATCCTGTGGTGATCTATTATCAATTAATAACATGGGTTGAAATTCATCATTTTTAGGTTTATCCCTGCCTGCATTCTATCTTGCAGGCAGGGATATTCCCCTCAGAAGAAGCCGTAGGCTATTCACAATAAAATTAACATTTGTATTTTAAATGTCTAGATTCTATTTCTAGAAGATGTTAGGCTGAAAAATAATCTATCTGAAAAAAATGTTTTCTATTTGGACAAAAAGCTCCATCCTTGGCATCTTCAGTTACTTAGATGCCTTCTCCCACAGCACTTTTTAAAGACAGTGGGTTTCTCTCCATCCCCTGTATTTCCAGTGCCTCTAAGTCTTAGCGTTTCAGAGAATTTCTTAATTTTCCCAGTGACCAAAAATCACATATCTTATTATCAAGGGCACCTGTGTTCAACCAACATGACTGCTATATAGGGAACATTGGTGAGTGTATACAAACTGGAATTTTACTGGGATTTGTTGATTTAAAAATCTAAACGGAAGGTTACAGTTAGCTGAACTGACCTTAGAGGACCTACAAATAAAGGACATTGTTCAGCTGTAAATGTATGCAGAATTGCATAGCAATGGCATAACTTTCTTTTATGGATCTAACATTAGGTGTCTGCTGGATATTATTTTCCTAAAAACACACCAGTTCTGGAGTAGACTTATGCTGATTAACTGGTATGCAATGGATGGCAGATGACTAAAAAAAACCCCCACATTGTTGTATATTTGCACAAAGTAGTTCACCCTATAAAAAAAATCAGCCATCCCACTAACACAGGGCCTAGAACACAAAATCTTAAGTTTAATTTTCATTAGAGCATTTGGACTCCCAGTCTGTTCTGGGCAGACTGATAGCAGTAGTGCTATTCTTGTGTCTGGTATTGCATGAGGTACTAAGAATTCCTCTACCATTTCTGGTGGAGGTTAAAATCCAAGACAAGTTACAATAAAAGCAGTAGGTAAATCGGCAGCTGTAGCCAATGTGTCTTTTAATACAAGTCTGAATATTGAGTTTTGCAAGGGTGACTGTGTGCACTTGTGCAACCCAAACGATTGTACAACCTAAAATAATTATGCTACTTCTATCCCAATACTGTTTAATTAATCACCACCTGCATTGTTGTCACTAACACACATCATTGAGACAATTCTATACAAATTATTATGAATTAATATATTCTTTGTAAAAAGAAAAAATATATTCTTTGTAGACACAAGGCTCTTCTTTCCTACTCCCTCTTAAAAAAACCTGCTTCTCTTTCTTAGACTCCATTGTGACTACCTCATTCTTGCTCAGAATGACTTGCAAATTTCCTTTTCTCTCTTTAAACCAATCAATAGTTGAAATCATCCCTGTTTTTAAAGTCAGGGATTTGTTTACGTGACTTAATTGAATTTGGACATTACGCAGAAAAAGAATTTATCTAAGCCTGACTTACCTACTGCTTTCGGCTGATGCTTGCCAAAATAACATGACAGACATGTGATGCCAAATGCAATCAGCATTTAAAGAAACCAAAACAACAGAAACTCAAATCCTGATTATTCCAGTAAGAAAATCACTCAGCTCAAGGATTTATTTGGTGGAACTTCCAATGTATCAGATCTGACAGAGGATCTGGAAACTGTTCAGCATCTTGTCTTTAAAAAGAAAACTTAATTGAATACAATTATGACTGCAAATGCTTCATGAATATGAATTAAGATACAACCACAGACCTAAGAATTTTTTTCTAAAGTTTTCCTAAGGCACAGAGCTGCACTGTTGGGATGCCTCATGATTAAAACTCAGCATGCAAGCTTTCCTCCTGACAAAGAGTATTCAATTTTAAAGAATTTATGTGTCCAGTTCCTAGCTGCATAAAGCTAGGAAGCATTTGAAGCATTTCACTTTTGTTCTTCACACTGTCTCAAAATGGGGTTTTCACTTGTGTGCTTTCAAAGGCACAACAGAAATATTTACAAAGGCACTATTCGTGCCAGCATTTAACAGTTGATTGACAGCTTTTCTTCTGCCTGCTGGTGAAAACTTATGGATTATAGCTTTGGGTGCTAGGAGCTGAGACTGAAATTGAACACCTTTTCCCAAATCCCAAATGTCTGCAAATTTAAAGGACCTATGTTGAAACAGTACTGAGTATCAGAAAGCTAAGCAGAAAATGAATTTTTCTTGAATTGAGGGGCCCAGAACTGGACACAAAAGTCCAGATGCGGTCTCAGCAGTGCAGAGTAGAGAGGGAGAAGAACATCTCTTGATCTGATAACCAATGTCCTTCTGGTGCACTCCAGGATGCTGTTGGTGCTCTTGTCCACATGAGCACATTGCAGGCTCATAGTCATCCTGCTGTCCACTAGGATCCCCAGGTCCCTTTCTCCTGCACTGCTCTCCAGCAGGTCAGTCCTCAGCCTGTACTGGTATCTGGGGTTGTTCCTGCCCACATTCAAGACTCTGCACTTAGACTTGTTGGACGTCATTAACTTTCTCTCTACCCACCTCTCTAGCCTGNATTGACCACTACTCTCTGGCTTCTATCCTGCAGCCAGTTCACAATCCACCTCACAAACCAGTCATCCAGTCCACACTGCTCAGTTTGGCCACAAGGATTTTATGTGAGACTGTGTCAAATGAAGTTACCTTACTGAAGTCAAGGTAAACCACATCCACCTCTCTGCCATCTCTGTCCATCTGGTTATGGCCTCATAAAAGGCTATCAGGTTGGTCAAGCATGACTCCCCCTTGGTGAAGCCATACTGTCTGTCCCTAATGACCCTCTTGTCCCTAATGTGCCTAGAGACAGCATCCAGGACAAATTGTTCCATCATCTTTCCTGGGTGGAGGTGAGGCAGAGCTGCTGGAGGGTGTCCAGCGTAGGGCAATGAAGATGATGAAGGAAGTAGAACACCTCCCTTATGAGGAAAGGCTGAGGGAGCTGGGTCTCTTTAGTTTGAAGAAGAGGAGGCTGAGGGGTGACTTCATTAATGTCTACAAATATGTGAGGGGTGGGTGTCAGGAGGGTAGAGCCAGGCTCTTCTTAATGTCATCTGGTGATAGGACAAGGGACAATGGGTGCAAGCTGGAACACAGGAGGTTCCATATAAATATCAGAAGGAACTTCTTCACAGTGAGGGTAACAGAGCACTGGAAGAGGCTGCCCAGGGGTTTTATGGTCTCCTTCTCTGGAGACGTTCAAGACCTTAGTGGGTATGTTCCTGTCCAACTTGATCTAAGGGATCCTGCTGTGGCAGGAGGATTGAACTAGATGAATTTTCGAGGTCCCTTCTGATCTCTAATGATTCTATGATTCTTTTATTACACAGAAGGTGTAAGGTTTTCTGTATCACATCCTTTAAGGAAAAGCTAATTCAATATTTTTAAGCAGTAGTTACACACAATATTCTGCTCAAAGGCATTCATCAAAGTTTGCTTAAAACAGCTGCCTCTTTTACGATATTTTGAGTACCATATTTAAATCTCACATTTTAAAACACTCAGGTGAGTACTGCAAGGAAAACTTGTTGGACTTTGTCTTACAAATACATGGAAACTAGACACTTTCTTTGGCCAAGACACTTAGAAGGGTTTTCATTTCAGAGGTTGCCTTTTTCAATACTTATATACCAAGTGAGACAGAATCAGCACTAACATTCTAGTTTAAGAATATACTAGGAATAAGAGCATTACATCAGCATTAACGTTTGATTTGTCTCTCTGATTTACATAGTTTATTGTTTCAGAATATTCTGACACATCAAAATCATTGGAAATATAAAGTATTATTTTTAAAATGAAAGAACAACAGTAAAAAGGTGGAGGAAATTCAGCAAAAAAAAGGGAATAGCAAGCTATCAATAAATGCACTTTTTTGATCCAGTGTTCATTAAAAATGCGTGAGATTTTATTCTCTGGATGACCAACACTTTTGACACAATAAAATGCATAAAATCTGTCACCTCTGTATCAAAAATTTTGATTTGTTTGGGGATTCCTCAATTACTTGGCGTGTGATAGTCATTATTCATATTCTTTTAAACTTCAAAACACTTTAGAGAGAAAACCACTGTGGCAGTCAAGCAGAGGAGTCTTATATCAGCTTTTTGTCATACTATCCTAATAAAGGAAGTGTTTTCTGTCATCGCTTTAGTGAAGCTGCTTCAGTCAATAGCCTCTTAGCTGTCAACATGTTTATGAATCAATTTGTGACTCTACCATCCAACTCTCACTTGAAACTGGTGTTTTATATTGTTCTGTCAAACTTTGATCAAGATTATATTTCTATAATTATTGATTATTATCTTGAAAAAATCAGTGACAATTTGAAGACATCATGTGGACAAAATTTTAGGAGCATAATGGTAGAAAAAAAGTTCTAGTGGAAGAAATAGGTAAAAAAGCAGTTTTGTGCCCCACCTTTAAGCTTTTTCTTACATGAACTTTAACAAATAAATCTTATAAAGAAGAACTCTTGTAAGTATTTTCAGAGGAAGAAAAAATAATCCAGCCAAAAAATACATGAAAACTTTGCCTGAATCTGTATAGTCATCACTTTGGTAGGTCCTGCATGCATGAAGTACCCCCTGGGCTGAAAAATGCCAATACTATAAAACTTCTTAAGAATTCAGGAGGTAAATTCTTTCCCTGTATATGAAAAGGAAGACTTTTCTCAAACTACCTCTTTAAATTAATACACATTTCTTTCTTTTTATTTTATTTTATATGCATCTGAGTCTTGTACATACATATCTAAATACTTAGATGTCTGTGTAGGCATCCACATTCTTTCAAATGCAATTTTCCTTAGGGTGTTTTGAAATTCAGCCTTTCCAAAGCTTGACTCTCCGGCTGTTAGGGAAGGACTGTAATAACATCAGCTGCCAAATTCAGTTTAAGAGCCTCAAAAAATAATAAGCTGCTCAAAATAGCTTCAGAAATGGGTTCTCGTCACAAGCATTAGACTATTTTAAGTAGACCTATTTTGTGGTGCTTTCACTCCAGCAGTAACTGTGGTCAGGTGAGCAAGGCTGTCTAAGAACTTTCTCTAAAAACCCTGTAGTCTCTTTTTGCTAGTAAAACTGATGCCCAAGTTCCTTTTGTGTGTTCAAATGCTACTTCTACACCTACCCAAAATTTTGATCTAGGCTACCCTTCTGAACAGGTTTTTTTCACCTGTATTATGGCAGACAAACTATATGTAGACATCAACTACCAGCTGATCCAAACTGCTTTGATTTGTTATTATCATATTTGTATAGATAATTCTCCCACTATACTTGGCACTGCTGATGTCTCAAGGTGAGAAAGATATTGAGGTACTGGAGTGGGACCAGAGGAGAGTAACAAGGCTGGAAGGGACTAGAGGGAAAGTCTTATGAAGAGAGGCTGGGGGAGTTGGGGTTGTTTATCCTGGAGAAGAGGAGACTCAGGGAGGATCTTATCACACCTGAGGGGAAGTTATGGATAGTTGGGGATCAAGCTCTTCTCCCAGGCAACTAGTGATAGGATGAGAGGCCATAGTCTACAGCTATACCAGGGGAGGTTTATGTCAGATGTTAGGAAACACTTCCTCACAGAAAGGGTAGTTAGACGCTGGAATGGGCTGCCCAGGGAGGTGGTGGGGTCACCATCCCTGGAGGTGTTTAAGAACAGTTACTGCCATGGTCTACGTGATAGTGGTGATGTTAGGTCATAGGCTGGGCCTGATGATCTCAAGGTGTATTTCAGCTTCAATAATTCTGTGATTCTGTATTCTGCTTATCACATTCTTACATGCACAAAATTAAATGGAACAATACCCAATTACCTAAATCAAGAACAGTGAATGAAGTTCTTCAGAACACCACAGCCTCTGATACCTTTGAGCAAATCAGTACTCTTCCTTTGCCTAAGGTTTTTGTTTCAGAAACTGTGTATTAGTATTGCTTTTCTCACAAAACTTTCCATATTTTTATCTTTACACACTTCCGGTGCAGGAAAATTCTTGCTCTGTTTTTTAAGTGGAAACAGAATGAGAGAAACCTTCAACTTTTTGTGGGCTTTGTTAAAAGACACTAAAATAAGTGCTAAAAATATTTGGCAGGTTCTGTTGAGGCCATTCAAAGCAACATTATTTTGGCTGTTTTCCGCTTTTCCTCATTGTGCAAGATGGGAGTTTTAAAAGTTTTATTGCTACAATAATACAAAATTTTGTTTCTGTATAAACATTACTAGTTTTATCTAAAGAGCTAAAATGTCGTTTTTCATGGGAATCCTGCCTAGGTGGAATTTCCAATAAGAACTGACGTAATACTTCTGTTTGTGAAACAGATAGACAGGGTCAGCTGTGTCCTTTTTGGGCTGTTCTGCAAAGGCATATCTCTGTGTCAACAGAGCAATGCAACCTATCCTCATCATTGATGCAAAAGTACTGGCAACTCTGAAGAACTACAGCTGGCAAAGTTACAAGTAAGCTTAGTGACTTCCACTTAGGGTCAAATTATAGGAACAGACACCTCACTTCATACAAGCAAAAGAAAAGAAAAACAATTTAAAAAGACAATGCATTTGACATGTACTCCACACGTAGAGAAAAGTAAAAACTAATGTATACTCTGACTGAAAGCCAATTGCTGAGCCTTGGGTCCATATACTTAGTTGTTACTGTAATCAGCAGGAACTCAGTGTGAGCATATCAAAGTTCAGAGATGGATCCTGATTTCATCTCAGATCAATGTAATCACCTCCACCTAAGTGTAATAAAGTAGAACTTAAGCTATCGTACAACTGATTAATATATTTCATGTTTAAGTAGGGATACAGAACTTTATTTAAACAAACAACAGTATAAGGAAATGAAAGTGAATGTAAACATGGCACATGGAGAACACGTAGGTGATTTAAGACAGCCAGCATGCCTTCTCCAAGGGCAAGTCCTGCCTAACCATCCTAATGACCTTCTGTGATGTAGCGACTACATTGGTAGACCGGAGTACAGCTGTGGATCTCATCTATCTGGACCTCTGTAAAGTGTTTGACGTGGTCCTATGTAATGTTCTTCTTTCTAAATTGGAAGTGGTTTTGATGGGTGGACCATTCAACAGATGTATATCTAGAGATATTCAAATCCTACCTGGATGCAGTCCTATGAATGGGCTTTAGACAGTCTTGCTTTGGTAGGGAGGGTGGTCTCGATCTCTGCAAGTCCCTTTCAACTCCAACACTTCTATGATTCTCTGATAATTAGTTAGTTGGACGGTCATATCTAAAGGGTATTATCAGTCATTTGATGTCCAGATAGGGAATAGTGACAAGTAGCCTATCTCAGGGGTTTGTACTGGTTTGTACTAGTACTGTTTAATACCTTCATCAATGACATAGGTGGCAGGATTGAATGCACCCTCAGTAGGTTTGCCAACAACACCAAGCTCTGCGGAGTGGTCATCACACTGGAGGGATGGGGTGCCATCTAGGGGAACACGGACAAGATGTAGAAGTAGCTTGTGTGAAACCTCATGAGATTCAACAAGGTCAAGTGCAAGGTCCTGCACATGGGTCTGGCCAAGACTCAATATCAATAGAAGCTGGGGGGATAAAGAGGTTGAGAGTAGACCTATGAAGGACTGAGGGGTACTAGTTGAAGAAAGGCTGGACATGAGCCCATGGGCTGGAATTACAACTGTATCTGAGGTTGCATCACACCTGCATCTCAAGATAGATGATTCTGATGCTCTCTTCTGCTCTGGTGAGGCCCCACCTGGAGTAATGTCCAGGTCCAGCTCTGGAGCCATCATCAGAGGCAGGACGTGAATCAATTGGAGAAGATTCAGACTGCGAGCCAAGAAAATTGTGAAGGACATGGAGCACATGTCCTCTGAAGACAGGTGAGAAAGTTGGGCTTGTCCAGTCAGAAGAAGAGAAGGCTTTTGAGAGATCGTATTGTGAGCTTTCAGTACTTAAAGAGGGCTAATAAAAAAGATGAGGACAGTCTTTTTAACAAGGTCTGTTGTGACAAGAAAGGAAGTGGTGGTGGTTTTAAACTAAAAAAAGGCAGATATTCTGGCTGGATATGAAGAAGAAATATTTTAGTATTAGGGTGGTGAAACATTGGAACAGGTTGCCCAGAGAGGTGGCAGATGTGTCATACCAGGAAACATTCCAGGTCAAGTTAGATGGGCCTCTGGGCAATCTGTTCTAGTTGAAGTTGTCCATCATCACTGCAGGGAGGTTGTGAAGGTCCCTTCCAACCGGATGAATTCCATGACTCCATGATTCTATTTCAACAACTGCACACAAATTTAAAGTGCTACAAGAAGTCTTTATCCTTAAGTGATTACAAGAATTAAACACTTACAGTTGGATCCAAGACAAAATACACAAACTGTTCTTAAGTCCTTCTGACACTTAAGAGATGAGCATGTTCCCTTTTGATATTCCTACTGCCTTGAATTAGCTTTGCATCATCTATTTTGTCTGTGCCTGCCATGATGTCAAACTACAACAACATTTCTCCTTCCAGTCCATCACAGTTGGCCAGGTCATCTTTTTTTATGCTTTTAAAAAGTTATGTTTCCTCTTTTCTAGTCAGCAGGAACTTCACTGGACTGACATGATTCCTCACATGTGATGTATAATGGCCTAGTAGCTTCATCCACAATTTCCCTCAGAATCCATAGGTGTATCTCAGTGGGCTCATGGACTTGTGAACCTTCAGGTTCTTTACATAATCACAAACCTGATCTGTGCATACCTGGTGGCTCTTCTGTCTCACAGCCCCAGCCTCTGATCTGTGTGACTTGGATTGCATGTTTTGAGAGATTTCTGCTGAAAACAGAAGCACAAAGTCATTAAGCACCTCAGCCTTCTCCATATTCTGGCTTAACAGGTACCTGTTTCCTTCCAGAGGGGCAACATTTTCCTTCATTCCTGCCACTCCCCTCGCCACCCCCCATTTTTAGCACTATATTAGTAGAAGGTTTTCTTGTTGCTCTTGATGCCCCTGGCCAGATTTAATTCTGTCTGGGCTTTGGCTTCCCTAATCCTATCCCTGGCTGTGCAGACAATTACTCAATATTCCTCTCAAGCTATCTGTCCTCCCTTCCACCAACTGTAGGCTTCCCTCTTGTGTCTAAGTCTGTCCAAGAGTTCATCCATGCAGGCCCCCTGCCATTTTTGCCTCACTTCCTTTTTGTAGGGATGCTCCTGAACTTGGAGGATATGGCCTTTCAATGTTAACCAGCCTTTATTGTGCAGCCAGTCCCTCCATGACACTATCCCATTGCACTCTACTGAGTAGGTCCCTGAAGAGGCCAAAGCCCATAGATCTTCAAAGTTCAGAATTCTTAAAGTCTTTCCAGTTGAACATAGATAAATAAATAGACCTTGACAGTTTTCCTCGCACATACATTTTCTTCAGATTAACAGACACTAAGATGGAGAGGAAGCAGAGCAGAAGGTGGAAGTCACTAAGGGGGAAAACAGGGGAGGGGGAGAAGAAACCTTTCAAACCCAAACTTTTCTGCAGAAAACATACAAATTAAAATTACAGTTTCTGCTCAGCTTTTAAAGCATAATATATCCTTAATCAAGGCCCCAGGGAGGCAGCAGATTTCCCTGTGGGATGGGTCTGGCCAGGAGATTGGCTCCTCTGCTGCCTGCAG
Source organism: Upupa epops (assembly GCA_013397515.1). NCBI lineage: Eukaryota > Metazoa > Chordata > Aves > Bucerotiformes > Upupidae > Upupa > Upupa epops. The sequence goes on along the minus strand of VZRI01014049.1, from coordinate 67,816 downwards.
GAGTCTCCTACCACAATCATCCTATTTTTCTGAACAGCAATAGTCTTAATGAGAGCCGCTGACTGACTCTCCCTTGTCAGCCTCTGGGTGTCTTCATTTACATTCTGCATAGCCTGACCTTCAAGTTCCAAATTGTTTAAAACCTGTTGCTTAAGGGCAAATGGGAAGGTGAAGGAGACCAGATGGTGGTTTGCCTGCTGCCCTGAGCAGGAACCTGTCTCTATTCTCTACCAACATCTACATCCCCTACTTCTACCTGGTAGCAGAAGTGTAGGGGATCCTGTACTTTTTGTGGACCCTCCATGTACCACCTTTGCCAAAGGGACAGTAAGGCATGGCTCCACCATTCTATATCTTTCTCGCTCTCCCTGATGCCCATCAACATCTCTACCTCCTCTTTCAGCTACTGGTACCACCACACCAAGCAGATCATTCACCTGCTTGCACTGCAAACAGGTACCTTACAGTAAAGTGAGAGGCTCTGGCTCTCCCTGCAGCCAAAGACTTGGACAGTTGCACGCTTACATGAGAGCTCTATCCAGATCACCATGTTTCTTCTCACATCTTCTGGCTGACTCAATACTATGATATAAATTATTTCACTACTAGAAGAGAAACATATCTTAAACATGCCAGGCTTAGCGTGAAAGACAGACGTAATTGAAATGTAAACTCTTTCAGCTGCTATTGTGCAACAGACCAGCACAGCCTTTCATGGTGGTTGCTACGGTGGATGTTACATTCAACCCAGAACTTTTCTAGTAGTGCAGGGCATAGTTCCATTTCCCTATTCCATCCTGGTCACACTAGTTTGACAATACATTCTCAAGATTGCACAGCAATTCAGATGTCAGTTAGGGCTCCCCCAGAAGATACTGAGAGTTCTTTTGCACAGACAGCATATCTGGCTTTTGAATTCTCTCTTCCTGCTTTTCTTAGTTATATACAACTTTGCAAGTTCATTCTTAAGCATTAAAAGGACTCACAGGAAGAGATCTTGCAAATTATGGTGACTTTTCATGCAAAAATGACAGGTTTTGTTATTTGAATGTCCTTCTCCTTCAATGTCCTAATTGCAACTACAGTATCCTTCTATTAGACATAAAACAAGAAGATTTTATGCTAGCAAATATTAGGTCCCTATGGAAACAGAAGCCAGTTCCTGTTAACAGAGGCCTGTTAACCCTGATAAAAGCACCACTGTCTAGGAGGGGAAAAGTAAGAAATTCTTGTCAGTTTGGTATATTTAGTTAGCAGATTCAAGTGATGAAATGAGTTATAGGTTGAAGATGATGAAAATAATCTGGTAGAAGAATGGAAGAAAAATCTGTATTACTTCCACACTAGATGTGTTGCTCTGCCCTTTCATTAAGCCCTCTACTCTGCTTTATGAGAGACTTTTCACATAATCAAATTACCTCTCCTGGATATAACCCATGATGCTTACAAAATAAGATGAAGGCAGAGGGGGTAAAAATGGTAGAAAGTCAGAAAAAAAAAAAAAAAAAAACCAAAACAGAAATAAAGCAAGGCAGAAAAAGATAGTGTAAAAATAGGAATAGAATGTGAGCTAATACAACATTTTCACAAAACGAGGCCAGTGAAAAATGAGGTACAAACCACACTGAGACTGCACTTGACTATTTCTGGCTTATTTTCACTGCTTATACTCCAGTGAGATATTACTGGTCAGCATCCAGTGAACAACACACCATCCTAACTTGAAAAGTCCTTAATTCATATGGAAAAACACTGCTGCAGACCAAGCAGTGCTATGTGGTGAGTGGTATTTACAGGATTAAAGCAAAAAGTGGGGAAAAAAAGTATCTGATCATAACCACAGGGGAAAAAATGGGTCTGTGTGGAAAAAAGTTATTTCCAAGTTGAAAGCTAAGTAGGAAATAGATTTGAAATATTGGAAAAAAAGTAAACAAATTCCAATGAGATGAACTAATGTTGTGCCCTGCAATGAAAAATAATTGGAAAGTAAAGAAAACAAGAGAAATGGAGCCAGAACATGACAAAAACTATCACAAAGTCTGAGATCCCAGCTAGCCCACACAGTTTTAGCACTAGGCATCTCTCTCTTGGAAGAACAATCTGTCTCCTGACTGACCCAGAACAGTTCACAGGAATTCATAAATGGCTGCTCCCTCTGCTGCAGGCAACCTGACAGGTACAAAGAACATTAATACATGCCGCCCTTTTCTAACGCAACACCACAAATCCTCACTGCTGCATCATTAGGATAAAAAGAGATCAATACCACTGTACCAAATTCTACCTCCACCCAAGTCAACTATAAAGTTCATGATATATTATAAAAGCAACTGTTTGAAATACTTTTATGAACTTACCCATTGTCTTATTTTGCAAATTTCCTGTCAATTGCGTTTTATTGTTTGGCTGGGGATTTTTTTTTTTTGCGGGGGTGAAGTGAAGCAGACATTACCTTTCTATATAAGATTCCAAAACTCTATTAGAAACCTTTCTGTAAACCAGTGTACTGCTATCTTAGATATAAATTTTGTCTGAGATGGAATGCTTTCTGACTCCATGCAAGAAACAGTTGTATGTGCCTGAAAATTGTCCATCTTTTCTAATTGTATTAGTTGATCTAATAACTCTAACAGAAAAAGGTAATGTTTTATTATGTATAGGTCACTGGAGTATTATTCTTAGCACTTTATGAATTATAAAAAGTAGTTACAAGACCCACTCTATCACAAAGAAACCACCCTCCCCCATCCCCCATCATGATCATCTGTAAGTCAATTGTCTCCCTTGCACACCATCTGAAAAAGCAATGCCAAAGGACGAGTGCATGGATACTACTGACAAATATGGAATAGTGAATGGGGTCCTGAGAAGGAACCTGAGAAGGAACCTGAGAAGGCAGATGTCCTGTGAGGTCCTGTGTCAACACACAGATATCTAATAATGAAACTGTGCTTAGAAGTGCCAACTGAGCTGCTGAATTCAAGAAGCATTTAAAAGTCCAGTGTGTACCCGAGAAGAGTGGTTCAATGAGCATGGAGCTATATCAATAAACAAAAAAGAACAAATCCAAATATACCCATGATTCATTCAAATGAGATTGTGATACTTGCTCCTCTAATTCATGCTGTCCCCATCCTTGCAAACAAGGCCATGTACTTACTAAACAAAAGTAAATCTCAGTACTCAGGGAAAAAGTCTTATGAGGAGAGTCTGAGGGAGCTGGGGTTGTTTAGACTGGAGACAAAAGGACTCAGGTGGGACTTTATCACTCTCTGTGACTACCTGAAGGGAAGCTGTAGAGAGGTGAGAGTCAGGCTCTTCTCCCAGGTAACTAGTCATAGGATGAGAGGGCATGGCCTGAGGCTGCACTAGGGAAGGTTTAGGTTGGATGTTAGGAAGCACTTCCTCACAAAAAATGTGATTAGACACTGGAGTGGACTGTCCAGGGAAGTGGCAGATTTCCTATCACTGGAGATATGTAAGAAAAGACTACATGTGGCACTTAGTGCCATGATCTAGGTGATTGTGGTTATGTTAGGTCATAGGCTGGGTTTGATGATCTCAGAGATCTTTTTCAGCCTCAATAATTCTGTGATTCTGTATGTTTCATATAAGCTATTAGCATCACAATAACACTGTTAGCAATAATATTGAGAAATTAGCAATGTTTTTAACTGCTAATTCATTGCCCTTTCACAAATCAGTAATCTTTTCTATAATCTTTTAAGAATCTTAAGATTTAATCTTAATCTTAATCTATATCTTTTCTATAACATATTCCCTACAGTCCTCAAGGGAATCTTGAAGTAGAGAGCATATGTAATCTTAGGAAGAGAAGTCTGTGAGTTGATTGAAGATGTCTATTAAACAATTCAAGATCTGTTTTGTGGAGGGATCTCTTGAACTTGTAGAACTTCTTGGTTACTGCCAGTAGGACTGTCTGGTCCAAAGTCATCACCTTTTCTTCTTTGCTTCATGGATCCTCATGCATGGCTATTTAAATTCTGCTTATCTGGACATGGGACCACTTCTATGAACTTAGAGAATGGTAGTATGCAGGTGTATTTCTGTACTAGTTTAATGTGATGCTGCTTTTCGTTAACACCATGAGAAAGACCAAGCTGAATCTTTTACAGACCACTGCATTTCTTGAACAACAAACAGAGTATCTGTGGGGAGAGTTAAACCAACTTCTAGCGAGTGAGTAGACTTGGTACAAGACCAAAACATTTTCTTTATTTTCATCATAAATATGGAGGTAGCTGACTGTTGAAGTGATTTATCCTTCACTCTTTACTGAATGTAACCTGACCACATTTCATTTCCATCTTGCACCAAGGGCAGATGAATGTGTGAGTAGCTTCTCTTGAACTCCGGTGATTTACAACTCCACACCTAACAAATCTGGAACTGATTTCAGTGTGTCTTAATTCACAAGGCTACAGACTGTGGTGGCTCAGAAGTAGCTTCAGCCTGCTATGAGACTCCAGCCTTTGGAATATGGATGGGCAGAGAGACAGCTGGAGGTAGAAACTACTCTGCCTGTCAAATCCAAATCAGTGGTGAGTATCAGTCCTGTTTGTTCCTCATGGAACTGCACTAGTATTGTCACACAGTTAATCCCAGGGAACTTGCAGCCCATGGCAAAGCTTGAGTTTTGGAATCTCTCTGTCATAGCTGGTTCTCAATAGCAGTTGCACTGACAGTGAGAAATCTGTTACAGCTATTCAAATAATAGACAAAAGTCACTGTTTCAAATAAATTATTTAAAATTAAGATAAACATTTAATGTTACAGAGACTACCTGACTCACTCATTTACTTGCGATCCTTTTACTAGCTGCTATGAAGTGTAAAATAAGGGAATTCCAAAGGCAACTATTTGGGTTTTGTTTGTTTAGAACTAACTGCTTTCCAGAACCCCACCTTTATTTTAGTATGAGTCTATGGAAAGAATTTTCCATTTGTTTTGAATACATTTCAGTTCTGTGGAAAAGATCTAAACATGTGTTTGGGACTTGCTGATTATGAAAGACGCTTTTGTTGAATGTTATGATTGTGATTTCAGAGTCAAAGACTACTATAAAGTATCTGGTGATATTTCCTTTCAGACTGAGCCTTCCCTGTTAAAAAGAAATTATATTTCTAGATCTTAGTTCAACGTTTTTTACAATCTTCTTTACAATAGATGTGCAAGATAACTGAATTGTAGGTGCTTTATTAGAAAATTCGCTATCCTTATATTCTAGCTCTCTGTATGAGATGATTGATTTTAGGCAGCAATCATTGCTCCAATAAATGGATGAGAAACTAGCATGGAGTTTGCAACACCCTTGTAGAGCTAGCTGCCCTGTCTGACAGAAGATCACCAATGGTACTGTGCCTCAGTTCCCATATTACTAAAAGGATCAGTATTATTCACCTACCAAAGACATGACACAGTAGGAATAAATATATTTCAGGGACTCAGATGCTGCAGCAGTTGAGACTGTACAAGTTACTTAAGCATAATTTAGTTCAATTAATGTACCATCATGTTCTCTAATACCTATAACATATTACAGAATCTGTGGAGGAATGTCACTAGTGATACCACATTGCATGTAAGAGGGCAAAAAAATTGCAGTCTTATATTTTAACTGTTTCGTTTTCATTGAGAGCCTTGAGTACTTTTCCTGCACAGGTTAGAAAAGTTTATTCTTGGAATATTGCACAGTGCTGCAATGTGTTAACAAAAATTCTAAATCCGGGAAGTTAATCTGAGTATATATTGCAATGAAGCAATGAACTGAAATGCAAAAGCAGAGAGGTGTGCTTTAACTTTTTCCTTTAACTGACAAAAGAGGTTTTCCTCTCACACTTGTCTCTTATTCAGAGGCTAATGCTGAGTACCCCTGGCCAACATGAAACACTGGCACTTCTCAAGCATTGCTTCTTCACTCAGAAGTGGTGATGTTTAGAGTCAGAACATGAAGTCTTAATTAGTAAATGTAACCAGAATTAAGCTTTTAGTCCCAGTAAATTCTTAAAATGAGAGCAATTGCTTCATCTTGTTTAAAACATTATAAGTTGGTTGAAAATAGCATTACTACTCCAACCTATATTGGATAAAGATCTATCATAAAAATGTCATAAGAATCACAGAATCACTAGGGATCACAAGGGACCTCAAAAGATTATCTAGTCCAATCCCTCTGCCACAGCAAGATCACCTAGACCAAGTTGCACAGGTACACATCCAGGCAGGTCTTGAATGTCTCCAGAGAAGGAGACTCAGCAACCCTCCTGGGCAGACTGTTCCAATGCTCCGTTACCCTCACTGTGAAGAAGTTTCTTCTGATATTTATATGGAACCTCCTATGTTCCAGCTTGCCAGCGTCTGACTTTGAACAGGGCAGTTTTGCACATTTCCTTTGATATAAGTTTATACAAATACTGTTCTCTTCCCAATGAATATGCTAGGTAAGTATTATACCGGCAATCCTAGGTGCATACAGAACCTAGTTATGACAGAGGAGTAGGTATGTGCCCCTGGTGTGAGAGCCTCACAGGAGGTTTTTTAGTATTTTAGTGAAAGGTTAAAGTATGGCTTCTATAACCATACATAACTAGACCTTGAATGAACTTGGTCTGTGCAGTAGCAACAGACCCTTGGCATTTACAGAGTAATTTTCTAATCTCCAGAGTTATTCCCGTTCCTCAGGATTGCTAGTCCTTATGCTTAGAACATGCACTTTCATGATAATCCTTTAAGTGAGTAGTTGACAGGAGGTCTCTGTACCTGGCATCAAGCACTTTTACAGTTCTTTTAAGGGCAAAACTTTGCACCTGACTGCATGTAGAATAAAGAGAATAAACTTTTTGCAGCATGCTTCTTTGATCAGACTACTCACTGCAAACAAGAGATGTGTTGTAGGGGCATCAAATAGAGAAGAAAGAGAAGGTTTATTTTTCTGGCTGCTGCTCTCAGAGCTTCCTGAGATGGCGACTTGCAAAGAAAATCAAACACTCTGCCCCTAATTTGGTTGTCATTTCTCCCTGAAGAAATACAGTATAGTGTAAAGTACCCACAGGATTTGAAGATTTGAGGTGAACAACTTGTCCATGCTGGTGTTGCTTCCTTTACCAGCTGGAGAGACTGCAGATGCTGTCCATGCTTAGAGTGTAAGGCTCTCTGGCATTTAACGACAGCAAGTCTTGCACAAGTTAAATCAGCAAGAGCAGAATATATAATATGGTTGTTCACTGCTGATCTGTATGCCCTTCTGCTTGTCTCTGCAAGCAGTCACCATAGGCATGTCACCCCTTTTAACATTGAGAAGTCTGTATTTTTGCAACACAGCTTTCTCTTGACTATGAAAGAAGTGTGAAAAATAACTGTGAGAATTAATGAGTGATTAGCACATGTTGTATCATTGTTGTTCAGGGAAAAAAACTTTGTAATGGAAGATGGGTAATACAAAGGGTGGGTTTTGATTCTGCTTTGTTCCTCTATATGGCAACAATGTAAGAAGATGCTCAAACATCAAGAGAAATTCACTGTCACCCAGGCTTAAGTAACAAATTGAAATAACTTCTGTACTGATAGACTGTAGACTAAGTTATCTACAGTGAAGTTAAGAAACATAGTATGGGAATCCCTCTGAGCAACTGTTAGAAGCTTCGAGTTCCTTCACCTCAAGAATGGAGAGAAAAGGATTTTCTTACCTGCTAGTTATACATAGCTATATCTCTTACCACTTAAGGATTTTAGTTGTAATGCAGGTTGAACTCCTCAGTTTACAGTGATACTTCTCAGTAGCACCTTCTCAGATAAAAGCACATGAAATGTTAAACATCTGTTCATTGCCCAGTGCAGGATAATTGTAAACTAATAGCATATTGATACCCCAGCAGCAGCCAGTTAGCCCTACTCCAAAGCTCAAGTACTTTGCTTAGAAGATTTTATACTTTGGATGTTCATCCAAACATAAATACTGTTTTGTTGTTACTGATTCCTATGTTTTAAACCAGCACAGGTTATGTGAACATATTTTTGTAAGTGAAAATGTGACTGTCATTACATTGCTTGGTATTTATTTATTAAATGTTTGTACTGAATAGAGCAGAAGATGGATAATTGTTCCTGCTGAAGAAGTAGCAAAGGTGTCAGCTAGGATATGGGTTCTAACAACTCTGCACAAGATTAATAATTCCTTTAAAGTTTTCCTGCATTTGTGCCCATTTATGTTGGCTAGGAGATTCCCTTACACTTCTGATGTGGTGTGTGAAAAGTACCTAGTAGTACTTTGTTCTGAAGCACTGAACTTACTGTATTATTCTCTGCAACATACGATACCGTGTTTATCATAGCCCAACAGTGTTTGAGAAAACTTTGGTAGATAGTTATCTTTTTTTACTTCTATTTCCTCTGCCTCACTCACTAGGCATATGAGTGGCTAGTTGGAGCACTGCCTAAGTTTCAGTACCAATGGATTGTGGTACAGCTAACATCTGTCATTGCTACTCTTGTGAATTGGCTGTCTCTAATCTTTCCATTTCTCCTGACCTGACTGAATCTGTCATCTACAAGGTTGTTTTTATTTTCTTTTGTCCTAGTAAGCAAAAGCATATATATTAGGTAAACCATCTCATTTCTGTGAGAAAGGGGAGGAGGACAAGAGCAATAGATGCAAACTGAAATACAAGACATTTTGTCCAACAGGCTTTTTTACTCTAAATGTGGACAAACACTGGAAGAGTTTGCTCAGAGATGGTATGGTGTTTCCATCTTTGGAGATACTCAAAACTTGACTGAGCTACCTGCTACAAGTGACTGCATGAGCAAGACAGCTGGACTGCCAGCCTTAGCTTGTCTCTTGTCCTGTCCTCTTGTCCTCAATAAAATTTCAGCCACGCCAGATCAAGATGCTCAAGCTTGATACCTAGCTTGACAAGATCTTTTGTGAATTGGTTTGCACTGAATGGTAAACAAACATGCTAAATGCTAAGGCATGCTGGAGCTCTGGAGAACAGGTGGATTCTTCAGATCCACAGTGTCTCAGCTTCTGATGCTTCTTCCAGTTTTGAGCTGTACATTCCCTAGACTCAACTTTGGTACAGCCTGCAGGTCAATTTCATGTAGGCAGTCCCCACTTAATTGCTGATGGTTACCTCTGTTCTTTTCCTTCTAAGCTTGCTTTATCTTTTTTCTTCTCCTTCCATGACTCCTTTCTTCACATCCAAAAATAAAAACATTTTGCAAAGCACCTGCTGCTTTCCCACTGGCATTCAGGGGGTCAAATGTGGTCAATGCAGTTGAAGGGCATTTGTCTATTTAAAAAACTGCCCAAACATTTTTTTTAAAACTTGACACTGCCTCCATTGGAACAAGGTCTTGTAAACATTTTCTGTGTTTGTCAGTATGAATGAAGGGAAATAATGTGAGTCTTCTAAAGTGGATACCATGAAACTGCTGCCTGAGTCACCTAGTAAGGCTTAAGACATATTACTCTACATTATCTACTCATGTTATTAGCTACATTAAATAAACAGGTCACCTTGGTGTGGACAGCTTTCTTGATTTTACATGTTTAATTAGAATTAATTCTTTTCAGGATGATTCTGTCGTTTGTATCTAAATCTGTAGAATAAAGCCAAGCATTAGTGAACTCAACGGCAGGGCTCCTGCCAACCTAATTTTGATCAAGATTCTATGCATATTTTAAATACTTTCAACTTGTTAAAGCTTTTTCTAATAGTGTTTTGTTTGGAAAAGGCTTACATGTTCATGAAGGATGTTGATTTTGGTGAAGTACAATGAATACTTTCATTACCAGGAGAAAATGGTTGAAACCTTTGAAATCTTTGCAGAAATCCAGTTTTATTTCGGTTACCTTCTTCAATAGCAATATAGAACACTCTGGACACTGTACATTTAGCTGAATTAAGTGCTATTAGTCTTATTAGAACCCCAAATCTCTGCCAATCATTTTTAAGCATTATTGTGCATAAAGCGTATCACTTCTTCTAATGAAAACATGATCTGACAAATGAAATTGTAAAAAACCCCAAAAAGTAAAAAATGCATAAAACTATCAAAATTCTGTAGACCATTAAAACCTAAAAGACTTAATTTTAAAAAAGCTGCTATTAGATGTATCTAGTGTACTACCCATAGGTACAAGTGACTGGAAGCTTGGAAGTTTTTATAGATAATAATTACATTAAGAGCATACATACATCTAGGACTATCGAGTAGTGTAAGATGATGTGTAAAACCTCTATTTCTGACATTCTCAGTGTGGTATCAGAGGTGGAATTAAGAGGATTAAAATAAGAAAACAAACTACTTCTGACAGGAGCCTAAGAAAAGGCATCTAACCTCTTAAGTAGTTTATGGCACTAGTCAGCCTAGTGTCCTATAATCACCATTCACTCGTGGGGGGGGAGGGGGGGGAGGTAACGGGGAACTGGGATGGCCTGGAAGCTGCCCTAGTGTGATCCTATGTACAAGGTATAGAAATAGAGCTGGCTGTTGGTCATGCAGGTCTTCTGTCCCTGGTTAAACATTCAGCAGGTCTTATGCAAATGTGTGCTGGTGCTCCTCAGTTGTTCTCCTGTGGCATTGATGTTGCCTAAAAAAAAAAATACATTTTAGAAACATAAAAAGCACTTAAAAGCATTTATTTTCAGTACTTATTGAGAAAGTTTTACACAGGCCTCTGCACAACTGAAAAAAATCATCGTGTCCTTTGGCCGTGTGTGAACACACATGAGCACAAAGTAGAAAGGATAGCTGAGAAGTGCTTTCTCCATCAGACTATTTTCTGTTCCTGATACTCTAATTCATTTTGACAGAAATCTCTTGGAAGTCCAGCTTGGAAGACAGACTACAAAAGGGAACCACCTTCCACAATAAAATTCATGGCAGCAGGATTTGATGTGCTGTGATATCTAAGACTAAAATCGGTTTTCTCCCAGTGAACATTCACATCAGTATTCATATGATTTGCACCTGAATGTTGTAAATTACCTCTCAGACAAGTCCTTGGACATACTACACACTACTTTAACTAAGCCTATGTAACTTAATAGGTGTTTACTGGAGAGTTAGTTAATTAAGATTTCACCATAGCCAGAAAAAACCCCACTGAATGTGCTTTAGCTAGGCAGAATTTCTCACTCAATGAAGATATATAAGTATACTTTACATTACTTTCTTCATTTAACTTATAGTGATGTCTTCCCACATCCTTTTGAGATCTGGTAAGCAGAAAAGTTTATTTTCCAGTCAGTCTTCCAAAAACTCTCATTGAAACCAGAAGGCTTTTGTAGTATGAAGTCATTTCAGGCAGCTGCATGATCTACACTCACTACCACTTTTCCCTGTATTGGAACTCCATTTACAGGAAATCATGAAAGAGACCAAACAAATAAAATTTACCTCTCTCATGTAAGCCAGATCTAGTTGCCCACGAAAGGTACAAACAATGCGAGATGGCTACACGCCAAGAGTAGGAAAATTGCCCAAATCAAAACAGCTAGTATCACTTGCTATCTTACAGACCCATATTCAGTAAACACTTAAAAAGTAAACAAGCAGACAACGAATTCTTGTGTGAGTTTTATTGTACATTTTCCCCTGCTAATTTCCCTTTAAAATTTAAATTATATATTCAAGTTTCTATTTTTCCAAGGACCTCTCAAACTTGGGAAGGTCAACATTTGTGTTTCAGCTTTCACTTTGGTCGTAATCACATTTGGTTGTAAGCTTTGAATAACAATTTATTTGATAATTGTTGATTATACAAATGTAACTGGATCTTACCAAGAGCTTACTTCAAGAGTGCTCACGGAAACTCTGGAGCACTGAATTTCTGGCTTCAGTGTAAGGTGAAAGTGTTCTGTATCTAACAAAACCAAGCAGTCTTTGAACCTTTGTGGCCGAACATCAACAACCTGTCTTTTACCCATATATAAATAGTTATGTTTTCCAATGCATGGAAGAGTGCTAAAAATAACCATATTAAACTCTCCCAGTTCCTCAAAGCTGATCCTAAGATTTCTACCCAAATAAAATCTCATGCCATTGCTCAAGAATGCAAGGTACAGCCAGCCAGCCTACTCTAACCCTCAGAGCAAGTCTTTCCATGTCCAATTTTTTACTTGAAAGAATTATATTAAAGAATGCTTTACAGTATAAGATACAAGGTTTGAAACAACTGACTTGAAATGTAATGCTTTTTGGCAGAACAGTTTAAGCAGGAAATGTTACACATGACTTCACCTGGCCAGAGCAATATCACTGCTCCACAGTTTTCCATTGACTGTGTTGCATTTACCATCATTTGCTGCATAAAGGTGCTTAGCTGGTAGCAAAATTCTCATTAATCCTCCTCTTCGCTCAGTACTGATCTCCTACTGATGAAGGGAAGACAAGCTACAAAGCAGTAAACTCCACATGATGGAATTGCAAATTGAGTAGTATTTGGAAACAGGTTTTATGGTGGTCCTAGTTAGGAATGCCCTGGGAAAGGTGGGGCTGCTGGATCTGTGCAGACAAAAAGGTAGCACACTTTCCACAGGGGTTCAGAGCCCTCAGCTGAGCAGGAATGTGTTATCTTGTACTTACATAGTTAGTCCTTTCTCCAAACTCGCTGTAGAAGGTCATCTTGACTTTGTGCTTATGTCCAGTCCTCTGATCAAAGGTGTTGCAACTGTCAAAAGGTGGGCTATACAAATGCAGGCTGACAGCGGTCTCTGTGTGGCTTATATTCTCCACACGGTGAAGGCCAATGGAGTCTACAACAGTAAGAACATAAAATGAATGGTTGTTAGTGAGAACATTTAAGAAGATCCCAGATGCCTGGAAATATTTTGCTAAACCAACACTCATGCAAGCCAGACAGGCATGCTCTCAATTTTACAGGCAACAAGTAACTCAGTACAGGGATTCTGATTACAGTTCTATAGCATAGGTTCCTAAATACACTGGTAATTGAAAATAAATGAATTGTGGAAGGCAATAATGTAACTTCTAGATTAAGTACTATAGGATAATGGCAAATAGACAGCTACAGAAATTTAAAGAAGACCACACTGTAAGTAATTTTTTAATTCCCAAAAGACTTCGAAGGTTTGTTTTTTTTTTTTTTACTTTCTTAGGAGATACTGTGGTTATAGATGCACCAGAAACAGGAAGATTCATGTTTCTAGAAATTAGCAAGACACTTTACAGGGAAAACATTTTTGTGGGGAATGGACTTAAGGACAGAGAAATAAGTGCCTTCCACAGCAGGCTTCAGTTTCCTAATTAATACTTTCAGTTTATTAGTTCCAAGAACAGGCTTTTCATTTGTCTGCTCTTTTGACCAAGGTGACAAATAAGTGGAGACTGGCATACTTCCAAACCTCACTGAATAGTAAGCGTAATTGAACTTGTAATAGGACAAGGCAGTGTCTGTTGTGTGTTACTAAAGAAGTAAAGGCCCTTTCTGTGATGGTAGAGTAGAAATCAAGCTATTCCATAAAAATGTAAGGTATGAAGAATCACAGCCACAAAATAAACCATTTGTATTCTATGCTGGAGGTTTTTAGTTGCTGATAAGAGACATTGAATTTTAAATTTATGACCCTGTTGTATAAACAACTCAGGCCTTTGTACTTGATTTAATGTTATGTAATATCTGGACTTGTATTGTGCAACACAGGCACAATACCCTGAGAATCATGAGTACACTCTTAACTCTGATACATTTGAAGTATTATCTCTAAGTGTCATTAACATAGTTTATCTAAATAGAGGGCATAAAAACGTCCTAAATCTGTGCTCACCTAGTAGCAGATTCAGATAAAAACTGTTTAGTGGATTCTAACTTTAAAAATACAGTACAAGAGCAACCAAGAAGCTTGCAATAGAAACATGAAAGTCACTCACTGTTGAAGTAATCGCCACACTATCACTGTTTTCCTTCTACCTGTTTCACCTGTTTCTTTTAAACAAAACTATGCATTATGAAACACAGCTGAGATCCAAACCACCTCAGTGAAAAGGGTACACAACTGAGTAAGCTTTGGCTCAGTTGCACAGAGGGCATAATTAATTGCATCTAAAAGAACCCCATAGGTAGGAAAAACTAGCATGTCACATCTCTGACATAAGAACATCAGCAGACATGTTAAGCTACTTCTTGCCCTATTAGTCCTATGGATTTTGTGTTTTCACTTACCGTGGCATAACTTAGAGCACTAGTCTTTCCCAATGCCTTCTCTCTGGCTTAGTCCATAACCCAACATGGGCCTCCCTCCAACTGGTAAGTTTCCAAAGTCAACCCCACAGTGAGTGCTGCAGTTTTAAACTCATCACATAAAAGGCAGATGGCCCCCTTCTCTAACTTCTGCCTTTGTTCTGAAACTGTTGTTCAGTATGATGTGCAATGTCTTTCAGACAATCAGAATGTTACACTCAGCAGGCCACTCCAGAATGGCCTCTAATGCAGCACAAAGTAGTGATATTACAGATACAGGCATTTAGGTACCTAGAGAGCTTCACTTGTGGGGACTTAGTGGTCTCTCATTATCTTTAAAGTCAGGCAAGTTCTTCATATATTGGGTAAATGGGTATTTAAATTCTGCTGACACTGAGCTTTAGCACTACAGTCTTATCCTGGCTGTTCAATTTATTACATTCAATTTTTTATGTAGGATTTGCATGAGTGACCAAAATTGTTGCTTCTTTGAAAAAAATCAGTGATTCAACTATTTAAACTCTGGTTCACGTATTTGTTACAAAATACTCTTTAAGTAATATGTCTGCAAGTAATTTCAGACAGTAATTAGGAACACAATTCTGAAAGCCATTGGAGATACCCTGCATATTGAAGTATCAAGCCACTGCTGCACTGTCTTAAGTGTGAGTTAAAAGGACATTTTTTGGTGGTCTGCTTTGCTGAATCAAAATACAGGTATGTGCAGTATCTAGACAGCTATGCTCTTGAACTGTGCACAAAGCCATTAGTATTATACTGTTATAAGGTACGAGACTAGACAGCAGATGAACTCATCTGTCAGGAATAAGACCCATGGATGAGCAGTGGTCAAAACAAGCTTAATAGCTTACCATTAATGTAGGCACATTGATTTTCCCTCAGAACTCTCTCCGATTTCTTAGTCATTTCACCATTCCCTTTTTTCCCAGGCCAATCGAATAGAGTCTCCTTCAGATTTCCCTGGAGGATCTTCATAAAGCAGTGTGAGTCAGTGTGATCATGGATACTGCTACATATGCAAAAAGAATAACCAAACTCAGCCTGATATACGTATTTAGTTTCCATACAGCAAACAGGACGGCTAGCATAGCATATTGTATCTGAACCTAGCCCAAGAACGAAATGCACAAGTGTCATGCACAAAAATCTTAAGGAAAAATATCATTTACAATGACTAAAATATGCCTAATCATAACTGACAGATTACAAATGTGTTTGGATAAGCTCACATACACCAGGCCACTCCCAGAATATGTGCTATTGAGTTTCAGTCAATAATTTTGTATTTGTATGTTACTGTTTTCAGTAAACAAATGTCAGTGCTTTTTACAAACAAAGATGTCAAGAAGGCAGATCTTGCTTCAGGAACGTCACAGTTCACAAATGCCACATTGTCACACTCCTTCCACAAACCATGAAAACAATCTGATCATCATCATGCAGGAAGCAAAACCACCTTGCTGTTTCAGTCTAGCTCTAGCAAATGCTCATCCAACTCCAACACAGTTTGACACAAATTAGATGCTTTATGGGAATAGCATGGAAGCAGTAGATTGGTGGACTATATCCTTCTGAGAATAATGCATGGCATCTGCTAGAGAACACTAAATGTTCAATTGCACACTCAATTGAAACAAGCCAAAAACTGATACGACCTCTCCGTAGAATTTTTCTTTATATACAAGTATAAGCAGTCAAAACCTGCAAGTTTTGTTATTCCATATTTAGTTTTAGCCAAAACTTTGTGAAAGGCTCTCTGAGGGACAGGTCCTACCCTCACAGCTACAGGACTATAGAAGCTCAGAGTCTTATGTACACAACTCAGAAGGCCACATCAGCAGTGTGGTCTACTTTGAGATGGGATGAATGGACCAAAAGAAAGTTGAGCAGTCTTGGAAAGGGACTGCTTCCTCACAGCCTGCAGTTCTTATCCAAACCTTCTTTTCTCATCTTGTCACAGAGGTGGGTTTTAAAACACCATGACAACAAAGACTTTTTAAACTGTACCAAGTCCTTCTGCAACCAAGTGTTGTATGGGTCTATTGTATAGCACCCACCGAATTTAGGACTAAAAGCCTTCTCTGACTAAAGGGAAGCTTAGATTTGGTAGAAAAACAAGGCATTTTTAAAAGAGTACTCTAAAAATGTCAAGGAGGTACAAACTTGCAAAAGATAAGGCAGATATTCAGGACTAGCAGGCGTGCTGCACCGCTTAGTTTCTAGATATATTCTGATAGCTCGCAGAGGCCTAATTATACTTCACTTTTGGTATGACAGTGAAAGATAAGGTGACTTTATATCTGTTTGCTAAAACCATAGACTTTGGATACGAACCTGCCATGTCCTTCACCCCAGCACAAGATCATCAGGTTGAACTTTCCATTTCCTTTGTCCACAAGATTTCTTGTATACCTGAAATACAAAGTGTTTGCTTTTTACTATACTAACAGATCTGTAAAAGACAAAATTATACAGACATGTTTATAAAGGAAGGTTGTGAAACATAAAAATCCTTTTCATTCTTTCTCTTGAAAGCCTATTTAAAAAAAAAAAAACACAACCAAAAACTTAAGCTTCTTTGCAAAAGTTGTTTTTCAGGGGAAAAAAGACCATGGACATACTTAACAGTTTACAATCATATTGCCTTTGAATACCGTAGATTATCAGAGTTTGGGAACTGTGAGTCTGGGACTAGAGTGGTAGGCAGGATCAAATCAAAATAGTTATTGAATGAAGTCACTTCAGCAGCTGGCTTATAATTAGAAACAGAGGACTGCAGTGAAAGAAGAAAAATACATGGTTACATTCTTTGCAGCTCTTTTTCAGATATTCTTGGCCCTCCTTATGTTATGCAGCAGTCATTTGTACAAAGCCAGGAAAACAAAGAAATAAGTGTTTTTGTACATGATTCTCTGACTAACTTCTTGAAAGTTATATGTCTTGAATGGTAGTGTTTGTGTGAGGATAAAACTACTATGGGGTAACTTTTGCCTGCATCTACTTCTAAACAAAGTTTATTAGCACAAAATTTTGTAAAAATATTTTTCATGTGCTTAAAGGTGTCACAGAGCAAGCTTGCTTCCAAGGGCTTCTACTGACAGGCCATAGACTCCTATTTGCTTTCAGAGCTTGAAAACATCTAATTGCAACATCTTACATTAGTTTCCTTGCACTCTCCTGCAAGCCTTCCCCCAAGGTGCGCCTCATCTCATGTGGTAGAGTTCACTAGAAAAGCTGGTGGGATTTTGCTCTGTATGTTACTTTCTGAAGTGGAACTTTTCTGACGCAGAGCTGGTGCCTGTAGCTATTACAGGGGAAGTAACCCAGTGGGACGTTCTGATTTCATTTTTGCTTTAGATCATTTCACACTTTATTTTACCAAGTATTTAAGTTAGTGACAGGATGCTTCACTCGCACATAAAAGATGCAAGCAGGGGCTCAAAGAAAGTGCACCAATGTGAACTGAATGTTTTAAAATCAGTTCCCCTACAAGACTACTCTATTTTACTCAAGGTAGGATGCTGATAACAAATTACTTGCAAAACACAGCACATATATCAATGTATACCTCTCACTGTATCCACAGTTTGTTCCTATAACAGGCAGAGGTATTTTTAGTGTGACGTTAGAACATAAGCAATCAATGCCGGCATTTGACTGATCTTTTCAAGTGCTATTATTGCTGTACAACAGGTCTGGCTGGCCAAAAACCTAAAGGCTGCCATGCATACTTATAATGTTAGCACATATTTTATGATTCTTAATTCCCTGTGTTCTGCTACAAATTCTGTTATTTGTTCAGAACTGTGTACAGCCAACAGGAGAGAAAAGCAGGATAAAAAAGCAAAGACATGCTTTCATGACAGCAATGTCAAAAAAAAAATGGGGAGGTGCGAGTGAGTTTTTGTGGTTTTATTTTTAAAGTATGTGGTCAAATAAAATTTACTTATGTTGCAATTTAAGAGAGGGAAGCTACCAACGGCAGGCATAAACCAGTTGTTGGCAAAGTAGGACCGATTCACAACACTAACAGCTATCTTCCTTTCTCCTGACAGGCAGTAAAGAGCCTCGTAAAGGCCCCGCAGCGCTTGGGGCCGGCGGCCCAGACCCCTACACCTCCGACCGGTGCGATACCCCAGCCCACAGCGCAAACCACCGCCCGACGGTTTCTGCTCTGGACATACTGTTCTTGGTCTCTTTCCCCCACAATTTTTAATTTTCGCGGTTGCTTCAGCACGTTGTTTCCTCCGCCTCTCGGGGGTCCCTATCCCGCAGGCCGGGGCCGGGGGCCGCCGCAGCCAGCGCTGCTGCTCCCCGCCTCTACATTATGGCACTGCGAACCCCTGGGGAAACTTTGCCCTTCATCCCCCTTGGGGTGGTAGAATGGAGTGGGGGTTGTGCCGGCGGTCCTGGCTCCCCGTACGAGGGTCTGCCGCGCCGTCGACCTCGGGGCCCGCCGCGCTGAGGCTGCTCGGTACCTGTACTGGTCGAACTTGGCGTACTGCAGCCACTCTTCGGGGTTGCTCTCGTACGACTCCATCAGTGCCTGCACCTCCTCCACGCTGACTTTGTCCTCGGCGAATAACCGATGGAGGATGCGAATCAGTTCCTCCAGGCTTCGCGCCTTCCACGTCTCCGTCTGCACGAGCTGCTCCATCCTCGCCAGCACCCGCTGCCCCCAGCCGGCCCCCGCCACCTCCCTTTATGCGCCGGTAAGCGCGGCGGGAGCCTACCACCGCCCTGGCGGGCGGAGGGGCCGGGCGGGACTGCCGCCAGCTGTGCCCGTCCCCAGGAGCGGGGCCACCGACCCCAGCAGGCGGAGGCAGGTCGGGCCTTGCACTGCTTGTGCCGCCGGGCAGGGCCAAACCGACTGCAGCTCCCGGAGTTACCGTGTCCCCGAGGAGACGACGCGGAACTGAGAGGGGCTCCGTCGTCGGACGGAGAGCAACTTACCCGCATCCCTCATGTCTCCTCGCAGCTCTCCCGGCCCCTGCCAGGAGCATCTACCTTCACGCCCTGTGGCCAGGGTCTGCAGTGTAGACAGCTCTGTAACCGCTGCCACCTTCACTTATGTATTGAGTCTTGCCTTAGAAAAATTCGTCTGGAATCAGTATTTGTTAGCAAAACAAAGCACGTTGGTATCTGACAGTTGAAGTCAACCGATAAGCATGCACGTCTTTTCTAACTGAAACAATTTTACGGTCCTAGGTGGCATGAAAAATTGCTGCTGAAGGTTACGTTTCAGCTTGCCTGTTGAAAGCAGCAGCTTGCTCCTTAAAACCTGCACTCAGCAATCACATCTAGAGCTGCTGCGACCATCAGCCCTCCACATGACTCCCAGAAAGGTAATGAATGGGACAAAGAAGGCCACCTAAGATGACACCAAGATCACACTCCTCGATCTGTCAAACCTATGTGCTTGGCAGCAGAGCAAGTAGATGCCATGCCAGTGATCTCCATTTAACTGTTACAGGCTGCTTGGCAATCATGAATTCTGGCAATGGAATTCAGTACACTTTACACAACCATGCTTTTAAAGCTCCATCTTTTCTTTCTTAAAAAAAAAAAAAAAAGAAAGAAATAATTCAGCTATTTTGTTCTGCATGGTGACTGCAGGGCTGGAAATAAATAGATTTGTGGTATGGTTTGCTGTAGCTCTAAGGCTTAAAGATGCTCACAATACTGGCAATTTACCAGTTCCCTTAGAGACAGCTCCACTGCAAGATTACTAATGTGCCTGCACTTGCTTTCCTCTTCTTGACGTGCACATCAAGTAAGTGCAAGAAAAATAACCACTGTTTTCATAGGAGCTATGAATTGAGAAGCTAGATGAATCTCTGTTTCTACTGCTGTAAGGATGCATTCCCAGTGATTTAAATGGGTCTGAGATCTAGTGGATTGATCTGAATTACGAACAAATGCACTGAATAGATATATTGTCAGGCAAAAGCTGGAAACCTCTCCTGACACACAGAAAACAGTCCCAGCCTTACTGCTAGTATTTGAACAACTTGTATTTGTGTTTTGCATGTGTTTAGAGAGAACTGTGATTTCAAGCAGGCTTTTTTTAAGGTCTGAAAGAACCTAAGGTGATTCCTAATGTCTGAAAAAGAACAAGGATACCCCAGCACTGGCAGCAACATTGTGGTTAAAGAAGGAAACATCTAGACTTCTTGGAGGTAATGGACAAACATGTCACTTCCCATGGTAACTTGTTCAAACTCAACAGTTAGGAATGACTGTCTTATTTCCTAAGAAATTTGCCTCAGGTGTATTTTAGCTGTTAGATGGGCAAGTAGTACTTTTTAGCAGTTAAGTATTCCTACATGGGTACCATTAGAACTGTTGTAGGTTGCAAAGAGTTAGAATTAGTGTGAAACACTCCATGACATTTATTTTAGAGGTTGTTTGAAAGACTGCCCAAGAGAATAGAATATCCTGTAAGAATGCATTGTTGTAAAGCTCACCTAAATGGATTGTGAAATGAGCAGTGAATTAAGCCTGTTCTATTTTATTAAGATATTCTCAGCCTCTAATTTAAATTATTTTCCAGAAATTAAAATGATTATTTGTACACCAGTGTGGTATTTAAATACAGAGGAAGAACACCCTACCCTGAATTGTACTTACATTGTTAATCCCAGAAACTTCAGAACTTTGATTCTTTTACCACAATGTTTATGGGATCATTAATGAGGCTCTTAAATACTGGCTTTAAAAGCAAAAAGATATGTTGTATTGTACCTTCCTCAGTTATGACTAAGGGATCAGGCTGATCTACCTATTGCAATTTAAAACTGCTTTTGCTTTTTACATCTTAACTATATTCATATACAAATTGTCAAAGTGTTTTCCTTGATTACCAAAACCTTAAATTTATCTGGTAGTAATAGGGAATTTTATGCTATTATTTGTTCATAACCAAAGTACTTTTTTCATTATGAATAACTCAACATTAGTTCTTGATCCTGATAAACTCTATAAATAGATTGCTTGATTGCAAGAAAATCACTTGAAACAGTTATTTTATGGCTTCCCAGCTCGTGTTTTTGCTAATCGTCATGACAGAAAATGCGTAAGAATCTGAACATATACAACAGTTAACAGCTTACAGTATCTGTCACTGAAAATTTTACAAAAAGAGCATTGTAATCCACACAGCATGGGAATTGTCTTCACATTGTTGTGTTTCTTATAAAAAAGCGTACAGTATCTTATGCATTTCTTTTGGTTTCTGAAAACCATCTATTTATACCCTAATAGAAATTTACACATCAGTGAAGGTTACAAAACTACAGAAACAGTACTTTTTAATCAGAACTCTACTACACCAACATGCCTCACAAATTTGAACTCTCACCTTCAGCAGTGACAGTCCTCAGTCCTTGTTTTTTTCATGATTATCAGGTACTTAGCAGGATGTTCCCGTTAAGTAATTTTGAGAGAATTACAGTTGTTAGTTCCTGTGATTAGGGTCTCATATCTTGTTTCTCTGATAAATGAGCTACTGTGCTTTGCTTAATGATGGCACACCCTGGTGTTTCTGGGAGGAGATGCATAATCACATGCAGTTCTGAATCTGTATGATGCTATCACATCTGTATGCTGACACACATGTACTTCATGTCTTCAAATATTGTAATCTGTAATGATTAAATAAATTTTCTGTGCTATGGATAAAGCAAGAGTGTATACCTTCAGAGAAGAAGCATAAAGGTCTAAAGACTTACTGAATTTCACGTTATGTCCACCTTGTGAACAGCACAGAGAGTTCAAACAGAGAGTGAGTCATTCTTGCATTCATAATGACATAACTTCATTGACAGGCAGAGAGGAAACTCACAAAACATTCTTCCAGATATCCTGACAATTAAAAACTTGTATTAGAAAATGGGAGCTTGAGCTTTCAGTACAGAAAATTCACTGTATGGACAAATGCCCATCCTCTCAACTATTATCAACAATACTGGTGTAAAACTTCAAGCAGTCATTGGACATGAAGTCTAATTCCAAGAGCAACTTAACAGCTGCAGTGCTCAAGCATGTATTGGTACCTAATCTCCTAAAAACCTAATCACAAGGTTTTCCTCTTGACTTAATGAGGAAAATCTTAACAATTAAGACTGATGGAATGAATAAATTAACTTCAGTTTTAGACATTTTAACCAAGTATTGGGCCAGAGTATGTAGCTTGGTATTGTAGACTTTATAACACATCTTGTCTTTCCAAATAAAAACTGCAGGCAGGTTTAAAGGCAGGTTTAAGGTGTCCAGATCCTCTGACTACTGCAGCAAACTATTATTCCATTATACCATCTCTCTGCAGTCTGTTAGCCTGGACAGATGACAGCACTTCAAACCTATAATGAACATTTATATCTCCTCCAAATTCTACAACTTTCACCCCTTTACTACTGTTATTAAGTTTATGCCCATCTATGTTTTTTTATATTTGCAGAGAGCACATTTTTAAGATTACAATCTGTATCTGGAGCTATAGTGCAAGTTTTGGGGCTACAGGACTCAATAGCAATACCTCTCTAAGGAGGCTTAAGAGAACATTTTGTCACACAGATAATAACACAAATAAAAGGTCAATAACCTGCAAAGAAAACTCACTGAAATGCAGCATTTTGTTGTGTAGTCTAAATGCATTACAAAATAAGTTTTGTATGATTTAGGAAGGAAAGCATCCTGAAGTGCTTCTCAGTCTATAATGCCTAGTGTTCTGTCCCCTGTATTTCACGTGAAGATCTTTGAAGTCTTGGAAAGATAACAGTTGCACAAAAGAGACCTTCTGGGTTATAGTAATTAGGAAATATAAATGTTTGTTGCAGATGTCACTCAGATTGCTGCTTGGAAGTAATGTATCATATAAAGCAGCAGCTCTCAAATGCTGATCTAAAAGACCAATTTAAAGGACTAGGGAGCCTTAGAATGACTGCTTTTAGTGATGTGGAGCACCACTGCAGTTATGTTGTCAGTCACATAACCTGGAAAGAGAGATTCATTCCTCAGTACACAACAGTAACCAAGAAGTGAAACAAGGGCACCACATACTAAGTCATGACATACACTGGAAACACTAACTACTAAAGAACATATTCAATGGAGAAGGAAAAATAAACCACACAGAAGAACTGTGAAAAAATCTCCCAGAAGGAATCAGATCTACTTTTGGTAGGAGGTCAGTACATTTTACATGCATTATAAATAAAATACAAAATACTGTCAGTTCTCTTAGTGAGAACAAACACTGTTATGTTTCTGCTTCTTTAAAGCTGAGAAAGATAAAGTGCTGGCTAGTATTCTTGGAGTCTTTGAAATTTCCTGTTTCAGAACTGAAACACACTTAATGTGTTTTAGTTAGCTAGATTTGCTACAGTTACAAGTTCTGATACCAAATGGATTTGATGGAAAGATGTTTTTATCATATACTGATATTTGCTTTTGGAATATGTAACTTGAAACTTTTTTATATGCCCAAGACTTCAATGCAATTATATTGTAATACTATATGCGCTCAATCCAACTGATACATGTATTTTTATGGTGCAGAATCTAGCCATTAGTAGGCATTTAGAGCAAATATCTGTATGATGATTAGATGGAGGGAAAGCTGGAGAACCATATAAAAAAGTGTTCTGAGATTGCTCCTGAATGTTGAAGAGGACATAAAATACTTTCCCCACAGTTTTATTCTTAGTGTGCATACAAGGGACATTATCTCACCTGAAACTTGGAATGTATATCTAGTATTAAATATCCCAAGACTGCCCTCTGGCACCGAGGCAAACTTGAAAAGAACAGTGTGTGTACATGTCATCTACCTTTTAACCTCCAGAACAGGCTGGTCATGTCCAAAGTGCCCAACAGCAACGGTGCCTTGCCAGCACCAAAATCTATGCCAGCAGCTGTTCTACCACCTAACTGTACAGATGACTGAGCTACAATGCCCCTGAAAATCTGGCACTACTGACTCTAGTGACACTAATGTGGTGTGAATGGCTTAATGCTAAGCTTGTGACATATTTATTCTGCTTTGTTTTTAGTCAATAACGTGATTCATTAAACCTTTCCTAACTACTGATTTACAATGGAACAGCCTCTAAATGAGGTTTTGGATCTCTAGATACTTTTGGCATGAAGTCAAAAGTTTTCTCACTAAAATACAGCGAGATGCACCTGACATCATATGGCACTGTGGCTACTGAAACAAAAGCAAAGCAGGGACAAGAAAAGTATGTAGAATTTTACGATGTTTTCCTTGGAAGCACATTAAGTGTGATGCTAGGAAAGCTTAAGCATGGCCTCTGCAAGTAAAAGCTAACACATTTAATATGCTTTCTTGTAAAATGCTTTTCTTCTCTTGCTCCAGTAAAAAAACAAGATAAAACAAAGCTGAAAATGCTTTTCTAGTGCACATGGAATTTTATACAAGCTTGTAATGCAGTCATAATCACAATAAAAAACCCAGAGTAACCTTTGTACAACATCCCTGAAGAGTGATTACAACTTCAGGGTGGTTTAAAACAGTGTAAGCAAAATGCTTGTGCAAGCAAAGGCAGAATTTGATCTGCTAAATAACAGCAACAATGGATAACAAGAAGCTGTGTTAGAGTTGATAAGTTCACAGAATTGATGATACCTTAGCAGTAATTTTTCAAGACTTAGAGATTACATTTGCTCAATATATGCATAGATGACATGTCTTTGTGTTTTATGATTTCACTCTTGAGGCAAATTTCAAGTTTCACGTCACTCCTTCATGTTTTCCATGTGCTTTTAAGGCTAATTCATGCTAAAAATTAGAAATCTGTAGTTTACTCCTAGTCTTTAAACCACTATCTGAACAGCAATTCAGATAAATATCACCTCTCTTAGAAGTTTTGAACTTGGTGATTGTTACCTTGGAAATAAGATAACTATTTTGCGTAGCACTACTTTTTAGTATCAGGATGTTGGGAGGTACTCTTTCATAAAAACAGAATAATAATTTCCTTTCCAATAATTTTCTCAATCCTAAAAGAAATTATTTACCAGCTTTTTCCCGTTTGTCTATTGTCTCCATTCAGTTGCATAAGATCAAGTGAACTAAATTACAATACAAATATTGGTAGCTCAATACTGTAGCATCACTGGGTGGAACACAATATTCGTAACTAAGTCTACATTTCTTTTGTCTTGTATAGCTTTCACAAACCTGCCCAAAAGGTCAGTTTTGTCTTTTATATCCTTTTTTTATTCTACTGTATCAATTTAAGTCATTTAAACTATTGTAAACACTTCTGCTTAAGGCATACTGAATACAAAGAATATATTTCATGTTTTAGTTAAGCTTTTGATATTTCCAATTTACTGGAATGACTTTTTTTCAAAGTAGTACAAATACATACATTTTAAAGCATTTCAGGATTCTCTATGATTTTACATGAGGTGTCACTTTTTAAATTACAAATTTCAAAATGTCTTTCACAACCTTTGTCTTTTGCAAATTTTGCAAGTGACATGCTGTTAGTAATTTATTTCTTCACCCAATATATTCTCTGCATGTCAATTTTTGCAGTCTAGCCTGTTTTCTTAATTATACACAAGGAAAGGTTTCTGCTACCTAAAAAAAATAAAAGCACATCCTGACTTCAGAGGAAGCCTATAGTCCTTAAGGGGTTACCAGAGATAAACTGCTGACTACTTCCCTGATGTGAGGAGGTAGAAAATTGCACAGTAATGTGTCAAAAAAGGAAGACTCTTTCCAAAGAAAGTACAGAAGTTACACAGGAAACTAGAAGAATTTAAACTGTCAATTGTTCAAAGGAAATGAACAGAATAAAGTTCACTTAGAATCACTTAAGGCATTCAGGAAACAGAAAGCAAGATAAGGTTAGTCACTGTATATTGGTAAACCAGACCTAATTAGTTGAGGTTTCAGGAAAATGCTGGAACTAACAGTAATAAATGGTTATTATTCTAGAAACAAGCAGAATCATTAACACATAATACAAGCATTACTAAGCTATCCAAGTTCAACAATACATGTAGCAAAAAAAAGAAATCCAAATAATTTTTACTCAATTACTGCCTTTGAAGGAATTGAGGCAAATACATATTTCTACTTCAGAGGATAGACATTTTCTATAGATTCAACATGAAACTGGCAAGATACGTTCACCTATAGTTCTTTTTCACCTTGATACCCAAGTGAGTTTTGTCTTTTTTTAAACAAAACCCTCCAAAAACTACAGATACAAATCAACCTGCTTCCATCACATTTTGATCACTGATGATCATGTTTAACCTCAAATGAGGTAAAAGACATCAATAGAACATTTTTTAAAAGAGCCAGACTAGTAGCTTATCTTAGGTTAACATATTTCCATACAGGACGACAAACTACCTGCATTTGTAGTGCTGGGAAGTGGACACATTATGAAAATGAATGAAAAAAAAATAATCTAGGAAACACTACGCAAATTCTTTTGACCTTCTGTCCCCTCTAGTGGCTGCGCACAGTTACTGACCTCGCAGCAACAGCCGATCATTTATTCAGGAAGACAAAATCAGAATGCTTACATCTGCAATATTTCTCTCAAATAAACTTGTGATTCATGCGATCAGAGTTCTGAGCGGGAAAAATTACGGATTATTTGAAGTGCTTAAGTTAAGAACCAATTCTGCCTTGCTAGCTGAATCCAATGAATCTGACTTTTCTACTTTATATTGTAAAATGTACCAGGCTACTCCCACTGCAAGCATTCAGGGCACACCTGTGTGTTCGTATGCCACATTTACAGCTTGCAAGCAGACTGTAGCAATGAGTAAAGTAAGCTATTATGCTTTCCAGAAGTCCTCTAAGTGTGTGAACAATGACAGACACAGGTTGCAGAGATGACAGAAGAGCCACTTACTTGCAAAAAGGCAATAAACTAGACTAGACATCCTCACAAGCACAGTTTAAACTAGAACAGGCTATTTTGGCTGTATGTGATGAAGTGGATTACATCAGGGACCAAAATATCATCCAGGACAAGAACAGTCTTTAAGCAAACAGCCAACATTTAATTTAGCTGAGTTTAAACAAACATAAGAGTGTACATTTAAAATAAATCAACAAAAACAACACCGTACACCAAAACCCTCCAATAAATCAATGCAAAGGTCAGTACTCTAGTCAAGACACCAAGTCCTCTCCAGGATGAAAAAAAAAAAAAAATCCTTGTTATAACAACCAGTTAGCAAAGATATAAAGTGCATTTTACTTTGTTGATGAAATTCGCAGCTGGTGAAACAGGAAAATAACAGCAACTGTCACAGTGAGACACTCAGTAATGTAAGTTAATAAGCAGGCATTCTTCATCAGCACTAAGCATGCAGAGGATATCTTCACCAAAAATTGCTTGTGCTGACTGCAAGTAAAACTCAATTGTATTACAGTGATGCATACATACTCATGATAAACTGAGTTCATTGTTTTACATACTCAGTACTTTTCCAAGAACCAATTATCATAGGTACACATCCTCTGTGTACGTGCAGTTGAGGTCTTCAGTGGTTGCAAGCCGAGGATGCTGGTGGTCTTCTCAATGAAGGCCTGAAGCTTGTCTCATCTCACTGGATGGCAGCTCTGTTAGCTTTATCGGGACTTGTTAATGTCTCTACAGCTTCATGTGTTCCTGTTCCCCCTACCCCACATTTTCTCTGTTAGTTTCCCATATCAGTTTCCCCTTTTCCTGTGTACAATGCAAACTCTTTCATGACAGTCATAAAACTTCATTATCAATTAATGTTGAAATATTTCCCTGTTTCTACCTGATACGTTATTCTATTCCATATCCAACTTTCACAGTTGGTCTACATTTCTTCTACAGCACCAAGTGGTGCATTGAATGATCACACAAGTCACTAGGACTAATATAACTAATCCTATAGTAAAAGTTGTTTAAGCCAGGTAATGTTGAGAAGTCAAAAGGTAAGTTACTGTTACCTTGTGCTACTGCATTTAAAGTTTCACTAGGTCCCAAGTATTTTCTTCAGTTCCTCCTTCTTCATTTATGTAGGTGCAAAACTTTGATTAATCACAGTATATACCCCTCAATTCTTTTTATGGTTAACAGATCCAATGCCATTCTATTTTGTAACGCTACCTCTGATAACAAATTGATTTCTGCTTGTGTACTCATTGTCACTTAACTACTGCTTTTTTAACTGGGCTAATCCCAAAGAAGGGATTACCTGTCGAATAAAAATATGATATAAGCTCCCATATTGTGGGGGTTTTCTAAGACCTGATAGTGAACATTTTCTTCCCAAGCAACAATAACATTTACAATAGGGACCATAAATAAAACTTAAGGTATTTTCATCTTATCGTCTCTGCCATTTCAACTCCAAGGGTTTGGTTGTTTCCAAAGTCCACTGCTCATCTGATGCTCTAGACTCTGCTGTAGGGAATCCAGGCGGGCCATTCTTTGATATTTGATTGCAGTGAAGATGATTAACCACACTTTATACGGTCTATTCCATTTGTTCTGCAGTGGGTCACCAGAAAGTTTTCTAACATATATTTAATGCTCAGGGTTAAAAGGATGAATAGGGTGGTCTAGTCCTCCAGCCCTTTTACCCGTAACAGTCTAGTTTATTTGTATTATTTCCCAGCAGTATTAAATATTCCCAATTGGGTCATATCTTCCCCAGTACACCGAGACAGATAAGGTCTTGCATAATAGGATTTCAAAAGGACTCAAATTTTCCTTTAACCTTGCTTCAGTTCTAATTCTCAATAATGCAAGGGGAAGGGCCTGATACAAACATAAATTTGCTTCTTGGCAAAGGTTTTATAATTTGTTCCTTCATCAAATGATTAATTTTTTCCCACTTGCCTGTCCTATATGGTATGTAGTTGCCAGTCAATCCCCAACATTTTGCACAGCCTGTGCACAAAAATGAGTACCTATATCTGAGGATATGGTTGCTGGTACACCAAACCCAGGTATTATCTCATTTAGCAATACCTTTGTTACTTCTCTAGCTTTAATTCTGCAGGGGTAAGATTCTGGCTATCCTGAAAAGGCGTCTGTCAATACCAGGAAGTAGCAGTAACCACCCTTTCTAGGGAATGCTTCAGATTTTTGCCCAGGACCATTTCCTTTGCCAATGTCTTTCCACTGTACTTTGGAAAGTACAGTGGAAATTTTGGAAACAAGTCGCACATTGTTGTGTCACTCGCTTCACCACAGCACACTGATTGTGACTTTTGGCTTAAATGTTTATAGAGTGAACATGCACCCTAATGGGTCCTTTGATGTTCATCAGAACACTCCATCCCCCTGGCCATTAGTCATATTGTAGTTCTCCCAATTATATCTCATTTGGCTTAATTTAGAGTCAGGCATAGAGATTTTACCATCTGGTATTAGAGCTCTGACCTTTACCTTTTCTGCTGCCAGTTTAGCTTTGTAGTCTGCTAATTAGTTTCCAATTTCCTGTTCAGTGTTACCTGTCTAATGTCCTTTACATTGCACAATGGCCACTTTCTCACTCCTACCATATTGCATGAATGATTCCAAAGGCATCCCTGCTGATTTGGAGTCAGTCCAGATGTTGTAATTCTAGGGCCCTTGTTATGGCTATGATTTTAGCTTTCTGCACCGAAGTTCCAGCCTGTAAGGGGTTAGACTAGATCACCTCTCTCATGGTAGAGTGTGGGCAGATCTCAGTTTTTAAGCATAGTAATTAGCAAATCACAAAGGCACACATTACGCAGCCAGCTAGATCTAAGGCTGAGGGAAAATTATTAAAACTATACAAACCAACAGTTTCTTCCTCCTCAAGTTACACAAACCTTTATAACGTGTTAATACACACTCAAGAGGACTCTTTTTCTCTGTATTCTCCTTCACTATTCTTCAAACTTTCAACATGTATCTTTCAAGTACATACTGCACTACAGAACTCCTCCTTCCTAAACACACCTCTGGCACACCATGCACAAAACAGATTTAAAGGTTTCTGAGAGTCTACAGAGAATTTTCTGTTTACAAAAGCCACACTTAGCAACTACCCACACTTCAACACAGGGACCAAGCGAGCAGAGAGCAACATCTGCCTGCTCTTGTCCTACTTTTACATCAGTTTTCCTCACATTCACTTTAAAACTCAGGTTATAAAAACATTTGGAAAAAATCTCACAAAGCAGTAACATTCCACTATCTCACAATCGCACTGCAGATCACACAGCTACTTTCACACCACACATACAGGGATCTCCTCACATTGCTTACATACACAATACAAGAAACATAGTTGCTACAATGCTAACAATAACTATGACAGTAACAGATATATTTATAATTCTTGGGTTAGAACCCTTTGCATTCCTCTGTGCATTTTTCTATGTGTCTCTCATGCAATCACAACGTAAGTTATTAAGCAGGCATTCTTTATCAGCACTGAGCACACAGGGGTATCTCCACCAAAAATTATGTGTGCCAATCACAAGTAAAACTCACGATTGTACTAGTCATGTATACATGTTTATAATAAACCGAGTTCATTTCTTTACATACTCAGTACTTTTCCAAAACCCAATTATCATAGGTACACATCCTCAGTGTACGTGCAGTTGAGGTGTTCAGTGGTCACAAGCCAGGGGTGCTGGTGGTCTTACTGATGAAGCTTGTCTTGTCTCACCTTACTGAATGATAGTAAAACTACTGTGGTAGTTTTATCAGGCCTTATTAATTTCTTATCTACTTCAAGTCATTCTGTTCTCTTGCAAAGTTGCTAAGTTTTCTTGGTTTTTGCAGGCCCCACTGTCTCAGCAGCCTGTCCCACACTTAGCAGCTCCACACATTCTTGTTTCCCCACTTTTTCTATGTTAGTTTTCTTTATCAGTAGCCAAAGGGAGAATACAGACTAGATTTTTAGCACGTCTATTTCTACAAAACAGAAGATGCAACGTTTAGTTGCACCATTCAACTAATAATGCTAGTCATTAGATGGTGCCCTAAGAAAGACCTTGGCAGCTGCTGAAATGTTTAGCTTTCAACAAATTACTATGCAGTTTGAGCAGGAATAAAGGACTTCTGAGGCCTATCAATATGCTGTGCCACATAAATGAGGTTACCAACACAATGAAGGCACAGGTGAAGTGATTATATACTAATCCTACACAGTAATTATGAGAAAAATACCAAATTACCATCTTGAAAGGACACAAGACAACATGTACTTAAAGTGAAGGCTTTGCAAAGAACAGAATACAGGTAACGAATGTACAACAGGTCAGAAGTAAACTCAATCACAGGCTGCGTGTACAGTAAACATCCCTTTTAATAAAAAAGGAACTTCAGTACAGCATGTATTGACAGAGCAATCCATCCCTCAAAATAACTGGGAAATGGCTTCCCTTCAGATACAGTAACCAAGAAGCAGCAAGAGTGCTTGCTCTACTCTCAGATGGCAGACACAGATAGATTTTTTTTCTGTAACTTAGATGTACATCAGAAAAAGGCTACATGATCAGATAGGGAAGGTAACTC
Source organism: Upupa epops (assembly GCA_013397515.1). Lineage (NCBI taxonomy): Eukaryota > Metazoa > Chordata > Aves > Bucerotiformes > Upupidae > Upupa > Upupa epops. The sequence goes on along the minus strand of VZRI01014049.1, from coordinate 36,031 downwards.
TTTTTTTATGATACTCATCTGCACCTTTTCCTACATGTACAGTCATAAGCAGAAATGCAAAAATCCTTCTTTCCACATTTACAGGTTTAAGTTTAGAAAAGTTAGTCCCTTTTCCATTTCTGAAGACAACAGCTGCATTCCTTGTAATTCACCCCCATGCTTGAGTTTTGCAGTAATGCAATACAAGTTTGCCATCACTTCCGAAACACTGAAAAAAAATAAAGAAATCAAAACAAGAGCCATTAGATGATTTATAGACTAGCATATAAATGAAGCAAAAGTAACAAAAAAGTCCCCACCCAGATAACTGTATCATGAATTACTATTACTGGTATCAAAGTTGTCCATCCCTCATAATGTGAGGGGTAACATACTGCATGTGAACAAATGCAATTCCAGAGATTATAAGAAGATATCTCTTTAAATCATATTGATACAGATCTGAGAATATCAACTACATTACTTCAAATGCAAAATATTACTTTCATAGCTAGGAGCAGTAACAGATTTCAAATGCCAGAAGTGTATTGACAAATTCTGCTAAGCACATTCTGAAAGGATATTTAAGACAAGTTACCTCATAGAGGGTCCCAACTTCTTGGTCTGGAGATGGAGCAAATGACTGGTTTACATATATGAACTGAAAGAAAAAAGAAACAGAAGATGGAGATCTACCACAGAGATCAGAGGTGGGTAAACTTGTTCTCTGCGCACCATTAATTTTACAGTCTTTATGGTTCATACCAAAATACCACTAATAAGCACTTTCACTTCAGTGCAGAGGAGCAACATGACTTTCAGAGTCACCTCTGACTGGCCACACAGACAAAGGCAAGGCAAGCATGTCAACAGTTACTTTTTCTGCATATTAACTCATTTACCTCCCATAAAGCAGCACAGACTTAATTCATTGCTTTAGTTCTTAATTTCAAGTTGAACCATTCCTGCTATTCCAAATTTGCTCAGTTAAGGACAGAGGTCACAGAAATTAAAATTGTTTTGTTCTTTCTTTGTTTAAAGTAGTCCTTCCTGCTAAAATCTTATGTATTCATATAGTAGCTAGACCACAACAGAGAGATCTTGGGATCTGCAGTGCAAAAAAGCATTGTAAATTGGGGTACCATGTATTACTTCGACACTGCAATGTGGTTTAACTCAGCGCCCTGATATTTTCTCCCTGAAATAATGAGATGGCAGATAATAAAAACGTCCCTGAAAAATAAATATCTGAAAGATTACTCTTCACCAAGATAATGTGTTGAGGAAAAGAAATGTGATTTCTGTGTGAAAGAGATGACTACTAAAAGTATATATGCCTGTAAGGCTAAATAAGTCACCAAGAAACAAATTATTTCATCCACACTTTAGCTACACATATGAATGTTTTAATGCGTCTAGATTTAACTTCACATCTTAAATGAAAACTTGGAAGTATATGAATGTTAAGACCACACTGCTAATCACAAAATTATTGCATTTCTGAGTCTTTTCCAGCTCCTCCAGTGTTCTCAGAAAGACAAGGACAGGCAGGAATGCATAAATACCACTGGTACCAAGCTGTAAGTATCTACACGCTGTCTGCTTTAAAGGATGTATCAGTCCTATGACATTAATTAAACAGTTTGAAAAGCAAGTTCTGAAGGAAGCAGCCACCAACATTCAGAAAGTCAACTCCAAACACTTCAGACTTTTCCCTAAATACTTCTAGTTACATTGCACATTCAAACCTTTCACTGAAGTAATGGAAACATAGGTTGGAAAAGACTTTTGAGATCATCAAGTCCAACTATTATTCTAAGCGTATCAATATCACCTCTAAACCATGTCCTTATCTCCCCACCTACTAGACCTTTAAGTACAACCCAGGATGATACTATTCTAGGACAACATTTTCCACTAACTCTTGACACTTTTAATGAAGAAGCTTTTTCTAATGTTTAGCCTAAACTTCCCCTGGCACAATCTGAAACCACTACCCCTTTTCCTATCACTTGTTACCTGGAAGAAATGCCCAACACACACATCTCTTGTGACCTTCTCTCAAGCAGCTGCATTGCTGCACATGATCCATTCGGCTCTGCATGTCAACACTAAGAAACTGAGACACTGCAAAAAGCCCAAAGGCTGGAGCTCAGCATGTGACCACAGCCAAACTGTACTGCTAGTACTGCTACCGCTCAGCGTTACACTGCAGTGAAGTATTTTACTAGTGCCTTTATGCCAAGTTTCTGGCTGTAAGCCTCTGCCTAGATCCCACGGGACTCCTCGCCTCCTCTGCGCTGCGCAGGTGGCCACCCGGGGCTGAGGCCTACCAGCTGCTCGGAGGCCATCAGTTTGAGGAACTTCTTGATGAAGTCCACGAGTCCCTGGATGGTGCGAGTCCGCTCCACTGCCCATTTCTTGGTCTTCATGATGGGGGTATCGCCCCCGGNGCCAGCCCCATTACTTTTCTTTTTCGTGTCGCCGACGGGCTCTTCGGTGCCCGGCGAGCCGGCGGGGGGCAAGCCCGTATCAGAGGATCCCGGCTCCGCGCTCCCCACCGTCCTGCCCCCCTCTGCCCCCTCGCTCTGCACGGAGACTGCCGAGCG